>VWZO01022441.1:94666-126263 GCA_013396975.1 Bucco capensis | reverse complement strand
GAGCTCCATCTGCCCGGGTTTGGAATCAGAGTTGTCCCTCTCCTAGGATGACTGCCAGAAGGCTAATGAGCTCATCCTCCCCCTACAAGGATTATAGGAACATGGGTATCACTCCCCACAGTTTACTGTGGGCAATGAGTTTAATGCTCCCTCTGCTGTTGGCACAGTTATCACACCAGGGGCTACAGGAGACCCCAAGTGATTTTCAGACTGTGTCTGAGAACTAGGGGTATGGGCTGGACAATCAAAGGGCTACCATACACTGCAACAGTTCCCATTTGTCAAGTGGGGACTCCCAAACCATCATAACTTTTGCAAAGAGGCATCGCTCGCCCATTTTAAATAAGATTTCCCCATTTCTACTCCTGTTTTTTGTTAGCCAGGAATTCATCCCGTACAATTGCCATTCCTCACACTGAACAGTTGTGTGTAAGCTGTTACTCAAGTCCAACTTCTGATTTCACGCAGTATCACTCATTAACTGAGCAAAGCCGACACCAGTCACATTTATTGGGATATAACAGATAGGCTTCATTTTCCTCACTTGCATTGCCATGATGACCTGGAGATACTCCCACCTCTCCCTACCATTCTATTTCTGTTTTTTCTTTAGCCACTTGAAACATGCACTGCATTTTCTCCTTCTGCCTTGCTATTGTTTCTACTCTCCAAACACACTTTTATTCTTCTCCCACTTAATTCTTCCTTCATAATTACATAGTCCCTTAAGATCCTTTCCTATTAGCCAGGTTTCTTAGTTAGCCCTAATGGGCCATCCACTTACAGGTACCGTCATTTGCCAACCTGATCACATTTCTCCATGCACTGCAGTTTGACAGGTAGTTTTCATTTTCTGTTAACTCCTCACAAGGTATCATTTTTCTTAGGCTGTCTCCAGACTGTAAAGCTTCTCAGTGCCTTTACCACAATCCAGAGCAGCAAAGTTTTAAAATGACATCTCCCATTATTTCTACCTTTGTGGCAACATGTCCGACACCACCACAGCAGTGAGATCACCAGAAGACTAAAAGCTGACAGACTCTTCCCAAGGCTTGCCAGAGATAAACAGTTTGGGACAAATTTCTTTGCTGCTTGCTCAGTTGGGCCTGTAATGCCTGCCGGGAGAATATCTAAGCTGAGAAAAACATCCAGGCCTTCCAAAAGTACAGAAAATGAACAGATTGACATTCTCAAAATCCTTTTATTTTTATGTTATTGCTGGCTTTTATTAAAAATATTGTTAAAATCCAACCTGTTTCTATGGAGAGGTTCAATTACAACAAAACAGAATTTTCTGGTGGAAAACATTCCAGCAGAAAAAACATTCAACCAGTTCTACTGAGAAATATCCAATCTCTTTTACCCAGTAAAGCCAGGGACAACTGTATGAATCTTTCCTGAAGAGAATGAGTTCCTTGGTTGGAGGTATTTATTCTTTCTTGGAAGTATGAGCAAAGCAGCAGCTGATTAATAGTGAAAGCAGTATCAAGAGAAATACATGCTAAGTTTCAGCACAGAATTAATTTCTATGGGTAAATATGTATAAATTCCTTACAGTAATAGAATGTGCTGCAAAATTCAACAGATTTCTCACCGCTATGGTGTAAGTAATCAAGGAATGTACTAAGGAAGAATAACAAGAGAGAATTACTGAAAAAATACCTTTAAAAAGTTCCTTTACTGACTATATGATGTCGCTACAGCAGTAGTCCATATATTAATCTAATCCCAAATTTTTAGCTTGGAAGATAAATGGAAGCAAATCCCTCACTATCGGACTTCAGTAGATCTATATAAATTTATAAATTCTGAGGATTGTCCTTATCAGATTAATGACAAAAAAGAGAGAGATACCAAGTATTTTAGTGAACACTTCACAGAAAGCATTTCAGTAGTTTTCAATGATGTGAAGACTTTCAAGCTACACAACTGGGGTGAGGGAGAAATCCAAAATCAAAATGCTCCCCTGCCCCACCCTCACATAATAATGCAGCGATTGCACTCATAAATGAAATACTATATATAAAGGATTAGCTCAAGCTTTTTGAGCAGAATTGTACTCTCTAAAAGGCACACAGCTTGTTTAAAAATACTAAATAAAAGGAAAGCCTCACTGACATGTACTATTTATATAGTGCCAGTACATAAGCAAATATTTTAACTTTTTTCTGCATCTCAGTATTTCAGTCTCAGTTTCTAATAATGACATTAAGCAGTTCCCAAATTAAATGCTACCACGCTCTTTCCAAAGATAGTAAAAACAAAATAGACCAAACCAAAACACAACAGCATTTTTAAAAAGATGTAATGATCAGTAAAAATGATGCATAAAGCTGTTATTTTTTTGCTGGGCTTTGTTGTGACAGTTACCATGGCTAACCCATTAACATATTTGCTGTACAAGTATGGTCATTCTATGGCCTTAATTAACTTTCAAGTGGAGAGTGCTGTGGCTTACCACTTATTAAATATCCACTACAATAAGTTACAGTTTTACCCTTCCAACCTCACTTAGCCAAGACACCTAGAAGAACCAGCTTTCTATCTGACTATAATTTTGTAATTGCTTTTTACTGAAATTATGTTGAAACTGGACCCCCTATGTAAATGTATTTTGCCTGGTTCATCTAAAATTGGTCACCCCTAATCAGATCTGGTTGATATTTGATTGAATAAGTGGAAAATTAAGTTCCTCTCTGATAATGCTTTGCTTTTTCCTGCCTTTCATTATTTATAATGTAGGCATTTTTGTGTGGAAATCTGAAAGCATGCCCCCTAGAGATCAGCAGAAGACAGACACATCCGAAGGGATGCTTTGAAAGCTAATCTACTTCTAGTGCAACACACAAACAGCTTAGCTACACTAAGCAAAGCTAATTTCAGCAAGTACTTTATTCATGAAGAAAGCAACGCGATTTAAGATTTAATCAAGTCACAATTAGGTTTTGTGATTAGCTAGGCTGAGCTGTTCAGGTATAGTCATAATGATATCATTATTTGCACACACCCAGTGTGGGGCGAGCGTCGTCAAGTACCACAGTGCTCTTATTTTTAAACTTGGATACTGCCAGCTAAAAGCAACAGAATTCACCTCCATCAGCCATTCCACTGAGTATAAAATAGGACTTGAATTTGAAAAAAAAAAATAATTCTACAAAGGGAACACTTGAAAAGGCCACAGGAGTGCACAACTGAAAAATATATAAAAATGCAAATTTCCCTAAAATTCATCTTTGGATGGGCTGAAGCATAAGTGAGAACTTCAACAAAGCTATAGAAAAAGATGACAGGTCTGAGTTTCAGAAATTTAAGACAGCAGTAGGATTAGACACTTTGGGTTGTCTTGGCATACATTTCTTATGGGAGTTAATTCCATTTGACATGCAAGACCAAAGCAAGATTACAGAGGCATAGCCCCATGGCGAGGTGTATGCTGTAGCTAAAAGCTGGGATTTGAATAATTGTGCAGGCTTACTCCAAGAATCAGGCGAGAACAGAATGAATGGATTATTACAAGGAACTTTGTACATTTTTAACTGCTGGACTTAATAAAATACCTTGTGTGTAAGACTGGTATTATGGTCCTCTGCACTCACTCTAGTTCAAGTTTGTGGTAGGATCTATCGAATATGAGAAAAAACAGAAGCTGTTAAAAAGGAATGTGTAATGAAGAACTGGGCGGGGCCATGTTCCACACAATTTTCTGAAGGAAGCAAATCTGGAGAGCTTTAGTTCAAAATATTCAGGCCCCCAAAAAAGCTAAAGAGAATGTAATTCCTGTACAAAAGGAAGTTGAAGGAATACAAGAGATTGGATTGAAAAAAATGAAGGGACAAAAAAAAAAAAAAGGTGAGTTTTTATTTCACTGTTTCAGCTTGTTAGCTAGGTCATTTATTACGGAGAAAGATTACTAATCCACACATCATTTTTTTTTTAAATTGACCTCTTCCCTTTGTGTCTGTGGAAGCACTTGTCTGTAAAAGGAGGTAATAGCTGACTGCTCCTTAGAGTCAGTGCTGCTTAATTAACTGTCCAGTGAGAATTATTGAAATACTTATATAATTCTTATTTAGCACTCATTAAAGTGAGGGATACAAATGCTGGACAATGAGAGGTTCAGGAAGGCTTTGAAAAGAGGGAGTTAGTACTCTAATAGCAAAGAATTATGAAAGCCTGCCCATTAACGGTAACAGAGCAGACCTTTCATTTTAAAAGTCACTGACTCAGATCTGGACTTATTTGATATGTTTTAAAAAGCTCCTT
Source organism: Bucco capensis (assembly GCA_013396975.1). Lineage (NCBI taxonomy): Eukaryota > Metazoa > Chordata > Aves > Piciformes > Bucconidae > Bucco > Bucco capensis. The sequence goes on along the minus strand of VWZO01022441.1, from coordinate 122,000 downwards.
CATCTAACCCCCTAGCAATAGACAATCTCCAGTTCCACCTGCCATCACTAAGCAGCCTGTAGGTGCACAAAGGAGGCAAATGACACTTCTGCACTGCCCTGTGACGGAGCCATGGTCACACAGCCCCTGAACCCTCCGCTGGCTTTGGCACAGCTTTCACCCCTCCAGCCAGCTCACAGTCTCCCCACACACAGAAAGCTCATCTGCCACTAATTGCAATGATCTGTACTCACACTGTATTAGCAAAGTCCATGTAGTTTCTTAATGCAAGACTTTCCTTGCATAAAAGAAATCTATGACTATCAATACACTACATACAAATAAATTCTCAGGTGATGATCATTTTGCCCTAAAAATAATCTCTATTTCATTTCAATGGGTGCTTTGGAAGCCTGCTGTAAAAGGTGATGAATATCCTGAATAACTTGGCAGCTTCCAAAATGGAGATGAAGAGCCTGCTGGGTACCAAGCAACTGCAAGATTCAAAACCACCTATAACTTACTCTGTGACATGGATTATGGCAGTAATAGACTACTGTACAGAAAACAAGCTAAATTCATCAGTACTTTCTGCAAGACAAAAAGAACACGCACGTGCATCTTCTATACACAACAAGATCTTTCCAGAAGTAGCTGGTTAAAAATAAATAATTGGCCCAATTTCAGTGTGTTTCTTGTAGCAGAACTGAGTTTACAGAGGCCATATGCCTCAGCAGTTTGTCCTCACAAAATTTACCAACAATAGAGAACAGTGTTACCATCATCTTAAAGGCTTTGCAGGTTCATTCCTCTTTCTAATCTTTATATTGTCAAAAGTTCTTGAATCTACAGGAATTCACTTAGAAATGAAGCTCAGATATCCTTTCTATTCATATAATAACTGATGAAACATGACGGAAAATAAATTGAATTATGCTAAATCTCCCAGGGACACATAATTAAGCTGTAAAGCATTCCCTTGAAATCCTTGTATCACTCAGGCTGTGTCTCCTACTACATGGTCAAAAATAATATTAATTAAAGACAATTATTTTGAAGAACTGGCATGAACTTTCAGCTTTTACTACATTTTGTACTATTGAAAGCTAAGGATTTGTTTGGCTATCACATCTGTGAAATATTGAAAGAATCAAAATTTCTAGCACAAGGTTTCTAAAGTATTGTGGCTGGGATTTTTGCTCTCCTTTTTGGTACCTAATGCAGTTCTTAACTTGAAAATCTGTATGTCTGTACAGAGTTCAGCACACATACACTACAGAAACCACACTGAAGATAATACAGGCAGTACAACTTTAGTTTAGAGAAGCTGGCCGATTGCATGGATTATGCCCGTTTCAATTTCTCTTTAACTGGACTCCTAGGCATTAAATATCTGTATGTGGCAATTATATTAAATGACCACCAATAACATAGGCCTCCAGCACTAAATCAAAACACGGAATGCACTTCCAGTTCTCCAAGCAAAAGATGAAGCAAAGAGTTCTGGGATAAAAATCATAGCAGGTGTAGCTCAAAAATATTTGATATCAGGAGACAGTGGGACGAAATCTTAGTGTGATACTAAAACAGTGCCATCAATCATCAATTTTCCAAAGGAATTGTGCCTTAGATGGAATTTGTGGACAAAAAGGCCAGGGAAAAAATACAGTTGGTGAGCAATAACTATATCAATGCAAGAAAATTCTGCAGAAGACGATTGTGTGGTTTTACTACCTACAGATAAATATCAATAATTAGTCTGTGTAGACATGCATGTATTTTTAGTATGTATATTTATGAATACATATAAAAGACTATAAATATATTCTGGTTTAACAACATACTCTTGCTTATGAAGGCTCATGCTAAAAGGAAAAAAAAAAAGCCCTTATATCTTGGCAAGAAAAATTAATTCAACTGAAATTGTGAAAATGACATAAAAAGCATGGAAGTTCTGAGTAAGTCTAAAATTCAACCCCAGGCACCATCCCTAAAGAATGACCAAGACTTTCATCAAATGTCACAAGCTCTGTGCTGTGGATTTTTTTCAAAGAGAACTCTCACTGGGCAAACAGCTTCCAGTTTCATGAATGCTTGTCATAAACTCACATATATGGAAGGGAGGTGGACTTCTCAAATACGAAAGCATACATTATAAAGAATACAAAAGGCTTCTGAAGAAAGCAGACACTGAATTTGGAACACTAAATACTATCACGAAAGCAACAAATAAAGAAACAATAATTAGAATATCTTGGTATTCCTGAAATCGTGGCAAAGCGTTTGCAGTTTAGCAAAGTGACAGGATCCAGGATGTAAATAAGATGAGTATTTGCTTGTTCTTTTACTAACAAAGGCATTGAGAAGGCAAATTTCAGACCCTGTGGAAGAAGGCACATAATTTCTCCCCAAAGGCAGAGGAAAGATTTCTCAAATGAGCTTCATCCTAAAAGAGATCAGAGTAAAATATATGAAGCAAGATGACATAATGGGCTGTTGCTTAAATGCAGCCACCAATAGTACCCTATTCTGAAAACTAGGCTGTGGGTAATTGAATGTAAGACGAAGCAAAAATACAGAAAAGGCCAAGCTGAAGCTGAAGAATAAAAATGCAGTGTGTGTAACAGTATTGAGAAAAGTACAGCTCTGTAGAACTGATTAATAAGAAGAGCAGTGAACAGTACAGAGTGGATTTGCAGAGATTAGAATGTTGCTGGCTTTGTCCAAAAGACTGTATGAAGTTCTTATTTGGTTTGAATTTAAATAGGTTAAAATTTATCTAACGCTATTAATGTTTCCCTTTGACCTTTAAATATATCTTCCCTTCACCCCAAAAAAGGGCACTTTAAAGTAAAATATGTTTACACTCCACTATTTTATACCACCTGCAGGGTTGCGTGCGTGTGCATATGCACATGTGCACAGTCTATAATATTCCTTTGCACTACAGAAAGAAAGAAGTAAACCATTGCAAAGAAACTGCTTTGGCAGATTCAAGAGAACATATACTTTGATAAACCCTTCAAGCCATGTTCCTGCATTAACAAGTCCAAAAATCAGAACTACAAGATTGCATAGTAGGGATTTGGCAATTTTTGTTTCAAAGCTCTCACAAGCATTCCACTGTAACATGCATTTTAGCATGTGGCAGCACCACCTCAGAGAAGTTTAAGTCAGTAGTAATGAGATGAAACATAAAAATAGACTGGGCAGTAAAACTGAAGGTAATATTCAAAACCAGGAAACTACAGGCAGCAACAGGACACTGAGTAGAGATGGCAGCATCAGAAAAACATTACATTGAGTGACAAGTTAGTGATAGAAACCATCACTGCAGACAAGACTAATTTTTTAATGGATAGATTCTAAGGGAAAGACACAAAAATTGAATTTAATTTTCTGGTTACAATGCTGCTTTCAAGATGTCTTTGAACCAGGACTTCTATAGCTCAGTTGTTGTCTTTTGAAGAATATATACCTCTTCATCATATGAGACAGAGAGTTATACTCAGTCTGGAAACACTCACAGTAGCCACAATAGGAAAACCAGTGATTTTTATTTTCATCAAGGTAAAATATTCGCTGCAGACTTAAACCTACAAACAATTAGAGAGAAAGCCACATGGACAATGGTGTTCCTAAAGGCAAAGCACATCAAGGTTAACAAAGAGAAGACTTTAAAATATTTAAAACCATCCACGCACTTCCACTGTATAAACGTGTTGTCAACAATAGAAATGCTGTTTTTCAACCCCTAACCTCTTGCCAGTTTGAAGGGGCTAGAAAGGAGATTTAGGATGCAAGCTAGACTTTTCTTATCTAACTTGCCCTGCCTAGAAGATGCAAATTAGAAACCTAAGTCCCTATATAGTCAGCCTGTGGAGAGGGACAGGCATAGGACCGAGTGAAACATCCTGTAGAGGTGAATGCACAGAGATAAAAGGATTGGTCTAGAATACAGTGTATGTGCCACATTAAGGGAGGTGAATCTCACCTTACACACTCATCTGGAAAACTGGAGAGTTGACCTAGCTGAGCCTTACCTTCAGCCAGCCTTAGCTGATGCTCCTCTAGAGATTTTGGATACCTCTATGAATTCCACCCTGGAGTTTGAGTAAATTCCAGGATTTGGGAAAAAGATATATCATCTATTTCACAAGTGAAAAAATAAAAGAAGGAAAGACTACTTTTAAATGTAGCTTTCCCTGCCTCTATGCATGCTCACCAATGGCTTTTCCTATATACAAAGTTGACTGAAGGGAGGGGTGGGATTGAATAACAAATTGATGTGATACAATCACATCATTCACAATCACATAATGGACTATATCCCAATTTTCAAAGGGCATAAAGTATCCTCATTAATACGATAAGTGCAGCAGTCAAATCAGTACTATGATTTTATCAGGGTTTTTGACTGTACAAGAATTAGAATATAAAATGCATAAAGAATTTTTAATGGGAAGGCTTTAACATTCTGTGAATGTATTTCTTACTGTCATTTACATCACATTAAAGTGAAATTCCACATAAAAGCATAAAGAGAATACTCTATGTCCTAAATTATTGTTTTTCATAGTTGTCATGTCCACAGACTGGGAATCTTATTCACAAGCTGTAATGTTATCTTAAACCAGAAAAGGGTAACGTATTTCTCTGTTTGTTTGGTATAGCTGGCAAGTGGAGTTGCCACACAATAAGGTCAGATGGTCAGGATGAAGCCTACAGAGTTCTTTTAGGGATGCAATTTTATTCACTGCCTGTTCTACAATAGGTTGCTAAAGCCTGGACTTCTAGTTCTCATTTTCATCAGGGTGCAAAAATTGTTAGCAGGTTCAGAGAGATGCTGTTATCAGCTTCTTTTAGCTCCTTTCATGTTCCCACCCTGCTTTCAGATCATTATTTTAAAATAAAGTTTGCCAACAAGTAGTTGTCTTTAATTCCAAAAGGATGCCTTCAGTCTTTAAGAATCATAAATGATTTCTTTATGCATCTATTTCACATTTTTACCATAAAAACTAGCAGTATCAGTTTTTACAATCTAACCTATTTTCTCAGATCCAGTAGTTTCATGCTACTTCAGATTTGATTAATCTCAAAGAAAAAGAGCTTGTAAATTCAGATTTGTTCTATACTCATCAAACCACCTGGCACAGACTGAGTGATGTTTCTGACCAATATATTATAGTTGGTCCACATTCTTCTCAGCTCTAAATGCTGTGAATTAAAACATTGTTTTCTTCCCAGTATAACTAGAAATGTTGGACTGCAATCTAAATCCTGGACTGTAAGAGCATTACAGACCAATGAACCATCCACAGAACAACATCCTGCCTTCTTCTGGCTTCAGCTTTTCAAACAGATGCAGGTCAGTTCCTTCTGAAGGAACAGCAGGTATGAGCTTTTCAGCAGCATGCTAGGTACTTCCTTAAGCTGCTGAATACACAGGCACCCCAGCAACTCTTAGTGGTACTCTGATATTCAGATTTGGAGTTCTTTTCCTGATGAAAACAGGTTTCTTGCAACTATAGCATCTACACAGCCTTATTCTAATCTGTTATTTGTATTGTACCAAAGCATAAAGGAACAGTTACTGCTGCCTCGGAGTACATTCAGCATCTCTGTTAGTGACACCTTTCCACCCAAACATTGACTTTTCTCAGTCTGGTTAATTTAGACTTTCTTTTTTTCTTTTAATATATATTCTGATGTTGATAAAAGCATCACCTTTGTGGTAATCAACTGCAAGAGTCCAGGGAATACCAAATAACTGCTGGATTTTAAACAGTGAAAGATTACAAGCTTACTCTTCTTTTTCATTCTTTTCTAATTTTTCAAATACAGGATCTCAATTTTCTGTTCCTGCCCCTCTGACCTCAATAACTTCCCATTGGATCTACTGGCATCTGCAAGAACATTTTTAACATATTTAGTATCCAAACACTTGAGGGGAAGAAAAATATGCTGCATCTAAACATCTAGGGGAGAAAAAATAGGACATTTTTCTGGATTCATGGTAGGGGCAGCTACAGCTTTAGCTGCATCTCTTGCCTGTGAATTTACAGGTACTTTCAGGCCAGAGAGCAGCAAATATCAGCATCACTACATTCAAGGTCTAGCAACCATTTATCCATGCCAGGGCAGGAAAGTTACTTCTTGACAGAACCAGACAGACTGTTGCATATGATCAGTGCTACGTTTAGTACTGCATAAATCACTAAAAGACTGAGGACTTTTATTTAGTCAATGCAAAATAAAGAATTTGTAGGAAGTGATACCTCCTGCAACTGTCTTTTTGCAGAGCAAACAATCTGCTACTCGGTTACAGAAAAGGAGACAGAGAAGTGAGAATGGTACTTCTGACTGAATCTGCCAGGAGCAGGTTATGAGGAAAGAGAACTCCCTCCCTCCTCTCCTCTTTAGCCTCGATATAAACAACCACATGTATTCAGGTCACTGCAAGTGTGTATGCCAAATATGCATCATTTCAGTTGCTTTATTTACCATGCCATATTGTGCAGTTTTCATGAGGAGGAAGTCAAAGGCATCCTAACGTGCATTTCCCAATACAGGGAATGCAGATTTTAAAGAGCCTACCATTGGCTATACTGACTCCTACCCCTACAGTGCATCTGAATTTTAAGAAAAGGACAATTGTACCCATCCCATTTCTAAACTCTGAGCAATGACTTTCCCAACTTTTACTGTGAAGTGACTGTATGTAACAATGAGGAGCCTCTCACGCTTGACAGCCCAATCAGCATGGTGTTTGCATTAAGATCCTCGTTAACACCCTGGGATACTTTGCTGCTCTAAGTCTTTCTCCTCCTTGCTAAAACCATGTTGAAAACACATTTCTTTTCCCCCACTTGTTTGTTTTAAGACCTCTACTTTCTACTCCTCTTGATTCCAGACACTATGGAATGAGAAAATATTTAGAGAAACTAGGGGCAGGTATTTTCAAAACTATTTCCATAGGTGTTTTCTGTTAATTCTGTAGTTAAAAGTCAAGGAGTTATAGGGCTGACAAATAATGAAAAATAATAGTCCTGATTAGGATGGTGTATTACTGAGCATTCTACAGACAATAGCATGGCACAGTCTGAAAATCACTTGGGCTCTTCTGTGGCCCCTGGTGCGATAACTGTGCCGACAGCAGAGGGAGCATTAAACTCATTGCCCACGGGAAAGTGTGGGGAGTGATACCCATGTTCCTATAATCCTTGGATGGGTAGGATGAGCTCATTAGCCTTCTGGCAGTCATCCTAGGAGAGGGACAACTCTGATTCCAAACCTGGGCAGATGGAGCTCTGTTAGCCCTGTAAGGCCTTCCATCTAAGAGGTTAAACCTCCGTCCTAAGGACCTCGCTGCCAGCGTCCAAGCTTGCTAGGCCCTGGCAGATGAACCTTAGGACTAAAGGGTGGGTCCAGCTCTGTGCATGCTGTGTCTCACCCAAAAAAAATCCATAGCGCAGGCTCGAGGGTGCTATCCGCTATCCTCTTTTTATCAGCGCGCTTGGAAAAGGCGCTGATGAGGAGTGTGGATGGAGCCCTCCCTGGATCTTCATTTGCGAAGCTTAGCCACGACGACAGACAATAGCTTACCCAGGCAGCTTTAATCTTGTTACATTCAGAAATTAAGAATGTTCAGATTCTTGGACTGTGAAAAATCCAAGCAAACCCCAACATATTTTGGTAAATTGCACTACTAATTAACTGAATATTCATCCAACAGGTGCTACATTTTTCCAAACCAGAAAGGAATCTGTGCATTACTGTGGTGTTAAGTGGTGTGGTATCAGTTTGCAGTATCATCTTTTAGGTGAGATATGAAACAGAGGGTTGATCTATAATCGTATTCATAGATCATAGGGTATATTTTAATAAGTGTTAAGGCTGGCAGGCTGTACTGGATTTAATGTTGACTAACTCAGTTTCAACTCTAAAATTTCCTTTGCAATTTCCCTTGAACATAGAAGTCATACTCATATCCTGCTCTAAAAATGTTGTAATGTCACAGTTTATGAAGAACACTGCCATACTGAAAGCACTGCATTTCTCTCCCAGTGAGCTGATTCCCACATGCTAGGGCAGAAGGGACAGAACAGTTTTCAAACCTGACCTTTTAAGGTAAGCACTGAGACAAACATACTCAAACCTAAGTTTAACAATGAAGTTTGTGCTACTAAGAGGTTATTTTATAGTTCTTTAGTGTGAAAGAGGATATATAAATATGGAACATTTTGTGAGACAAAGCTAGAGAAGCAGTATTTTATAATTTTAAATACAATCTTTTTTGTCTTTCAGCATCTTGCAGTTCTTCCTATGAATGCCTTTGGCTCTAACGAGATAGAGCAAATCAAATAAACATGAAGTAAAACAAGAATTACAAACAAATGGATAGCAATCATTTTTACACGTACAAAATGTACAGTATGTTGATGAGTTAGTCTGTTTCTATCAGAAATTCAGTGTGCATATATGATAAATTTGACCAGCTGTTTGCATGTAAAAGATATGTAAGTCTTGTCTTTACTTGAAGTTTTCTGATTAGGATTTTAGGTATTATTTCTGATGTTTTTCCAGATTGACATCCATGATCTACTTTGATAATGAATACCCCAAGAGAGCACAGAGACAAGACTGGGTCTCAGAAGCTAGGAGCATTTCAATCAAAGATGGTTTGTTAATAATAAAGTAAGAAAAAAAGCCATTTGCTTCTTTTGCAGTGACTGCAGAGCTGACCCTCTCTTGGTCCTGCTAGGCCTGTCTGAGCAACAGCAGAGTTCAGTGGTAATTAAAGCAACAGTGTTGTGAAAAAAGTGTGAATTACTTTTACAGGAAGACTTGGATGTTGCTACCGACTGACAAAGCACAGCAGGAGAACTCTGCTGGATATTAAAGAGCTATGGTAGTCACTGTATTGTAAGGTGGCTTTTCAGCACAATGCAAAATTGTGACTTTTCACAAGTTTATACCTCAGGAATCATTTGAGTTATCGGCTTAAAATTTAGTGTGTTTTATAAGGCACAGAGCAGACACCATAAATGTGTCATACTTGGTAAAATCTGGTCCTATTTAAGTTATGTAAACCCTAAATTCAATTTTAACCCTTCAATTATGACTTCACTGGGTAATTATTGCAATATTACAGCCCAGACTGTTGTGCAAAATTACAGAAAGGGCTAAATATTCAGATATCTCTCAGCAAATTATTGCAGTGTCAAATCGCCTGGATTTCCATTTTTGACATTTTTAAAACTAAAAAGCATAGCAGCTCACATTTTTGGCATTGCACAGAGAATATATACCAGGTTTTATACAGCAGCCCTATACTGTATAAATATCCTTTTAAGATATCATGGTTCTGTGAGGCAACACAAAGGACCAGTTCAGACAAATGCTTCACTATCTCAGTGTTTCTCCTACAGTCATTGGATAAATTGCATGGTACAGCAGTTTATTCTTTTGTAGAAGAAGGGAAAGCTTCTGAAGTTAGTTTCGTATGCATGTAGATCCAGTAAAGACAGCATATACAAACACACTTATTCCCAATATTTTGAGAAAATAAAGGTTAGAATTCAACCTGATAACCCACAGAATAATGGAAGGGAATCCAACACAATGTGATGGTGTTGTCCTTCAGGGTGTGGTATGGTTTGATTCAATAGTCAGTACAGTGGTTTCTGAATTAGTTTTCAGAACAGCATGAGGAAATTATATAACCAGCAATATAAAATTTTAATTTTAAGATTTACTGAAGAGCTTAAAACAGCAACTAAGGATTTTCAAAAATATTCATTAAGGTCCTGTTTTGAACAAAATCTTGGACCTACTCTGACTAGTCCAGCTAATTTGCAATTTACACAAAAATCACAAATAAGCAGGTATTTACTTGCATCAACTTTCAAAGTGAAGTTTAGCACTTTTCATCCCAGCAGATGAACACAAAAATCCACTGGAATTACGAAAATCTATTTATAAGCCTAGGACCACAGTCACATAAACATAGTCCAGTATCTGGTGTTATCCATGGAATTAAATGTCTCATTACCCAAGAAAATTCTTTTCTTCTCAGATTGTTGGAAGACAATTGGTGTGTGCTTGTCACTATTCCAGAGAATAAGACAGAGCATAGGTAACCCATTGAGAAAATGCTACACATACACTCAATTTTACAGTCCTTGGGTTACCCTAAGACAAATCAGTGTACACTATTTGACGGCAGTTTGACAGAAACAGTATGAACAGTCCTTCTGTTAGGTACAGCAGTTCCATAAAATCATAGAATCACAGAATGGCCCAGGTTGGAAGGGACCTTAAAGATCATCTACTTCCACCCTGCCTGCCAGGTTCCCCAGGGCCACATCCAGCCTGGCCTTGAACACTGCCAGGGATGGGGAATCCACAACCTCTCTGGGCAACCTGTTCCAGTGTCTAACCACCCTCCAGGTAAAGAACTTCCTTCTAATCTCCAGTCTAAATTTCCCCTCCTTCAGCTTGTAACCATAAACTGTGTTCATAGATTCTTGTAGTGCAGTGAATCACTCTGTTGTATAAATCTGATTTCAGAAGAATCATTTTCCTAGAGTTTTCTTACATCAAAATAAACCCACAGATTTCAGAACCCCCACAGCTGTGTGTATGTGTGTGTGGTGTGTGACTCTGCAACACACAGCTGTCACAGAATAAAGGAATCTAGAAAAGGAGAAAATAAGTTGAAATAGGTAGGACACACACAAAAAATAATCTCAGAGAATTTGAGGTTCTTCTCTTGTATGTGTATCTTCAAATGATGAGTACTGTTTACTGCATCTAGACAATAAACAGCATAAAAATATTTCTTAATGTAATTCTACCTGGGTTTGTTGGTTTTTTTTCCTGGATTTCTAGATAGGCAACATGCACCCTTTGTTCAACCCTTTCTATGTCTCTCAAATCTAATGTAGTTCTTAAGACCTGATGTAAGTCTTTTGTGCTAGGAGAAACATAAAAGCTTGCCAGAATTCAGAAATACAGCTCAAAACAATAAGCCTCCATCTAAGAAGTCAAATGCCCTGTTATCTCTCAGATATATATGCAACTGTACATAAAAATAACCAAATCTCCAGCATCAGTACTGTAAACATAAAACAAATGTCCATGAAACTAATCCCTTTAACCATCAGTGACTCCCAGGCTGCCCTGTTCTTGCCCATAAATAATTCTGTCCTTGAAATTAAGACTTTGAACATTACTTTTTGACTAATTTACAGTTAACAAACTTCTGATATCTGTAAAAATGTTACCAAATAAGAAAAACATTACTACCCCCAGTATATCTTATTTATTTTTCATTCATGGAAAGCTTTTTTTTTTTTTTTTTTGCAATGATCCAGCAAAAGATTTTATAACGTGCTTAATTTTAAGCATATGTATTTGCTCATTTGCTTAAGTGCTTTGCTGGATGAAGGTCAGGGTGCTTTGAGCCGTGAAGGATGAAACCTAAATTTTGCCTCCCACCCCTTTCCCCCCACCCCTCGAATATAACTAAGCTAATAGCAAAATTGATTAAATCAGTGCAAAGCTTATTGCTCAGGTTAGGACATGGGATACTCAGTCAGTCAAAGCTCTATCTTCACAGTAACACCATGAAAGCCACAGAACCTGTATCTGAAATTAGCATAAAAAGACATGACTGCTTGCTTTCTCTAGTGACAGATGGGTAGTCTCAAAATTACTGGTTGGAGCCATCATTCCTTGCTTACATGTTTAAGAAGGGTGAATCACATTATTAACTGAAGGGCTGCTGCGGCTGCTCATTCCCAGCCACAGTCACATGGCAGGGGTTAGGGTATCAGGAGGTTTAAATCCTTGTCCCATCAAATAAATCTCTATGTATTTACTCCAACAGCTGATTTTAATTTTGAGGAAAGCTGCTTGCACCCAGTACCAGACAGAAAAGAGCCATGGAGGAAACGTTCATTGAGTGAAACTCTTTGTGTGAGAACCACTCACTACCACAAAAAGTCAAATAATCACACACTTAACTTGATAGTCCAGTACACTCTTCAGAAGAAAACCAGTGTCCAATTAGTAACAAAGACTCAGTTGCTTTTTGATCAGATTTTATATCCTTCTCTCGCTATGCAACAGATACAAACACATCTGACATGTCAGTCTTCAGCTCTTCAACTCTCTTTGTCAAATGGAAACAATTGCAACACAATTAAATGACAGTGCCATGCTAAATACATTGACATGAAAACAGGCTTTTATAGCATCATTCCAGTCACATTCACTAGCAGTTGGTTTATCACTCAGCAGTACTGCTTGGCTGAGTCGTTATTCTTTGCTTGCTTTTTGATCAATTTTACAGTTAACCTGAACTTCTCTGATCAATCAGATCTTTAGATATTCACAAGCTCAACCTTAGGAAGAGCCAGAAACCTTAATTTAATTATTATCCAGTGGGATCATATGAAAGTGTGCATATAAAAGCCAGTATTCATATTAGTCAATTGTTTTCTTCAGTGGTGAGAACAGTATTTACACTGTGTGACCTTTACAGAATAGAGTAGTAGAAATACCTTTGACTGCTGCTTATGTGGAGATATATGGACTCTGAGATGTTACCAGGCAGTTCATATAGCTACTTAAAGAATATTCTCTACATGTAACAATTCTGATTTCTTCTCAAGTAGGAAACAAATTTTCTTTTTCTTTTTTTTTCCTGTTTCAAAAAGAGTTTATGATAGTGTCCCTTTGTCTCTGAGCAGTATAATTTTATGAAGATAAAAACTACATACAAAGCACTCTGGCAAAGGTTAACTGTGAAGTCAAACAATGACACACTTGGATTCAAAGCACAGTATTGAAACCTGTTTCTGTTCAAGCAGAAGATGACCCATGCAAACTCAGTATTTGTTTCCTAAGAAGCAGGTGGAATGGGCACTCCCAACATTGAAACCAACTAGAAAGGCCAGGCAGGAAAGGCTTTCTAAGACAAAATTAGTCTACCTTATGATTCCTTTCAAGGGCAGAGGTGTATAGAAACAATCTACCAAGTTCTGAATACCTCTTGAGTGGTACTGTCTCATGTTACTTTTAAGTTCAGTGTTGCCTTTCCAACCTGTCACCATCAACCCCAGAATCAGAAGAAAAGGGAGGGAAGGCAGGAAAGAAAAAAAAAAAGAGAGAACAAGAAAGTAAAATGCATGTCTTTCACGTGGAATCTTCATGGACTGAGCAAACATGCCAGCTCTGAAAGTCTGAGAGCCTGCAGCTGTTCACTGACTTTGATTCCCTTACCATAGGCAGTACTAAATAATACAGGAACAAATTGCCATGTGAGAATATAAGACCTAATTATTTTGTTCCCCTCAAATCAGCTAATAAACCGTAAGACTTAAGTATGATCACATGGCTGAGAAAGCAATTTGTTAAAATGACACAACAGGTTAGGAATGCATTACCACTAAGATCTTTCACCTGCTCAACAATGTATTTTCCTAATGTACAAATTGTAAATAGATGCAGATAGAACATGGGAGTTCTGGGTGACATCCCATCACCACTAGTGCACCTTCTAATTAGTATGTAATGAACACATAACTGACACCACATCTTTTAGCATGTTAAACTGCTGAGACTTTCTGCAACTATCAAAGACAGAAAACAGCTGTAGCAAACCAATCACTCAGCAAAATAACATAAGTAAAACCTGTAGCCATTTTACTTACAATATTCCCTTGTAATGCAAATATCGATGACTTCTTAGTCATTTGGGAGACTAATACACACACACACACAAAAACCCAAATGTACAAACAAAAAAACCTAACCAAGAATGACCACCAAAAAAGGAAAGATTAACAACTGGAAAAGTGAAAATAAATAAATGGATGTCTCTCAGTGTCAGATAATTATCTTTATTCTAATAAGTGCTTTGTTTCAACATTGACTTCATGAGCTAACAATCAAATGTGCTCCTAGTCCTACAGAATTCATAGACAAGCTCCAGTTTCCCTGAGGAGATCATGCCTTTCCATTACATTACAGATAAAATAGTGCAATTCTCACCATACTAGCCTCAAAATACTATGCTATAAAAAGTACATTTGATTTTAAAAAATACCTATGGATTTTTAAAAGATGAAGGTACAAGCACTTAAGAAAATTACTCTCTTTTGGTGCTCACGAATTGGAAGATGTGCAGCAGATATGGGTGAGTTTAAAAGACCACATGTAACTTATTTTTATCGTGTCATGTATCATCCTAACAAGATAATTTTAACAATTAGACAATGTTGTAAATTAACACACGTAATAGTTTCCAACTTGGATTTAAACTGGTATTAATGGAGAAATGCCCTTCTACATGCAGGACCTTTACCTTTCTGCCAGCAAATAAGAGATAGACAAAGTCCATTCAACCAACAAGTGAGAAGGAGACACAGAATACACAGAGGAAGCATAATGTGAGTTTATGTCAGAGGCAGCGTGCCTGTGACTACAAGTGAACAGCCAAACCCCTAGTGATCCACAATCATAAGAGTGGTATAATTTCCTGTAGAGACACTGCTGTTGGTCTCACCACTTGGTTGCCTCAGCTAATCACCTCATTTGCCTGCTTCAGCCATTTGGTGAGATAAAGAATGAGGCACAAAAGGATGGCAAAGCACCATGGCATCGTGGGAATGAAAATTAAATGAAGATAAGAGAGGTTAAACTAACAGAGGGAAATGTATGGTATTGTCTACAATGCTTTTGTACCTATGTAGTATATGAAGTACAGTATATGAAGAGGTATGGCCCCATTGCAATGTAATGGCTCTGACAGAATATTTCAGTGCAATCAGAAGCACATAGTTGTGCTTTTTTCCCAGTGGTAACACAAATCTTTTACTACTGGCATATCTCAGAACATGAGTCCTAAGAAACAGCAGTGGGTAGAAACTTCTGCATGCAGATATATCCATAAGCTACAAACATGTAGACTATGAGAATGGAGAAGATGACATGCACAAGAATTAATATTTAAACATGATCTAATAGGACAATCATCACATTATGATGCAAAATGAAGACTACTCCTCTACCACTTCAGACAGTTCATTTACTCAGAGAGATTCTTAGCATTAAAAGAATAGCAGAGAAAAGCAATTTTGCAGTAACTCCCCTCCTGATGGCCACAAGCAAGTGTTATTCTATGGCAAAGAAAAAACTTTACCTCAAACTCCTGAAACAGTTTCTATGGGCCAACAGGGCTGAGTGCCCTTCAGGGTAAGGCATATTACAGGCTAGCACTGAGCAAGCAGCACAATATTCAGTGTGAGCTGTGCCTTTAAAGTGGTTCTTTTTCCCTGTCTGCAAGATGAATGTAGTTTGCTGAAACTGAGTTTCTTTAGCCCAGTTTGTACAGGTATGCTGGTTGGCAATATCTGCAGCCAAGTTTTGTAAGGTACAGCTCTTGAAGGTACCTCATATACTAGTGTAAGTGGTAAGTAAAATAAGAAGAAAATGATGACATTCTTCAAGAAACAGCTTTAGGTCCTTGAAAATGATTATTTCGGTTTGCCTGCAACTGTAAAAATGAGTTTCAGGTAATAGCTTTTCTTTTATATGGTAAATGATAAATGAGCATTTAAACATTGACTCATCCACCAACGAAGATATAAAGAACATAAAAACTCACTGTGCTAACAGGGAGTTTGAGTACTAAAGTCACCTGATTTTTCAACCTGGTGATTACACCATAAGGATGTTCATTTGTCTTTACTTCCACTTCAGTGTTCCAAAAAGTATATATATTTCCAACAAAGACAATCAACCCTTTTAGCTTCTGCCATTTATTTTTCTGAACTAACCCCACAAGAGTCTTCTGCTCAAAGTCCATGGGTCTTTTATGACCATAAAGACTACAACTGGAATGTTCTGACCTCAGGATATCTAGAGAGCATAACAACACTAAAATAACCCCTCCTCCAGTGTGCTCCCTCACAGTATCACAGTATAGATTAGGGGTTGGAAGGGACCTAGAAAGATCATGTAGTCCAACCCCCCTGCCAGAGCAGGATCACCTAGATGAGGTCACACAGGAATGCATCCAGGCAGCTCTTGAATGTCTCCAGAGAAGGAGACTCCACAGCCTCCTGGGCAGCCTGTGCCAGTGCTCCATCACCCTCACTCAATATAGGACTAAATACCCTAAGAAAAAATCCTGTGAAAAAAGAGTCTTATCCACTTTGATTACCAATAGCAGCTGACATAATTAGATCCTTTTTTTTTTGGTCTCTGTGTGACAGGAATGAAAAGTAAAATCATTATGTTGGGCCCAAGATTTTTCAGATGGGGAGGGGAAGCCTAAGCCAAATGATTAGAGTATGAGGAAGGAGTTTTATGATTCTTAACATGGAAGTTTTCATTTTACCTAGAAAATACCTTTCCAAAGCTTTGTAATGAATATTGATATGAGAGAACTCCAACAGCACAGACATTCACCTCGTAATAACTATTATTTAACAGATCAGTTAAAATTTAACATTTTAAGGGACAACCTATGTTCATGGTGAGTCAAAGTTATAATTTCTTGTCAAGGTTTTATTTCAGTTGTCTCCTGCATTGTGAAAGGAAGTCATAGGAAGTAAGCCATTAAGATTTTAGTGTGCTTCATGCAAGGAAATTTTACATTAGGTTTTTGGAGATTTTAGGCTGTGTTTGTTTGTTTTGAATAAAGAAAAATTTACTCAGTGCAGTACTACAGCCTGCGTTTTGTTTTACGTTTTCAAGTATAAAATCAGTTTCTTATCTTTCTTACTAACCTACCATAGATATGCTTGCCCAAAGTACATGCAGCTCTTTGAAAACAAGATCTGAGTTCATTTGAGCAGATATGTATTTCCAAGTAAAAGCACACCTTTTACATTTTATCAAGCTCTATTTTGTCCAATAAAATGAATTCTTCCTACCCAAACCTTGCCAGACAGAAAATACTGCTGTAGGTTTTGTAAATGCCTTGCACATGCAAACACTATCACAATGAAAACAAATCAAATTACGCAGACATTTAAAAGTATATTTAATGAATTTATAGAAATGCTCATGGACCTGTTTACTAGAAAATTCCAAAAGAATAAGTCAATGAGGAACTTAGAAGGAAAGTTATTTGATTCAGGGCGTGATTTTTCCTCTCTCTGTTGACTGACAGGTGAAGAATATAGAGCTCATGAATTTGATGAGACTTGCTTTCTAGCATTCAAAACCTTTGGAAAATAGTTGACTGCAACTCTTTGTGAAAGCTACTACATCCTATAAATGGTTTCCTGTGATGTGAATATTGAAATAAAAATAGACCAAGGATGCTGGAGAGCATGTAAATTAACTATGGTCTTCAATCACTTGCATTCTAGCAGCCAGAGAGAAATTCCTTAATCAGAGTGAACGTATAAATGAAGGATAGAGTCAGCATGAAAAGGGAAAAAAAGAAGTTCAAAATGGAACATGCTCTGTAACATCCCCATGCAAACTTTGTCATTGCAGTAGAACAAATGAAGCATGTTTAACAGTAATGCAACAGTTCCAGCTTAGCCTGTCAAACACTTCCTGTCATAGGACTCTCCACTTAAGCTGCTTGTAACTTTGCAAGACTTTAATAATTTGGGCTAGAATATCCTCAAAATTAATTGCTTGGTAAAGCGTAAGAAAAACAGTAGGGTTGTTTCTCAAATAATGTTAAAGAGCAAATGTTGACATTACAAACAAACCTCTCCAAACCCCACCTGCCTTTCACTGAGAAATAAGACTTCATGCTTTGAAACATTGACTTAGATTTTCACAGGGAAGTCATTAAGATCAGAAATTTGTCTTTTGTTGTCTCTAAAGGGGGGAAAAAATAAAGGTCTCCCTGTTCAATGTAACTTTAGACTTGCTGAAGATTCAGCCTGCTCTGAGGATGTTCCAGTCTAGGGCTGCCAGGGCAGTGCAAAACGGCAGTGCGCCATCAGGCTCTTCTGCCTTTGTGTCTATGTTCCGGGAGGAGAAGCAGGGAGCCTCTACGTTCCATATGCCCTCTCCAGGCCCTCAACACCCCCAGCATATTTTGCTGACCAGAAAGGTCTCTGTGCAGTTATCACCGCACTGAGCATTCCTCAGAATAGATAAAGTGAGAGCTTGAGCTGAAGCATAGGCAAACACCCATGGTATTTCTTCTAGCTGCACCCTTACCTTATTCACTATGAAAGAGAGTGTGAACCAAAAGTCAACTGGCACACATGGCTGTGGGCACAGGGATCCCCCATCTCTACTGATACAGGCATTTGAAAGTGTCCAGTGAATAACTCTGAGGTTTCAGCAACCTTAACCAGGGCATTTCTTGCCTTCAGAGCACTTAGCTGTGTAACCTCAGCATTCTTCCAACATGGATTTTAAATGTAATATCCTACTTGCATTTGGAAACGAACAGCCGCCTTCCCACCAGGTTTCCAGCCCTAGTCACTCCCATTTTAAAAGATACACCCTAAGGACTGACATACATAATTCAGGTTTTGGATCACAGTAACCCCTCTGAAACCTCCTGTCTTGGCTGTCAAAGAAATTGACCTTTCTCAGTTTAAAGGTGCTTTCTCATAGGAATCCTCTCAAAACTTAAAGGTTTTTAACATCTATCCAAGAAAAACAATATCTGAAAGTCTTTTGGACTCCATTTCTGGGCTTGTGAATATGTTAATTTGTCGTTACTAATTTGGGGGCTGCCTAAGATCTTCAATCACTTCTCCAAAGGATAAATATACATATATATCTCACATATTCTACACAAGTTCAATAAAACACATACATTTAATAAACAATACGGTAAATAATAGTCTTTCAGAATTCCTTGCAATGTAACCCTGCATTTCAAGCCCTTTATGTGAGACAGCTTCCACACACAGTCTCCTTTTACAGCTTATATATACAATCTGAGTCATCAGACCATTTAACTAAGGTTGAATGTTGTATGTAATTATATGTTATACCCAGATTTCCAAGATGCTGAGCTTTGGAAACTTTTGCTGACTTTGAAAATAAGAGCTAGCTGTACAAATAAATGGCACATAAGTCACTCACTAAGTCAGTTCCACACCACAGTAGCTACATGGTTATATTATATCTTCCTTGCATTTGTGCTCATTTTTGCCATTCCTAAATGTCCATTTTGTGAGAGAAGATAATCTCACTCAAATTCAAATGAATTTCAGAGACCAAAGGGACTGAGAGGCCTGGGTTATCCCATACAGCACCCAAGTATGGAAATATGTGATGCTGTGCCATATATAATCATCAGAAACGGGAGCCTTCTACTAGCATATAAAGCCTGAACTGTCTTTTGCCAGTTCCTACTGACTGTGGAAAGAGCTGACCCCAACTGTATTCTTACCTCAGGCACTACTGAGGTACCCCAGGCACAGTCTGAAAATCACTTGAGGTCTCCTGTGGCCCCTGGTGCGATAACTGTGCTGACAGCAGAGGGACCATTAGACTCATTGCCCACGGGAAAGTGTGGGGAGTGATACCCATGTTCCTATAATCCTTGGATGGGTAGGATGAGCTCATTAGCCTTCTGGCAGTCATCCTAGGAGAAGGACAACTCTGATTCCAAACCCGGGCAGATGGAGCTCGTTTAGCCCTGGAAGGCCTTCCAGCTAAGAGGTTAAACCTCTGTCCTAAGGACTTGGCTGCCAGTGTCCAAGCTTGCTAGGCCCTGGCAGATGAACCTTAGGACTAAAGGGTGGGTCCAGCTCTGCGCATGCTGTGTCTCACCTAAAAAAAATCCATTGTGCAGGCTCAAGGGTGCTATCTGCTATCCTCTTTTTATCAGCGCGCTTGGAAAAGGCACTGATGAGGAGCATGGATGGAGCCCTCCCTGGATCTTCGTTCGCGAAGCCTAGCCATGACGACGACTACTGAGGTACCCGAAGTTATAGGAGAAAATCCCACTCTGTCAGTGGTTTTGCTGAGCAAAATGATAAAATGCACAAGGAAATCCTGAAGATGTTGAGTAGTCATGAGAAAGAAAAGTCTTAAAGTTCCTCTGCACAAGCCTCTCTGTTCCTGCACAGCACTGACAGCATATGCTGTCACCTCCTCCCTTTTACTAAGATTTCATCACCACACAGTGATGACATTACACGAAAATTAATGCTGGCTGCCTTAAGTCCCCTGGCTGTTCCTCAGGACTGTATTGAAACTAGAGGGCATAACTACAGTCTTCAGCAGGCAGCCACCAGGTCTGTCACATCAACTGGAAGCCTTTGAGCATTGCTAGCTCACATGGCCACCAGTGTTTCTGAGCCCAGTATGAATGTTCCACACCTACCTTGCTTGCAGCCATGGAACATGCAGAAAGAAGACATACCTACTCATGTTAACGCCAAGCCTAGATCACAAAAAAGACAATGTTGGTGTTTCTATTCCCTCCTTTCACATTCCACTGCTTAAAAATAATTCATGATCTCTCAAGAAGAGATCTCAAAGCCATACAAAGACGACCAACATATTAATCAACTTCCTGCATGCACCTATTCTAATCTAATGAAAAGCCTTTAAAACCCTCCTATTAATAATAATAATACATTAACAATAATTGCAAATAAGCAAATGCAAGTGGTACTATGCCTAAACCATCTGAATTTTACAAAACTTGGTTTTCTGTTTGGAGAAGCATGGGGAGAGGAAGTGCATCCATAGAATGCACACTGCAGGCACAATTGGGAATAAAGCATGCCTGCTTGACCTCAGCCTTCCTTCTCTAGGCATACAAAGCAACTTCCAAATTATCACACAAATTCATTTTTAAGCAACTAAAAAAACTGCATTGTTAAAGATGTCCTCTTTATCTCAGTATCTCAGAGTTGCAAATTTAGAGAGGTTTTGACAGATCTTATAATTGGTTTTCATTTTGCCAGTTGGAAGTTTAAACCAAAACTGAAAATAACCAACAACAAATAAACAGGATATTACCATATAGTAGAGTAAAAGTTGTTTAGATGTGTTGGTGTTCTTGTTTCTGCCTGTACCCCATGAGATAATTGCGTGTAACTAGTCAGTCACCATTATTTCAAACAAATTATGCTCTGTTGAACCATGAAGAGGTTTTCTGGCAGTCCTTTGAGTTCAACACATCTTATTTTCACTTGACAACAGATATCTGTTAGGTGTAAGTTGTTTAATAACATTATGGTATAGTTGTATTGAAACTGCTCCTAAGCAAACCCTTCCTTCTCATGTCAGTTTTCAAATAAATATTTGTAACTTTTATCTTGGAAATTCTCAGGTTCACTAAACAAATACAGTGTCTGAACACAGGATTCTTTGTGCTTTATTTATTACAGATCATCTCCCTAGCACATTACTTTAAAAGGCTGCAGAATGAAGAAAGGAGTCAGTGTGATGAGCTTTCAGCTAAAGCACTCAAACACAGACTGCCTTTTAAAAGTTGTTTTTTCTTGAATAAATTGATATAGTCAAGCCACTTAAACTGCTGGGTCATGTCCATCACTGGAAGAAGCATGTTTCTATAAAAAGGAAGTACAAGTTTTGTTACAGAACATCAATACTAAAAATCACTAGGTAGACCACTTGGGTGAAACACTGGATCTGCAAAGTCAATGGCACAAGTTCTATTGACTTCTGTGGAGAAGTCATCCCCAGTTCTCTCAGATGACATTGAATTATGGATGTGTTTTGGGTATCTCAGAGTTATAAGGAAAAGGTGAATACTTCAGTCTCCTTTATTTTCCATAACATTGAGTGGCAAAACACAGCCATTCCTGTAAAAACTTAATATATTAAAAAACCCCTACTTTTTTTTAAATGACATGATAGCTACAGGTACAAAGCTAAGTTATCACAGGAAAGAAATATTTATTTGCTGTTTGGTCAGAGGTTTTTTTAATGGTTTTCCATTTCCTTGAAACCATTAAAGTCAAGGAGACAGCCAAAACTTTCAGCATCTGATCTGCAAATGTACTCAGTATTTTGTGGAGAAACTTGCAAAACATTATAGGAGTTCCTGCTGTTTCAATGACAGAAAGCACAATGCAAAGACTATAGAGCAGAGCTGTAGACATGATGTTACCACCCATTACTCTACAGTATCAGACACTAAACTGAGGTCTAGCACCATTCAGTATGCCATAGAACTTCTTCCAGTGGGACACAGGATGAAATCACAGAGATCTGTGGAGGAAGCTTTCTCATCCAAACTCACAAGAAGAATAAAATGCTGAAGAACAGCAGTGGCAGGGGCAGTTTCTAAGATACAAAAAGGTTTAAAGACTTAGTGTATTGTGCTTTACTACATCTGACTTCCACCTCACAAATTAAAAACAAAAAAAGAAAGGTAGTGAACTCACACAGTTTGACTATAGAGAGCTTTCTTTGTGTCATGAAGCAAAATATAAGGTTTAGCCACTGAACTCCAGGACTGTAAAAAACAATTAGGTACTTCAGTTACCAAATGGGTGTTTAAGTGTGGTAATCCTGTACAAAACAATGTTGCAACTTTGTAGTAACAATGAATGGAAGCCTAGGGTAAGGCACTGACAGAAGGGAAGGTGATTTTGTCTTAGTACACAATCAGTTTCACACAATCCTTCCCACCACTCACTGTGGAGCATTTATACCCAACCAGTGTGCACTGCCAGCTCTCAGAGATCATTTGTGCAGACCTGGGGACAGGATACCTTGCAATGACACAGAGTAACTTGTGTAGAAAATAGGTATAAAACAATTAAAAAAGTTATTCTGAGTCTGTGCTCATGTCCAAGGAGGACACAGGACAGGGAGCAAAGGCACAAGAAAAATCTGCACAAGGTGCAGAAAGAAGAAAAAGAGGACAATAGTGGTCCAGAAAGTCACCTTAACTGATTTTGTGTTACAAAAATAACCATGGAAAATAAACAAACATATGTCAGGTACCTTACATTTTCATGTAGATTTCCCTGCCCTAGACACTCTTTGCCTCCCTGTATGTGTTTGTTTTCTTTAGTTCTTCCCTCTTCCATCTATTCTGTCTTTCCTGTTCTCTGTCCATCCCCAATTCTGCTGTTTGGATTGAATGTCACTAGTGTCATAGTGAAAAAAAACATGCACCAAAGATTCACTCGCAGCATTCTCATACAGAGACTTAATTTAATGAGGTCTGAATAAGACTCAACCAGATAGAAAGCCAGTCTCTGAATATGTGCAATTGCCAAAGTCACCAGCGAAAACAGAACACTGATGCTGTAGGCCAGCCCATGGAATAATATGTGACAGACCATTTTGTGACAGATATGAGACACACATCTGTGTTTCAGACATTTGAAAATAAAATAAATAAAAAAAAAAGCAGTTGTATTGTCTCTAGATATATACAGATACAGCAAGGAAGCACAAAGTCAACAAAAGTCACATCTACATGAGTATAATTTGGCTCAGAGTATTCAGATAATTATCCACACAAAGCTACATTTTCTGGTTAATATTGCCAACCGATTTCAACCTTGCACTTAGGTGTATGAAAAGGAGCGTCTGAATTACCTGGGCATTGCCAATATGTGTGTAGAGATATGTAAGTACACATACACAGGGTTGAGCATTACCCTAATCTTTCATATCTGAGAAAAAGAACCCAAGAGAACCTTCTCCACAGAATTGAGAAGGAGCAGACATGAACATCCGTATAAATAACTTTTCTTCTGTTACTCATAAGCCAAACTGAGAAGAAGCATTATCATCTTGATTTCAACTCATGAGTTTAATGTTAAATTATATATTTTACATCACTTCTGCTTTACTTCAGTACTCTTAGTCCTACTTTACACAATTCACATGTTTCCATGCAAGAAACTCTGAAAACTCAAGTCTTTCTATTCTGATTTTAAATGAAAGGATCATATATTTTAATAGCTGGCTCTCTTACATGATTGCTGCCCATTCCTAAACTGAAGCTATTAACAGCTGCAAACTTTCCTTCCCATAGTTGCTTAACTTCAATGACAATTTTAGATTATAATTAACACAATTAAATAAATTGGAATATTAAAAATAGAAAGGGAGAATGATAAAAGCAATGTAGATATTTTAGATATAACACAAAGTTTTTAATTAAAACACAGAATCTTCAATTTGCTTCTGAATAAAACAGTAACCTTCACTTGATTGATCCTAGGAATGTTGCTGATACATCTTGTTAGAGTGGCATGAATCACACATTAATTAACAATTTGAGTAATTAAAATGTTTTTATTCTTTAAAGATACTAGAGATGGAGCCAAATATCTATCACATGTGCAAAATTTATGGTATCCAGCACTGAACGAAATATAATGCTGGAGGAAATTTAGTCTGGCTGGCTACTGTATACTTTAAGTGTTTTACCTTACTTGCTTGTGTGATGATGTATGCAAACTGACTTGATCTAACAGATGAATGTGTTGTTCATGAAGATACTTTTGAGGTAATCCTTACAACTAAAAGTAAACAAAGTCTTTTCCATATTTGCAGGAAATTTACTAGCATTTACAGAAACACTGAGTTTGGAAAGAAGCTACGAGCTCCAAAAAGCAATTCTCTGTGTGTAGAAACTTACCTGTACAGCATTGCTTTCTCATCCTTAAAAACACTAAGGGTTCCTTAGCATATTTCAGCAATTCATACATTTCTTTTCCTCACACACACAATGTCCAAAATCCCACCTTACTCATGTCAGTAACACGAGGAATACACATACTGTCATCATAGTTACTAAAAACATACACTAGTACTTATAATTCACATATAATGAATGCTCTCAGTTTGTCCCCCTTTGGTGACTGCACAGGTTGTAACTTCCCCTGGGATATAATCCCTCAGTGTGGACTCTGTGCCCTGGCCAACCTTTGGCTCCTCTAAGGAGATCTGCTTCTACCTCTCCTCTTCCGCAGACCTCTCCTCCCTTCCCAGGGGCTTCTTCCCCCAGGACCCTTTCAACCTCATTCATCAAACACCTTCCCTCCTCACCTTCAGGTTTCTGTCTGGCTGCCCTGAACAAAGCTCATCACATGTCTTGATGTCTACCCACCCACTTACTTCGAGTTGTGAAAACGACTCGATGCCTTTTGCTGCCTCCACAGCTTGAATATTATTCCTCATTTTTGTGTTACCTTTGTTTTCCTCACATTTCTTTTTTATTAGTCTTCTGTCATCTTTATTTTCATCTCTTTCCAAGATCAGCACTTGCTCTGGCTGTGTGTGCCCGAGTGTCAGCTGTGCTCTGAGGGGAGATGGAGGTTTCCCCTTGTTAGCCAGGGCTGGTTCCAGTAGGTTCCTGGATAGTTCTGGAAGGTTCCAGCAGCCCCTGCCCCATGGCCCTGCCTCAGCCTCATCTGAGGCACCTCAGGGGAAGAGGATGTGAGAGCACACAAAATATCACCCAGAAGTGAAAGCAATGGGAGAAGAAGCTCTGTGAGACCTAAAGGGAGGAGGAGATGGGGGAAGTCAGCCCAGGCTAGTACAGAATTACATTACCACAAAAAGAAAAAAAAATTGGTGCAAAAGTTTAGTATCTATTCCAGGTTTCTTTGATATTCCTGTCAAAAAAACCCCTCTTGAACACCTTGACAGCTAGCACATTATCCTGTCAGCTCTATACTTCTGATGAAAAATACATATGTACATAAATTTATATGTCACCCCAAGGAGTATAAAAATATATAGGTAACATATACTTCTGCACACTGGTTCTTGCAAGTGCTAGCCATGACAACAGAGACTTTCTTGTGTGCCCACACCTAGTCCATCTTCTGTAAGTTCAGTGGGAACTTTTCCTCTTATTACAAAGTTTTCCCAACAACCACACAAAAATCACCAACCCTTTCCTATGTTATTCAGAATCTTTAATGCTTCAGATATTCCCTAGTACTGTCAAACCACAGTATACAATATAATTTCAGTATTTGAATTTCATCCCAATCTGGGTTGACCACAAGATATTTTTATGTGAGAATCTCTACATTTCCACACTGTGATAACCTTGCTTGTGAGCCTATGTAACACATGTGAAAGATCTTTCATTTCTCCTCAATGGGAAGAGAATGGCTCAACTGCAGATCATAGATCTTAAACTACTGGAGTCAAGTTGCAAAAGCCTGTGTTGGCAGGTCAACAGTTTGAACTCCTTTCTCTACATATCTTCACTCGCCATCAGGTCAACACAAATATTTAAGGGCTGAGTGCAGCTGTGAACAAAGCAAGCCAGTGCTGGTGAAGGGGCACAAATTCTTTCCCCTCAAGCAGTGTGTCTCACACATGCCACAGCAAACTATCTGAATGCTGGAGCTGCTGTCCCTTCACCCTCTCAGACAATATCCTCCTCATGGTGGATCCAGCCCTTGATGACTCCCACATGCTCTATTTGCTAGCAATTTTGAATATTGTCAAAATTCCTCTACAAAGCCTCTCCACATTTTTTTGCAATACTTTAAACAGTTTAAATTTTATTCCTACCAAATCTTGACCCCGGAGGCCTCATGCTTCCAGAATATTGTTTTCTATCATCTTCTGGCAGAATATCTTTCTCCATTATGAAAAGGAGTACATATATTCCTTGAAGTAGCAAGAATTTGGAATAATTCAGTACAAGTACTGTCAATCTCTACGTGAAATAGAGGGAACCTGGAATTGCCTCAGCATTGACAGAGAGTCCCAAACGATAAAGTTTTCATAACTTCCTCCACATTATTCTGGGCATCTTGAGCTCCAGAAACCTGGGGTCTACAGACCAGTCAGATATAGAAACACCAGCTAAATCTTAGCACAGAGACATGCAATGTTGCCTTTAACGAATTGTTTGAGAGAAAACCTTGTCTAATATGCTCCCAGCCTGGGTCCAACTGCTTGTCTTGGCTCAGCATCACACACTAAGGACTACATAAACAACAAAACAGCTTTGGGATTTCCAAGGAGCACCTGTATGTGCAGAATGGATCAGGAGTGTTTTGGAAGCTAACCTGGAGGATGTTTTCAGGAGCATACCCCATGTACTCTGCTACTGTGAGATAGCTTGTAAGACCTGACTAAACACTTGAGTAAATACCTGTTGAAATAACAATTGCAATTATTCTTTCTCCCCAACTTATCATCAGCTAAGAGTAAGTAAGAAACAGCAAGAGTGTCATATATCATGTTTTGCTTTGACAAAAGATCTGGACTCCAGTCTCCTGGAGCTAAAGAGAAATTCTTTAACTTCCACCAGATGTAGAATACATATTTTCCTTTCATGGCAGTTGCTGGAATAAAAGTCTGACACTGAACAGTGAATGCTACTGCAGGCCTGAATTCATCCAGTTCCTGCATCTTCTAAAAAAGGTAAACA
>VWZO01022441.1:49666-89666 GCA_013396975.1 Bucco capensis | reverse complement strand
GAGAGGAAACCAGGGCATGACACTCTTGCACCTTCTACTGGATAACAACAGAAAAGAGGAAAAGAGAGAGAAAGGAAAAGAAGAGAGGAGAATTTCTACTGTATATGTAAGATTTAGAAAATGCTTATTACAAACTTCTCCATATTTCCATTCTTAAGAGAAGTTGTGTATTTAAGTACCTTTCCCATTGCCCCATTCTAAATAAGGGACTTTTACTACCCTCTGCAATCTTGGATCCTGAGCAATCGCTTCAGAGTAGAGCAGAATTCTGCCCACTAGGAATAAATTCTACACAACTCATGATTGAGATGATAAAGTAGCACTCTGAGCATGCAATTAAACTAACATACAACATTGAAAGCAGAGTTAATACACTGAAAACAATCTGAGGGAATGTGGTTTGTAATATGGCCAGAAACATAGCAATCAAGAACATAAAATTATATTTAAAATACGCACACAGAAAAAAATCAGAAGTACTCTGGACAGAAGATAATGCAAACTAGCCTTGCCAGAAATGAGCTGCAAAATACCTTCATTTTCTCATACAGTGAAACCCTGATAAAATCACAACTGTTAAGGTCATACAGTATATCAGGTGGAATCACAGTCTTTAGAACTCCATTATTAATGCACACAACCTCACAATCAAAGAGGATAAGAGCACAGTTCCCAGATGCCAATGATTTGATCCTATCTTATTTGGCTGTTTACATTTAAATAATGTGGCCGTATAAATTTAAATAATAAGAACCACCAACAGATGGAATGTAGTGAAAAAAATGTGCCTTCTACGAGACCCTGAACATATACTACACGGTGCTTTACAATTTATTTGAGCAGAGCTCATATTAAAAAAAAAAAAAAGAAAAAAAAAAAAGAGACTCATTTCTTCTGCCATTATGGAAATAAAAGGACTCGTGCTTTAGTTCGTTGCTAGCACTGCCAAAGAAACATGCAGTTCTCTAACCTCCAGTACAATGTACCCATAAGGTACCAAGCATCAAAGCATATTAAAAGATATTAACTGCATATTTGCTTATGAACAAGATAAAAAGCTGTAGGGCCTCCAGGTTCTCAAGCTGTGAGTGGAACAGCTTTGCAATTTGCCTGCAAAACTGCATTTTGATCTTAATGAATATAAAATGGCTGCCATTAAAAGTAAAACAGATTATTTCAGGTCTTTTAGGGCCCATAGCTCTTTGACGGTCTTGGAGGGGCACTATGATCTTTCATTAAAATCTCACAGCAGGACTCCCTCACCAGCAAATCAAGCCTTGCAGTCGAGGAGATTGGCTACATTTAAAAGTAATTTTCAGAAATCTACACAGATTTTCAATTTGGTAATGAAAGCCATAAGAGAATGCAGGCAGCATTTTGTTGAATATTGTTACTAATCCAGTGCTCACGTTCGTTAGAAATTAAACTGCCCCGTAACTATCAGGCTGATGGCAGCCTGCCATTTCGGCTCAGTTGTAATCTCCGTTTGTTAATGAGTAGCATGTGCTAATTGTTGTCAGCATCCCTGCCATAGATCCCTTCCATAACAACATATTTTACCTGCTGAAAGGTGTTACCTCTCGCACTGTCAGCATCCATTTTAAGAGAACAAATCTCAGAATAGTAGGAAAAAGGGTTCAGTTTCATTTGGAAGAGCATGAAGTAAAAAGTATACATTTTCTTATTGGTATCCAAACCCTCCTAGTGCTTCATTCTACACATGCCACTTCTAACATGAATAGATTAAGGTGAGACAACGAAAGATGCGGTACGCTACAACGGCACAGGGAACAACAGAGGTCAAGTCTCTATATTATAGCATAAAGTAAGGGATGCAGCTTCTAGTAAAATGAAGTTGAAAGGTTTGAAAAGTTAGAGTGATCATATCTTTTGATTGCAAACAATGTAAAGGGGAGATTAAAACAAAACCTGAGCTGGATCTGCAGTGAAGCCGGACTGGGACAAGAAAGATTGACTCTGAGTAAGTTAGTCAGAGCTGATGACTGTGCTGCCCTCAGGTGGAAGGTCTTATCGGGAGGTAGAGGCCTCCACTTCCAATGTAAATGCAGAAAATATAGAAATAATAACAATAAAAAAAACCCAACCTCAGCCTTAGTGGATGCAGCAAACCAAGATATTCAAAAGTGCAAGCAAAGGAGGGTTATAATACATGAATTCTCAAACAAACCAAATGTGAATTGAATTATGGCAGAAGAGAACAATTTTCATCTAGTGAATTGTAAATTGGGTTTGTTTCCAGTTCATATTTGAAATGCAAGGCTTTTCATTTTATTTTTTAGCTGGGGGGATTCTAACAGAAAATACTGACTTGAAATAACTAAAACCTTATTGAAGAGCTCTAACACACATACTGTGTGACTGACACACATTCTCTGAAGCATATTTAGTATCACTGCATCAAGTAGATTAGTTGTTCAACTGCCATAAGCGACAATATCCTATTTTGCTACATGTTTAAAATTATTCAAATCAGTCTCGTGCACATATATAGGATCTTTTAAAACAAACAATTTTTTTCAATATGCAGGAGCAATCCAAAAGAAGCAGTATTACAGAGGATTCTGAATTACAGGAAAGTCTTTTGAACTTATTTGGTGTGCTTATTCATGAATGGAGTGCAAGGACTTTCCTTTTTAAGGGGTGCAGCACAAAGTACCCACATCTCTACAATAACAAGATACTTCTTCACTCCAGGGTAGCCAGCTAATCGGAGTTACAGCATCCCTCAGATCACTCTAAATAGAGTCCAAAGCAGAAAATCAGCAACTTCAGTTTCAGAACACGCATGAATGATTAACTGCCACATCCAAGTGACTGGAAAGACAAAATATGAGGGATCAGTTCAATCTACTGGAATCTGAAATGATAATCTTTTGCTGCTTTCTTGTTTTTTGGGGAGCCAGAAGCAATTAGGTGGAACACCTTTACATGCAATTTTAGAGCTTTCTCACCAATTCTGGTTTTAACCATTTTCATTTTAAGAACAGTTAATTTTTTTCCAAAGCAAAAGTAAATGTGCTCCAGGTTTGATCTCCCATTTTTTCACTTAGCTGAACATTGCATTTACTAACTTCTCCTGCCATGTACCACCATACTCACTGTGACACCAGTATCCTCATTACACATGATGTTTCACTATTGTACACACCGTAGGTTGAGTGATATGACATTACCAACTCCACCTAATACACATCAGCCCATAGAGCAACATATAATCTACTTTTTTTCTGTAACCAATGCAGAAGCAGCAGGTGAATTTACAGAGCACCAGTTTTTCAAAGCTAAGACAGAGGGGATCTGTAGTGGTGCTTTGCTGTACTCAGGAGAAACACTTGCTGGCTTTGGTCCTGTGCAGTCTGGGCTACTCAGATGGGCAAGCTCAGCCTGGGTTACACCTAACCACTGATGCGTTTGGGCTCATACCAAGGGACAGTGAAAACCTTGCCTTTCCCTCTTGATGTACTCTGCAGTTTAGCTGTAAACACACACTTGCTTAAGAACTGGTGTCCAAACTGTTCAGGATCCAGAGAAGATTGTGTTTAAGTGCAGACAGGAAATGCAGTATATATAGGTGAAGTCACACTGCAGCAGGTGGCTCTCTGCTAACTAGTTTTAAACTTGTAGCAGTGTAACTGTGGCAGCACCAAGCTGCAGGTGGTTCCAAAAGTACAGCCCAGCAGCAGAGTAAGTACTGATGCAGTACCTTGTGATGAGGTGTCTCCAAAGCCTTCTGTATACAGTGGAGTTCAGAGCAAGTCCAAGGCAGGCACATAGAATTCAGTCACATCTTTACCTGCAGTACAGATGCACCCCAAAAATAATTCTCCTAAATTATACCATGCAAAGGTTCTCTCAGTATAAGCTAAAAAGTGTCTCACTGAGACTTAATACAGTGCTGCTACTGTGCTGTATATTCACACCTTAATTTGATGCATGCTAATATCCTTCTGAATGGGGATGAGAGAAAGGGAAGAGCTCTGCAACACAACAGTCTTGAAGGTTCATGAACACGTGGATAAATTTAAGCTGGTTTTCATACACAGAGTTCAGGACCAGTATGTTTGGGAACTTTACACAGTTAGTTCTGGCATTGCCCATTATTAGTCTTAAAAACAGTGTTTCCAATGAAGCTATTGATGAGAACAAAGAACAGTCACATGAATAAAGTTTTACAAGGTTAGCTTTCAAATTAAATTGGGGCAGTTGTTTTTGGTTGTATTTTAGCCCTTTTGTATAATTAGCAAATTTATTTTTCCTCCTTAGAATGTTACATTTTGGAAACAAATGGACCTAACTACAGCTTTGTAAACTTTGTTTTCTTGCACAAAACCTATATGCTAATTACTGTTACAATCAGTGATCCATTTGGGAAACTAGAAGTGACACACCTTATACCTTTATATATAAAGACAAGTAAAAAGTGATGGCTTTGTATGCATGGATCACATTCTGACATAATTTGGCTATCAGAATATAATAATATTACAAATCATGTCTACCTTACCGTTCTAAAGAAAGGCATTCATAACTTCCTAAGCACAAAATCTGTCAGTTTAAACAAGGCTTATATTTTACAAATGTGATAAAAAAAAAGGCTGAGCAGTTGGGGGTTTTTCCATTCCATATCTATCCTCTAATCTCTCTTGCAGGAGCTTTCCATTCACACATTTTGTGTCCAGATGTTACTGCTAGTTGTGAAACTTTGTGAATTAGCACAGGACTTTGAATGCCATTTCACATTCCTGAGGAAACAGGCCCTTCTGAAGAATTACTTGTCCTAAGTATAGCAGCTGGCAAACAGGGAGGAAGAAAAAACAGGAGCAGGGTCAAAAGGAATGAGAAGTGGAGTGGA
This sequence comes from Bucco capensis, assembly GCA_013396975.1. Classification (NCBI taxonomy): domain Eukaryota; kingdom Metazoa; phylum Chordata; class Aves; order Piciformes; family Bucconidae; genus Bucco; species Bucco capensis. Next base: position 84,793 of record VWZO01022441.1, on the reverse strand, counting down.
AAGTCACATAAACTTATAAATAAGAGTCTCACATGGAGAGAATTTGAACAGAACAGTAGGAGAACAGAGCTAATAAAACTGGAGTGCAACACAGTATAATCAAACTCACATTTTATAAACCCCAGATTTTGATTCCCTCTTCTTTTCCACACCCTTTATACAATGGTCTCGACTGAGGTTTTCTAAACAGTCCCAGAAGGAAACAGTTTCCAGAAGGAAACCAGCACAAAGTAAGAAATGAGCCAAGTGGCACAGAGGTTTCGGAGCGCTGCAGCACCTACATGTGCTGCCTACACAACTGCCTATGCAATCTCTCTAGGCATACTGGAGGGAGTAATCTGACATTAGCACTTCTTGCTGGATCTGTTCTGCAAGTTTTTATTTGAGTTTGGCCCCACTGAAATTATGAGAACTCCAACATGACCAAATAAAACACTTCAGACTCAAGAGTTCACTTGGATTCTCTCTGGATTCCTGAGTTTAGATTTTCCGTGGTGAAAATTTACTAGACAAGCTCCAGTCAAAAGAAGACTACAAACAGGATGTAAACTATATCCCACTGAAATATATAGTCAAAATCTGACTTCAACAGAGACAGAACTTTACAACTTGCCAAAAAAGGAGACAGGGGAAGCTGTAATATCAAACATCATTGAGACAGAAAATGTCTTGGAGTTGAGAAAGGCTACAAAACAAGCAATTTGTTCTTATCTCAACAAAAAATGGCCCAAATCTGCCCCGTATTTTCTATTCTATGACTGGAACAACACAAAAAGTTGCACATTCACCACCTGACACGTCTTGATATATAAAGGTGGATATCTAAACAGAAACTGAAGATCTATACTTAAATCTGTAGAACCAAGTAAAATACCTTAAATATTTTTTTTCTGTTTGATCTTCCACATTGAGAGGACCTCAAAACCAGTCAAGTCCATAGCTTCCAGAAGAAGTCCATTGTCCACAGTCTGTAGCAGTGCTTACTATCATTCCAAAGCAGCATGAGTCTTTCCAGATGTATTTCAAAATTGCTTTTTCTTCCTGCTTCACAGTTGTCTGCAGACAGTCTAGCTTTTTTCCAACCTTATCTATTATTCACAAAAAGAATTATTTCTATAGAAGCTAATGCTTCTTTTCCTCAACTTTTTATGATCAAGGTGACTTACAAACATCTGCAATAAAAACGGTTGGGTTTTTTTTTCTCCCATACAAGAACATTCTCAATAATGTTTCAGAGAGAGCAGAGAGGCTAAAAGATACGTGACATTCATAGATTTCACCCCTGAAGCCACAAAAACCACACTAGCAATTTCTTCATTTGACCAAAATGAATGGTCATCACAAAAATAAATGTAAGTTTGGTATCACTGATTTGGCTGAGACAGCTTAGGGGCTTGAACTTAATAGACTTCCTCTGACAGATTAGGATTTTCTGGTACGTCTGCATCATCCTGTCACAGTAGATAGCCAAGTCCAAACCACAGGCATGGGTCTGCCCTTGATCCATAACCTCAGAATACAAAATAACTGGCTAAAGAATGTAATAAGACTCCCAAGGAAATACCTTTGAAGACAGTATTCATTTTACTTGGTGGTCTTTTATAGAAGGGGGGGAAAAAAGACGACAATTAAGCATTAAGAACTGATTGATGCTTAAACAAAATGCCTAACAGTAAAAGCACATTTCTATATTCCAAAGGACCAGGCAAAGCCATCCCTAAGAAGGGATTAACTACTATCAGATGATATTACTACTGGATTAATGGTGTTTCACATTCACTATATTTATATATATATAAAAAGATCTCTTTTAAGGAGGATATAAGTGATTTGTATAAAACCTAAAAGCCAAAAACTAGATTTTATTTTTACAGAAATGTGATGGATAGTATTCTCTTTATTTATAGATCTTTAATTAAAATATTTTCTCCCCTTTCCCCTCTTTGTCTGGAACCAGGCCTAACATTTTGTTTTGAGAGTACTATAGCCTATGAAAATAGGAAAGCAATGTATGACTCCAGAACTGATGCTTTATATTCCACTGGATATTTTAAGCTGTTCTTATTTTAGAGACTTGTTTTTGCGATAGATATACTAAAGGTTATCATTTTACTTTATTGCTAGTCATTGCTGACTGAAATGTTTTGCCAGATGAAGGTAATTACTATGACTGTATTACTTTTCTAACCTGTTCACTGTATTGTATCTCAGATACTCATAGTGTGAAATTCTGGATCCTCATTTGAAAAAAACCCCTAAAAAACAGTCACAGTATTCTGTGCTCTGGCCCAAAGAGATGTTATCTAGTTTCCTTCCCCAGCTGTGTTACTTATTCTCTACAAAAGGAAAACTCCAATCTTCATATAGAATTGTGTAGATGACAAAGCAGACCAACATGCTCAGCTGTTTGTGTTACAAACAAGAAAAAAAAAAATCTGCTTCAACCAGAAACAAATTACTTAGGTAAATTTTTATGAAACTATGCAAGGAACAACCATATTCTTATTCAGCATTAGTTGCTACTAGCTAAAATCATATATTAAAGAAAATAATTTGTTGAGACATCCTCAGGATTATATTCCCTGGAGATGGAAAACAGGTCTGTGCTTCTCTCACACAGTCATGTCTGCTTGGAGTAGTTTTTTTCCCCAATTCAAATCATAGTAATATATGCACAATAAACTTGCTGTTATAAATATTTACCATAATATCCATCTTCCTGGTTCTCCTGCTACCTAACCAGTAGCCACGCTACCGTAAATCAGAGGAAGTATTCTGCAGGAGCTGCAAGAAGCTGTCACTGTATTTCTGGAAACAGCTATGCAAGAGGAGGCAAATAACACAAGAGATACAGTAGAAATCGTGGCAGACTCCACATTTCAAACTGCTACACTCCTCCTACTCCACTTTTGAGGTAAACGTGGCATTCTGCATTGAAGACAACCAGTGGCTGAAGAGATACTGGTGGAGTAGCTAGCAATGTATCTGGGCCACTGAAAGCCCTTTGGGTTTATCTTGCTGAAAGCTTTTTGTTATCTGGGAGAAACTAACCACATCTAACAGAGTGTGAGATGAACTATTCCCAAACTCATGGAAAAATCATTCTTTCAGGCACACACAGAACTTTTTGCCCTTTTTTCCTTCCTTTTTTTTTTTCTCCCATGAATTATCAGTGTTGGCAAGTGGCAATTTTTTTTTTTGAACAGTGAAGTTTTTATGCTGTGTGAAGGACAACATTTTCCTGCAAAAATTGCAAATGTCCATTTCAAAACTCTGTCTTTCCAAAAGAGAGACTTACACAATTGCTACCATCATGATCTGTGACATCTCCTTCAGAAAATGGCACAGCAGACCCATTCATTGACACTGGATGAGGGTAAGGTTTTAACTTCCTAACTGCTCTATAACCTCCCAACCATTGTAAACCCAAGTACAAGTGCTTCTTGGTGGCTGCATAAATTTCAAATTCAGTAACACTCTGCATAAGGAACATAACAGTGTTGGAAAAAAGAAAGGAGGTAGACAACAGACAGCTTAAAAACAAGATGAAGCACTTCTGCACACAAAGTTTCTTTTGCTTAACCTGATACCTCTGTTCCTTTCCCTAGAAATAAAATCTTAGCTTAGTTATCTGGAATGCCATTAACTAGAAATGTGGTTCAGAGGAACTAATCTCAACTACCAAAAAAGCAAGACCTCATTCTTTCATGTTGTATTCTGTGCTAAGCTCCATTCACACACAACAGAGTAGTGGAGGACGTATTTACCCACTTTATTGTGGTATTTCACAACAGAGTTTCTGTAGTCATTCAGTCTCCAAATATGTATCTACTGTAAATGTTTTAATATCAATCCTTACTAGGTAGGACTTTAAATAAGCTTTTCTTCTAAAATATTTCCATCCACATTATTTGTTATTAAAGGGGAAAAAAAAAAGAAAGATAAAATAAGGTTTCTTGCAAAAGGTAATTAAGCAGTATAATATAGTAATAAGTGGAATGAACAATAAAGAATTGTACTAAAATATATGCCTGGTGCAGTAGAGGACTGATGTTTCAGGAGATTAACAATTATGATCACCAGTCCTCTTCTGTTTCTGTAATACTCCACACAATCTTTTTTAAATTACTTTATTAACCTTTCCTCCTAGCACAGAAGTGCCCGATTATAGATAATATTTCAAAATCATCTGAGGTGTAGGTGTGTTTGATTTGCTCAGTAATTATTTGTCTACTTTATTACATTGACCAAGCACACAAGCTCCTTGACCAGTTTTATTTCAAGTCCAGTTAAGAACAGGGTTGTATCATTTTGTGTGATCACTCCCTTTGGGCCCCAGAGTACCTGAAATTTCATCCAGGAGCTGGGAACTTGGACACAAATATCTCACACTTTAAACATGCACAAATCAGTCAGTGTGCTATCATTTAAGGTTAAGGGGCCTGGTTGTAAAAGAAGTGCTTAGTGCCTATGTGAAGAAGTTTGTTTAATTCACTGCATTTCAGACCAAAGACATTTAAGCACTGGCATGCAAATTTGCCTTTCTAAACCTAAAAGGGTGTACAAACTCTATATATTTGTCAATGCATGCTCTTTCATGGTAATTTATTCTCAACACATTATTTCAATTTAGACCTTAAATATTAGTCCATTACCAGCTCCACCACTCTCTGCAGCTTCACAGTGATCACAAAAAAGGGTGCACTTCTTAAAACGCAGGCCTGCAGAAAACAAGCAAGCATGAAAATAAAAAATGCAATGGAAAACTTTTCCTGCTCTAACTTTGCAGCTTTGTAGGAAATGAAAATAATATTTACATTTTTTTTTTTTTTTAAATTTGAAAATGCAATGAGATGAAACGTGGTACACAGTTTATTCCTGAGGGCCAGCACTAGGATAAAAACATAAAGCCTGGGGACTTTGTTTACTGTCCACAATCAACAAATCCTGAAATCTCCATATGCAGCAGGTTTCTAAAGCTTTGTTAGTAATACTGTATATTGCTGGTCAACTCAGTCACCCATAGAATTACAGTGTAGGGTATGGATGCCAGTATTTTAGACCCAAACCGAGCATAAAAAAAACCACAAAGTAAAATTCAGTGTCAGCACAAAGTTGACAGCGAATGATTATAACAGCTTCGAAGCTTGAAAAAGAGTGTAAATAACTAGGATCCCCCGCGGGCTCACTCAGCCTGCATACATAACAACTGTGATGGACAGCCACTATGGTAAAGTATATATAAAAAAAAAAAGTCACTCTGCAAAGATGCAAAAATTTCTCCTGCAACGAGTCTTAACTGTCACCTTTCTGACTAAATCAGCTACTTTTATAGAGGAAAAAGTATCTATATTGTAGGGCGTACTTTTTCAGTACAGGCTGCTACTTTAACAGTAATGGTAAACCATTAATATATTTTTCAGAGCTAATAAGCCCCAAGAATTTTTATTTCTTTAAAACAAATGATTCAAAGCTATGTGTGACCAAGTCATTTCTCTCAACCACCACCCAATTAACTACAGTAAAGAGACAAGAGAGATGACAGAGCAGAAGAATTTCAAACAAGGCATGTATACCAACAGGAGAATGAAACTTCTCTACCAACACACAAATAGTAGTATGCCTTTTCCTTGGGACTTTTTTGCTCCCACATATCTACATATTCAAGCACAATACGTGCATGTAGTAATGGCTTTAAAGTGCTGCCAATTGCAAGTGGCTAGATGCACTGGGTCCTCAGCCTCTGTCAGCCATGTGACAGCACTGTGATTATGTAGTCTCCTCATAGTTCCTGGCTGTAAGCTGGGAGCAAGGGAAATAGGAATTAACAGCAAACACAAGCATATGTCTACAAATTACTGCATTTTTAAAAATCAATTAGCAAGCAAACTACTTAATTAACTAACTCTTTTATTTCCATTATTTATCCTATGCAAGTGTTCAATTTTGGATTTAAAAAAGTAGCAGGTATTAAAATGTTCTTCTTTACCCATTTTGGTTCTATTTATCTGAACTATGTAGATGCCTTGAAATACCAGCCTTTGGACTATTTATTCTGAGAGCTTGATTTTAATTTAAGCTAAATAGGAGCTCAGAAATATGACACAGCAGAGACATTCGTGATGATCAGGCAGTCTCTACTGAGAAAAACAAGTACATCTAGCAAAAAAAAGAACATTTCTCTCATGAGATAAAAAAACAACATGATTAAGTTCATGGTGAGTTATGAAAAACAGAAATTCTCATCTTGCAAGGTACTAAATGCTCTCTTTTCTCACTGAACATAAAGAGAATTGGGCATTTGACACACTGTAGGTCGTACTCATCAATTTTGTGAATCAGACACATAAATTATGGTTTTATAATTTTATGAAGTGAAAGAGTCACTACTAGGTCTCTAAAACTCCTGAACATTTTCAAGGATGACCCTCAGCAAAGGGCTTACTTTCACCTATAGCTATGAAATCCTTATATTTTCCTGGCATTTTTTTGATCTTTCTACTGCTGTTTATTCAGAAGCTTGCAATTTCTTTCTTCACTTGAAAGAACAGTGATATCCAAAGGCCATTTCTGAAAGCCAGCACAGATGTAAGCATTTGTTTTAGGCCACTTTGTTTTCTTTGTACTATGAAAATGAGTCAGCTATTCAAGATGTTACCTCAACAAATTAATCAGTATACAACTGACAAGTTAATCTTGTACAAACTTTTGCAGTGTTATTCTATTCAAGGAAATATAACTTTTTTATGACAGCTGACTTGGCTGAAAAAGCAAATGAGGGTGGGCACCCAGTGCTCTGTTTGTGGGGTGGTAGGTATACATTTCCTTTCAACTGACTGACAAGAGATGAGCTCGATAGAGAGCCTTAGGAAGTTTTCTGCATCTCAGCTTACCTGCAAAAAAGTGGTAAAATAATTACTAGCCTTTTAACTATTTTTAGTTCCTTTAGAAAGAAACCATTTTTTATAAGATTAAAGGTATGGAAATTTTGCCCAATTTCACAATTTACATCTGACCTGGTAGAGTTGCTGTTCCAACCAAAAGAAGCTGAACATCCCTTTACTATTTAATCTTGAAACCATGATGCTAGCCTTAAGAAAGTGGGACAAAAATGAAAATTCATTTGCTTTGAAACCAGTCTTAATAAATCCACTGGCTAGAGGCAAGTTATTCCTAACTTGGGCCAGAAGCGAGTGCAAAAATCTTAGAAAGAATAACAGGATACAGCAGCAGCAAAATGAAACAGTTGTATTCATTGCAAAATAATAACAACACTCAAAAGTGAAATTCAAAGCTGTCTCTTAATATTTCTTCCTAGGAATGATCAACAGAAGAGCAAGCAAAGTAGTACTTGTTAGCCATGCTAAGTGAAGCCAGATTTGTGATCTCCCAGAAATAAAAAGCAGAGCGATAGATATAGGATATACTATTCCATACCAGAATTAGCATAACCCAGCATATCAGAATATTAAAATTTAACAAGGATTTCAAACCATGCTTGTATCATCAGCAGAGAGTCATGTCACAGGTTTTTTTATTGGTTCAGCGGGATAGGTATAATTGTATCAATATTTTAACGCTTGATGCATATTGTCTGTGATAAATCACTTGCATAAATAAAAAGCACCAATATTCAATTGCCAATGAAATAATCACACATCCTAGATCTTTATTATATCATGCATTATTTAATTACAATAATCAGAATCCTCTGGAAGGTAAAACAAGATTAAAAAGGTTTTGTTTTATTGGATCTATATATTTGATTTACACTTTATATGTTAGCTTTGCATTAAGAATTTATATGGCATCAATTCAAACAGTGATATTACAAGAGTTTACTCCGTTTGTAATTAGTACAGTACTCTTAAAGTACTCTGGCTATGAGAGATAATATTTCAGTATTTTAATGAGCTTTTTAAGTATAATTGATGTAACAATCATTGAATTACACATTTCTACCTGAAGAATAATGAAGGAAACATTTTAATGAGCAATGTAATCATTATTAGCAAATGATCTACTAAACTGCCATTTACTGACATTTAGAAGCTCAATAGCAGAAAACTATATTTCTGTACATCTGCATCAGTACAGATGATGATCATCTCAGTTGCTCAGGCTTTCTGGTATAACTTTCTCTGTCAGGTTTTTGTTGTTAAATTTAAGAAAAGCTTTCTTTAACTTGAAATTGTCAGCCTCCTCTGGAAACTATGGGGCTTGACATGTGTACAGATAATTTAAATAAATTAGCCCCTTTTCAGCCTTCAGCATTTTTTCAATATAAAAGGTCTCTCATTCTTGGGAGTATTCATGCTTGCATCAGCTTGATTTTGATGAATGCCCTGTAACCTCCCTGATAGCACCTTAGACACTGCAATCCTACCACAGTGGGGACAGCAATGTGTGAAGTTACATTTTCTTTATGAAAAAAAAAACAATAAAAAAAAAACATAACAAACCACACATCAAAACAAAACACTCCCCAAAAAACAACCCTTGAATTTTGGGACAGTCATTGCATGTTTGCTACGAGAAACGCAGTACACCTACTTCATCTCCTTACTTACTTCTCCACAGGCACTCACACAAAGTAGTATTTTAATCTATTTTTTAATAGATTAATAGTAGTATTTTAAAATACTACAAAGTAGTATTTTAATCTATTTTAACCTATCTAAATTTTATCATTTAATAGCCTCTTTTCCACAGATTCTGCTCCATATCACCATCTACCTGCTACCTCAAGCTCAGCACACACAGAAAATCTCCTCAACTTGATGCTCTGCAGAAAAACTACTCTTACTCATAATACTCCTCACAACCTTGCAAAAGCTTGTACTTTTGTTCATGATATGCTCCTGTAAAAGGTTCTCTTTGGGAGAGAGAACTGAAACAATCTGTAAAGAGTAGATGGTAGAGGTGGAGAGAAAAAACATCTCACTCCTCTACAGGAAGCCATCTGGACCTCACAGACATGGTGTGAAACAACAACTACTGAGGAAACAAATATTTTTCAATCTCTAGGCCCACCTGATGTAGGATGAATGAAGATCCACAAACAGATAAGGCACATTCTGCACTGTAATAGTACAATGCCATGATATTACGCTATAGAAATCCACATTTTTCTGAACTTGTTAGTTCCCTATCCAACCCACTCTGATTTATGAAGTTGTCTGCAATCAGGCAACTCTTTGCACTTGGAGCAGGGGAAGGAGGATTTTACTAAATTTAGAAACAACATTACAACACAGGAAAGGATAACAAATCACTGTAATACACAGACATAAAACAAACAGTATACACAAGATGTGGTCTTAGAGCTATTACTCAGCTTGTATAGAGCTAAGTAGGGGTGGACCTGTTCTGCACTTAGGTTAAGATGTTCCTAAACACAAAGCAACAGGAAGTTCCTTGCCTTTAAGCAGATAGTGTTATTATTTTTGAGAAATATTGATCCATCATTGCAGCATGGCACTAAACAGCATTGGTCCACCATAAAGAAGCATAAAGGGGAAATAAAATAAAAAATAAGGTTCCCCTCTGGTCTTTTTAAGTGGTGATTCAGTGTCTGAATAAAAATTAGGTAAAAAAGACACCTAAAAATCAATTACTGAAGCATTATTAGTATGAGGTATTTCTCATGACTACAGTTTCCACAGCCATCCACTAGGAAGTTTCCCTTTGTTCTGTGTAGGTTCTAAAAATTTACTTTCCCCAACTTTATAAGTTGGGAAGAGTCTAGGAAAGGGGCAGAACAGAGGCTGGATAGAAAGATAACATTTCTCCTGTTGATAATGTTATTTGCTAGCAGTGATAGAGAGGTCTGAGAAAATTTACAATCTAATCCAAAAACATACAACCCCAAAACCAAGACAACCATGAAGCTAGAAAAAGACTAAATTAGTCTCCTCACTAGGAAGATCTCTACAGACAGACAATTAGCTCCTATTCATAACACCACCTAAGGTAACTCAGACTCATCAAGCCACTTATCTCTGGTACCTGAACTGCCTTGTTATCACATTTGAAAAGATTAGAAGAAAAAACTTCCTTGAATGAGTAGTAATACACTAGGAGTTCTTTTGCTCCTTGAGGAGGAGGAAGATTAAAAGGGATAGATGTGGAAGCATGAGAACCCAAAAGGATGCTCTTCACTAGATGTTACCCACCTATGTCAGGGCAGCTTTGCTTTCATACACAAAAAAGGAGGAGGACTTGCAGCTCTTCATGGCAGGTCAGTTTCTGCTCCAGATCAAAATCCTGGAAGTTCAACAAAGCTTTCTGACAAAATTACTCCGTTCTGCTTTTGCTTGCACATTCCTTTGCTGTACCAAAAAAATGGCAGTCTCACTTGCATAAAATGTCTTTATGGATAGAGGACTCAAGGAAAAAAAAAATAAAAGTAAGTCATTCCCTGGGAATTCATGCTATAGTCTAATTCATAGCTGGTTTAGAGAGGAAAGTCTTTTCCTCTAATGCCAAAAAAACCTCTGCAAAGACGGCAGTCAAACTGATTACCAGCAGTCTTACAAGGAGCTACTGGTGACCCTATGGTATCAGTATTATATCTCCAACCCCTGTGCATCAAGGACAAAGAAAAAGCCTCTGCTTTCCCCTTGCTCAGGCAGAATGTTTCTGTACATCTTCACTTGAAGACAAAGCCTTTTAAGATTCCCCAGCATGGCTCTAGCTGGGTCTTCTGAGAACTGTAAGCTTTCCAGGACCAAACTAACTCATATAATCATTAAGCAAAGACTAGTGAGACCTTAATACATGGACTTATTGCACAAAAAGCCTTTATAAAGTAAAACATGTCTAGAAATTGTTTCAAATATATATAAATATCTCCAGGCTCATAAACAAGACACATTCTGAAAATCCTAGCTGTTGCAATGATTTAAGTGAACTACCAGGGAATATCAGCAACAGTGACACAGAAACCAGAAGTGGGCAAAGGTGAGTAATAAACCCAAGAAAAATCCTTGAGCCAAAAATGTATCAAAACAGACTCCACTGATGTGTTTTCATTGCTTAGAGATGTAGTTCCATTCTCATCTGGCTAATACCAATTCAGCATTTCTTTGATAGACCTTTTATAATTTTCAGTCTAATTGTAATGAAAATAATTTTTCAATGTAATTCTGTAATAAAAATGTTTCCCTATTTCTCATTACCTAAGAACATGATCTTGCACAGCTACTGAGCATGCTTACAATGTGTAGAGTGTATCTTCTCTTTTTTTAGTATTTAATCTCTTCATAGTCTACAGATGTCAAGAGGTTCAGATTAAGCTTGTTAAAGATCTGCTTCACTCTAACTCACTGATGATTATTTATTTAGCAGTTTTATGTAACCCTGTCATTGATAAGCACTCTATTAATTTGCCGAGGGACAAATCAACACTAGTTATTTTTCTACTGGCTATTAGATTCAGTGCTGCTGTTTGTTACAAACCACTTGCCAGTTAATTATAAATTATGGGTCCTCTTTGCCTATATTAATTGATATCTCTTCTGCCTTTGTAATACTAGACAAATAAATTGAAGGCAAGATTTATTAAGCAGTACATATCTTCTGTCTCTTGATTAGTGTTCTTTACTTTTTAAACATTTATACTTGTTTATACAGATTTGATGGCAGAACAGTACATTAGAGAACTGATCCTTGGGGTGTTTTGGGGGAGACAGGAAGACTTATTTAACAGCTTCCCACAAATTAGGTTGAAGTGACACATAATTTAAATTAGGCAATTTTTAAATGCTCCTTTTGATTCAACAAAGTCTTAGGTACAGTATCGTTCTATATAGATATAGCATACATATATTTTACAGAAATTGTGTATGTACTTGTCTGCATTCAGTAAGCACACACACACACACACTTCTGCTTTCTGTACATGTTTGTATTTCTAAACCTGTATATGAGAACATAGACACATGCAATATGTACAGAAAAAGACATATGTGGATGTGCATACACACACATATATATATTCATCTCACATCTCAAGCAGTAGAGATTCTCTGACAGCTATTCTCATGCAGAAATAAAGAATTTTCTGAATAGAGTTTCATTTTCAAAACTTGAAGATGTAATGAGTGGTTTCAGAACAATGGACTGTGGTCATTTTTAATTTGCCTGAATGTGAATTATATGAAGTCATTGTGGAGTGAGTATCTCACTGAAAGGGTGCATTCCCTCTAGCTAGTGATCATAGAGAAATGGAGGAGACTGTACAAAGAAGCAAGAGTCAAAATTTATGCCATGCACTTTTTAAAAGAAACTTAATTCTTTTGCTTCCTTGCCACTGCCAAGCATAGAAGTATAATGCAAAATTCAGCTCTGGAGTAACTTCTTTGGTTTCAAAGGTATTCCTGACAATTACACCACCACTGAAATTGGCCCACAGGAACAAAACACTAAGCTATTTCAGGGAGTTTGAATTTTAGAGCATCTTATTTCCCCTCTCCAACCTTTAAAGTCTACTCTGCTATGTAATAAGGATGTGACACATGCAAGTGTTCATTAGAGTTATGAAAGGTTTTACCCTCCTGCCACTTGACAGGTGTCAGGAACCATTGATCCCAGAGAGTATAGTTACATTCCAAACCTAATCATGGACAGTTTTTTAACACAATTAATAGCTTCATCCACAGTGCCCTAAGTGTTTTGCTATATACTATGTTAGATAAATTCAAAGAATACACATTTGTGACCCTATGGATGAATGCATTGCTGTATTGACTGTTCACAAGCAATATCTCTCTCATTAACTCTTCTAATGCACTGATTAGTATGTGTGTATGAGTGTGTATGTTTTCTACCAGGCAGAACATCTATATCACTCTCTGGAGGCCATCTCACAAAGAGTAACAGCCATAATACTACTACTATAGCTGTCCTAATTCATGGTATATTCCATATAGCTGCATAATCACTGCCCTTGCATTGTCTAAATACCCATGGAGTCACAAAGAGGAAAGACAGCAAGAAAGCATTTGGGAGGACTGAGATGTGCACCCTTAATGGTCTGTAAAACATGGAGAGGTTACTGGGGAGGAGGCTGGGATGAGGGTAAAATGTGCTGCAAAACCAGAGTCTCCATTACAGCTCTTTGTGTTCTGCTTTGTGTGCAAGGTCACTGTAGAGCAACAGGCCCTTCTCCACCCTGCAAGCAAGCAAGAGAAACTGCAATCTACAAGTAGATCCTGTAAGTGGCAACTCGGTGCTGAATCAAACATCACAGCGAAGACAGTGGATCCAATGTAAGGAATGAGTAAACCATTTCAAATAAGATAGGAAATGACCTGAACTGTTGCTATAAACCAATTTTTTTTTTCAGATTCACAGAAGTTTGAACAGCTTTCTTCTTCTATTTTCCATTTTCTTTCAGAAGAAATGTAAAATTGAGGCCTTGACCACTCAAGGTCATTAAAAATCCCATTAACCTTTCCACAAGGTAGGGCTTAAGTAGGGTTAATTAAGCAATATTGCTTCACAAGGGTCTGAAGAAGCATTTTTCTTTCTAGTTTCAATATATATGCCACTAGGTTTGCATGCCTCCCACAATTTTTGTTTTACCAATTGGTTGTGTCCCCCAAAAAGAAACAAACAAACAAACAGACAAAAAACAACTAGCAGAAAACCACGCAAGACCCCAAATTCACCTGGCTGCAATATATGGAATGGATGCATTTCAGGGTATATGTCCTACTGGAAATTATACCCATGCTCTTTTAAATAAGACTCAATGGCCAATAGAATGGTTTTTACACCACCCAAAATGTTTTGAAAAAAATATTTCTACACTACAGAAATACTCTAATTACTACAATGAATTAAAGAAAATACTGAGTGATTTTCCGCATACTATAAATAATCATTTTCATTTATTCCATGCTGGGTGCTATAAGAACACTCAGAGAAAGAACTCAAAGCAAAGATAAATCAGTCATAAAAAGTGAGAGAAATATGATAAACTACGTATTAGGCCAGAGAAAAATCTGCCATACAGAGCTTGGAAACTGTCACCATACAAGAGGAATCTGTGACTTCCATCTGTAACTGCCTTCAATCATCTTCCTCCATATCCTTCATCAGAACTCCCCATACATAATCATTATTCTGGAATTATCAGCATATATAGATAATAATAACCAGTTAGAATCACATTTGCAAGGTTCTTCTTTTCAAATATAAGGGGAATATAACTCAGAACACTGCAAAACTGAACTTTGTTTTTCATAGGAATCCAAAACCGTTAGGAGCTAGAACTTGTAGCACAGGTATAACACGATCCTCTGTGCTACGTAGTTCTACTGAACCACATAATGAAGCTGAGTACTGTTTGAGTATTAATTCTCAGGTGTTGCTAAGTCATGGTAAAGCCACCTAAAAGCATCCAGAAAAATAAACTTTTCAGCCTGATTTGTTCAAGAACTTAATTAATTAAATCAGACAGTAGGAAATTCAAGAGATAACATTTTTTTTACAGTGAACAAATAGACTACAGGACTTCCTACCACAAGATATCCCTGCTAACAACCTAGCTAAACTAAAAACATTAGACATTTAGGTGGCTAGCAAGCATCTATAAGAGCAAAATACACAAATAATGCTAAAACAAAACACATTTTGTCAGGCACAAATTTATCAGAGAGATGAAGGGGACTGCATCTCCCACAGCAATAGTAACACTGAGTGGCATGTTGTTATGGTTTGGATGAAATAACGAGGCTTGTGGATTGGAAAAGGCTGAATAAGTTTAACTATTTTAATAGAAAACAATGACAGAGGCAAATATATACAAGCAAAGATACAGAGCCAGCACCAAGATCCAAACCTCCCACCTTCCCTCCTGGTTGCTATATTACCACAGCCGAACTCCCCCGGGGTGGGGGAAAGAAAGGGAGGAAGCTGGACCCTGGAGGCCTGGACTCAGAAGTGTGGAAGCAGCAAAGCTGGGGCACCAAGCAGGGCTGCCAGAGAGGCGAAGAAGAGAGAGAGAGAGAAGGGGGACAGCTCCCCTAAATTTATACTGAGCATGACGTGTATGAAATGGAATACTCAGTTGGTCAGTTTGGGGTCACCTGCCTTGCCTGTCTCCTTCCTATAGGTGTACGCTCTCACCCTGCACACCCCCTGACTTCTCAGCAAAGCAACAGAAAAGTTGACATTCCAATTCTCAGGCTGTAACCCAAACATTCAGGCTTAAGCTATTAGAAGATGATAATGTGTTCTGAAAACATACTGCCAGCTTTCAGAGGGAATACAGTCACTTTTAAAGGAACTCTGGCTAGAAGCAATACCATCTTAGCAGAATTAATTCTGCTCCAGCCCAAACCAGGACACATGTACTCCTTATGCAGGAGGGTCATTGGAAGTTACACTTTCAGCACAGGACCCTTGAAAGGCTTCATATTAAACACAACTAGAGGATGACAAAACCTACTTCTGGACCAAACCTGGGTGATCTGAGGAAAGCCTCACTGTATTTCTTTCTCTCGCTAAACCCTTTAAAAACCCACCTAGCAGCACTATGTTTCATGGCAAATGGAGCTGGTGCCTGCATGTAGGATGGTTCACAACTGGCATGAATGTTTTCTAACAAAGTGAAGTGAATATTGCACAGCATCTGGTTTGGTTTGTGACTCTGTAAAATGTAGTTATACTTGTCAAAGAGAATTCAAGTCTATTTATTGAAATAGTTGAACATGAAATAAAAATATTTTAGGTCTTGACTTTATCCAACCTTGGATAAAACTAGTTGATTTTAATGGCACTCTATAGTCCACACTGGGAACTTCAAAGTTGCACCTACGCTGAATTTTCTTGTTCATCTGCAGTTGGAAAAAAAGTAGATAAGAGCTATGAAAAAACTTCCTTAAATTTTCCAGGTTGGTTGTAGAGATACAGGCGATTCAAGCATTGTACACTCACACAAACAGCACTTGAAGTCTTACTAAACATTCTGAGAAAAAACTTCTTCTGTTGATTGCCAGGAATCCAACTTCTCCTCCTCCTCCAGAATCTTTAGATATAACTAACTCAACAGCTTACTCCAACTTCATGATGTACTGTACAGAAATTATCTCCATGATATGCATACAGAATTCAGATGAAGAGGTGATTTACCCTGAGCCACAGACAAATTCAGCATTATACACAGAAATAGAACACACAGTTTTAGCTCTCAAACCTATGTTCATACCACCAGACTACACTTCACTATAAAATATTACCTGACAGGACCTGTATTTATTGAAAGGGAAGTATATATTTTCTGCTAGAGTGGAAAATACTTCTCTTTTTTTAAGCTGTTAATATTCATTTCATGAGTTATGTGTTTGAAGATCATTATTAATGTCTTCTTGGGATTTCATTAACACTACAAGAAACCCCAGAAGTGGGTAAATACCCTGTTTTTTCCCTTTTTTTTTTTTTTAAGGCAGAAAGGTTGGATAAAAGACCTATAAAATAAATGCTGAGTGAATAGTACTCTTGAGCTACAGAACCTGTGCTGTGAAAATTCTACTTTGTCTGGCAAACACTATTAAACAGAGATCTATGAACAGCATTTTTTTCTATTTCATACAGGGGGAAAAAAAGAAATCAGATCTGACCCAGTGACTTCGATGACAATGGTAAGAGTCCTACTTTGTACAATGAGTTATAAAGACAGAATTTTTACTCTTGGGTGGGCATTTTAACATTCCTAGCAACAGAGCTCCACTACTAGACTTGCTGAGATCACTTACTAGAGCTCTGGTTGCTGGCACTAGTGATTCTGGTATGTCAGAGTAACTCTGAATAGCCCCTCTGGTATTTTATTGTTTTGGTTTGGGGTTTTGTTTGATTTTTGGGTTTTGGGGTTTGTTTGGGTTTTTTGTGGATTTTTGTTTTCCAGATGAATTTCTAAAGTTTGCAATACAATTAAGAAAACATTGTCAAAGTGCAGATTACTTTCATTGCCATCTCTATTTTTGAATGCTTTCTGGAGTTTGAGTTTTAGGTGCACAACTTCATACTTTTATGGTAATTTGGGTCATTCTGATTGGAATTCAAAACCAGGTGTCAGTGGTGAAGTGCCTGGAGGCTATCAAAATAACTGACTGTGTCACCTTCTCCTCCTAATGATCCTTATATATTTAACATAAACATCATAAAAGTAAGTGCTTATTCAAGCAGGACCACTACATATGTTTACCTGGGCTTGTTTTTCTAACTTACACTAACTATAAAAAATTACTGGGTAGAGGAAAAAAATGTTAACTGCTATAACAGAGTATCAAACTATGGATATGGAAGTTTGATGCTTGCTGATGTTTCAAATAAACCCCAGAAGCTACTGTTGTGGGTGGTCATAATGGCACATGCCATTTTTTGAGACTTTTCTTTTCTTACAGTGCTGTGTGCTTCTCATTATAATGATAATATCCAGCATTTTATGGCTATTTACATCCTTTAAGAGCTGTACTGACAACTAATTAATCCTCACAACACCCTGTAGGGTAGGTAAGTATTATTATCCCCATTTTATATAAGGAGAAATTGAGACAGAGGGGTAAAAAGTGACTTGCTGGAAGGCACTGAGCAAGTTATAGGCAAAACTCAAATGAAAACACGAGGGGTCCTGGCTCCCAGGCTTATGCTCTGTCTGCTCAGCCAGACCTTGTACCTCTCACAAGAACTAGTTCCTGATTTCAGAATCACTGCTTACATCCAAGGCTGTCCAAATAAAACCCTCTACTATCCAGCATGCATTGCTTCCATTATGCACTCAAGACATTTCAGTCATGACAATTCCAAGCAGTGGAATTGCCCAGAGCAAGCAGGTTCCAGCCTTGGAGCTTCTCAAGAGCCAACATGACAAAACTCTAAGCAACCTAGTCTGATCTAATAGATGATCGTCCTTTAGGCAGGATGTTGGATTAAAGATCTCTGAGGTCTCTCCCAGACTGAATTTGATGAAGTAGATGTGTTCTGTGATGGTTTTGAGTTTTCCATCACTTCACACTGTCAATTCTACTTTTTTCATCTGGGATCTTCCTTTAGGTGATTTGATTACACCTGTCCTTCGGCAGGCATACCTACGTACAACTACATCTGTATCAACATACAGAAATAAATATAATGGCATCATATGCCATTTAGCAATGAGCTAAAAATGATGATGATGAAAAAATGATAGCATTTCTGTAAACTATTTCCCTTTTGCATCCAAATTTAAAATCATCACCAAATATTGTCTTCCAATGACAGAAGATAATCTCTAGATTTTCTTCCATCTGTATTACCAAGCAAAGTCTGATCAAGACCAAGGAAAAACTGGAAATAAAATCTTGAGGTTTACTGTTAGAAATGCTGAGAGACAAGCTAAGGCTACATAGTGATGTCACTTAGATACACAAGCCCATACTGTGTATTGCAGGACAGAAAGAAGTTCTGTTGCTGTGCATCTTCATCAATAGTGCTGGATTTGAGACCAAAGGAGAAATTGGCAACAGCAATATAAATGCTCTTGGAATGATTCTCTGCTTAATGACCCTCTTTGTTGCAGTATCAGAGGTAAGATCAAAGCTGATAGCCCAGATCCCCCAGAGGTACTCAAGTCTCCTCAGCAGTAGCTAGTTATTTATGGGAGCTTAAGTTCCTTTGGGGGAAAAAAAAGTAACCAAGTTTTTAAAAGTGCTGGGTATCCTGTGGTTCCTACTAAAATGAAACCGAGCTGTTTGGGAACTTTGTTATTTTGTTCTGATGCCTAATGGGAACTGTTGGATGCAAAATTGTTTTAGGAATTGAGCCTTAAACATCCTTATCAGCTTCCCTGCACTCCTATAAAAGATTATTTGTATCCTTTTGCATATACTTCAGAAAATAGAAGAAATCACAATACTCTGACTACTTGAAAGTAAAATTAGCAGCCACATTGTCAAGTACAAGCTACACTAGAAGCCAAAAAGTAAGTGTATGCTTTTATACACATACTATGCAAGTTAAAAACCTAGTTCCCTCTTTCCTTATTCTATTCACCACCACCTAGTGTAAGAAAGAAGGGTTTTAAAATATGAAGTTGATAGCATGATTGCGTTTCACCTGTGTTTGAAATCCCTCAAGGAGGAAACAGTGGATATCACACAGTAAATTGTTCCCAAACCTTATTCATATACCTCCCTACAGTCAAACAGACTATTTTGTACTGAACTGTATTTCCTAAAGAGTAAGGTGACCATCTCAGAGACATGAATACCTGTGACATCTTTTATCTCCTACTTTTCTCTCTGTGTGCTTTTTAAGGAATGAAGCCAAAGGCTATCCTGTATTTAATATTCTTGGAAGTCCTGATTAGAAATGTCTACAAATACACTTGTATTTACCTAGCTAGGGCTGTCTGTTAGACACCTGTTGAAAACAATCCATTCTTGCCCTCTGTGTGAGGTTTAAGCAATGCACTGAGAACTTCTTTGCTAATGTGGCTCCTGAGCACACCCCACTGCAGGGCTTTACCCCATGGCTAACTGTGACAAGAAAACAGCCAGATTAGAGAAGGGGCAAGGTTAGTATAGCAGTAGAGTTTCTTAGGTTCAGAAAGGAATGCAGCATGATAATGTCAATAGCCTTTTAAAATACTAAATGTATATACACATATAGCTCTTATATACATCTTTGTCTACGTGTTTCACACTTGTGATTACAGACAGCAATGTAGACAAAGCCACTATGGTTAAACCCTTTGTGAGAGTTATTAAGCTGTTGACAATATGAGAATCAGATGAATTTACCACTGGTTCAGTAATTGTCTTTCATATACGAGCAACCCCCTACATACAACTTTTATGATTCATCATATTTAGTTTTTGTTTCCTCAAGCAACATCTTTTATTAGTTGCACACTCACTACAGAAATTTAATTTCTGCAAGAGAACAACAAAGCAGTTGATTATTATTATTGAGAATCTGGTACAACACAGAGTGAAATAAAATCTATAAGGCATTAAAATGACAGATTAGGCAAGAGCTGTATTCATTTACAAGTGTTAGAACATCATGTTAATGCCTCACAAGCACAGCATAAAATGAAAATCAACTCTTTCATGCTGCTTTACTAATACTGCAAAGCTCCACGGAGCACAAATAGTAGTCCCTGTTAAAGAGGCACTGTCCTTTTCTATTTTTTATATGCAGCAGGTTTATCATTAGGATTTGACAGAAAACTCTCTTCCGGTACTTACCAGCCATAAACTTTACATTTTTATTAGTTATAGATTTAAAGATGATTCTTACTGATCACTGCTAGACCAAGTGTATTGAGTATATGGCTCTCCCTTAATGAAATTTTAGAATTGGTGCAAAAAAGCTTTTTGGTTAAAAATGTTCACTTGGAAAGCATTATATTAAAAACTGTACTTTTCCCAATCACTGCAAGGCTACCACATCTAGATTTACATTCATATTAAATTTTACTGCAGCTTTATTTACTATCAAAATCTCTGAACATAAAGTGACAGGACATGCAAGTAGGAAGACTTGAAATATTTACTTCACTCACACCAATCCAATCACTAGTGTATCTTTTTGATGGTATTTTTATTCTTTTGATCATATTCTATGTTATTAATGTCATGATTTCTTGGACATATCACCATTCTTTCCCCATTCTTTTTCTTAAACTCATACCTCATCATAGCTGAAAAAGATGAGAATGATACACTACTTTGGAATGTGATGTGATTTGTTCAAATTGGTGTATGTCTTGAGGAAAGGAAATCAGTGGATTTTGTTTAGTAACAACAACCAAATATACAAGTTGTTCTAATTTGTTCCTCAATACATTCTTAATGATTAAACAGTTGTAAATATTTTGAGGGATGCTTATACTTAAAAAGATCCCTGTCACTTCTATAGACAATTGGGCTATATCAGTACAAAAGTCAATATAGCATGAAAAAAAAATTAATGGGCTGGATAAATGTTTTGAGATTTAGCCTGTACTGAATGCCACATGTCTGTGACTGCCTTGCTGTGGTCACCAAAGCTGCCATGAGCATGTCCTGACTACATACAGCAGTAACTTCTAAATGAAGACATCTTTTGACTAGGTGAGGAGGAACACAGGACATACCTCAGCCCTGGCAAACAAGCAGAAGATGAATGTCAGATCATCGCAAGTAAGAAGAGAAGGTGGGAGCTCTGCCATCTGGAAAGTGATATTAGGAAGGGAGGAACTGTCACAATATTTTTTTTTCTCTACAAGGCAAGTGTATGTGTCTAATTTCCATCTCCTGCTCCTTCACTTACTTTGCTTTCCAGCCACAAAGGGAATACAGCATAAGGAAAACAGTACACAACAAAATACTGATAATAATTTAAATTATGCATCTAAACTCAATGAATTGTAAATAGATCAAATACTGAAGCACAACTATCCTCATTCTGAAAAATGCAGTAAGAAAACTAACATTTCACACACATACTCAACTTTATTAAGGGTTATTACTTTTTGTGTAACATCCTTTGGATATATAAATTGCAAACTTTCTGATCTGACAGACTCACTAATTTCTAAGAAAGCCAGAAGCAATCCAATATATACTGTGATGCTGGATAAGACTGTAAATTACTTAAACCATGCAGGGCTGATCTTTAACAGATTTATTATATACTATCCTTCGATTAGATTATAAATAATTAAGAACAGGAAAGTTTAGGTTCCTAATTTAGTAACAGCAGCAACAACAATAATTTTTTTGTTTGTTTACTTTAAACTGCAGGACAACAAAACTCTCTAGTTTCAGTTTGAACAAGTGAAAAGTTTGTTTCATAATATCATATCTTTGACCAGAAGAAAACATACTACTTAGTAACATAGAGGCTTGAGCACAGCAGCAAAATAGAGGTCTCCTACAGTCCCTACCCATATCAGCATCGGGCAGGCTAAAAACCTGGAGAACTGTGCCTGAGATTTTATTTGGTGCACTGTTACAAAATAGGTACAACAAAGCAGGTCATGCTCTAAAAGCTCTACTGAGGTTCCCTAAAGCCATGTGCTCTCACAAACACCTGGGGCAGAGAGGGAAGACCCCACCTTAAATAAGACAAAGATACACTTAGAAAGTTGCCAGAAGAAAAGTTGGTGTTTGGAAGCCACAACCAATGGTGGGGATATACTTAAATATTTATCCACAGAGAATGACAATGGTATAAAATTCTAAAAATCTTCAAGAAATAATGAATATTGCTTTCCCCAAAGGCATTGCTGAAGTTGTAGCAGGATTTTTCCCCTCTCTTTCTTTGCCACTTTAAAATGTCCTGTCCTTGTCTCACTTGAAGGGTGAATGACAGCTGGCTGAGAATTCTGTGCAGGAACATTCATTTTATATGCTAACCTGCTTGTGTACTGCAGTAATAATGTCACCATACCAAGCTATCTTTTCTGTAAACCTGAAAAATTAAGTCCTCCAGCAAAAAAAGCTGTTCTTCTGCCTATGCTGTTTCCCTTTCACCTCATTCAGTTTTTAAGTCAGTATAGAATTCACCTTACTGACTCCCCTGACTCTACCACCAAATTTAGTGAAAACTTCCAAAAACAAACAAAAAAAGAGAGGATTATGTGAGTTGCACCAGAGCTAGGTGTGTGTATAAGCACCTCCACTGCTCTTGAACCACAGAACACAATAACACACTGTTCTGAACGACAGCTTTACTCACACAGAATGTTGTTTAACTTTCTCCCTACCCACCATCCAAACTCATAAACGATGAATATCAGCACAGCATATTTTTTTTTCTATCAGTATGAATCCTAACTAAGGGTGTAGGATTGATCTCCCTTATGCTAGCATCCATCCTCTGCAGACCCACATCTAAATTAGATAGCTTATATTGCTCCCTTTATGGGCAAAAGTACTTTTCACCTGCCCTACTTGAGATCATCTGCTTTGTGATGAAGTTCACAACTGACTACAAGAGGCCTAATGTCTCTGACACAGTAACCACAATGTAGATGCTTGCATTTCATCAGCTGAATCTCACTGATTGATTCTGCTCTCCATGAGTTTTTATTTGAGCTTTAATCCTGCACTGGCACAGTCTGAAAATCACTTGGGGTCTCCTGTGGCCCCTGGTGCGATAACTGTGTCGACAGCAGAGGGAGCATTAAACTCATTTCCCCACACGGGAAAGTGTGGGGAGTGATAGCCATGTTCCTATAATCCTTGGATGGGTAGGATGTGCTCATTAGCCTTCTGGCAGTCATCCTAGGAGAAGGACAACTCTGATTCCAAACCCGGGCAGATGAAGCTTGTTTAGCCCTGTGAGGCCTTCCATCTAAGAGAAGGACACTCTAATAAAACCTATGTCCTAAGGACTTGGCTGTCAGCGTCCAAGCTTGCTAGGCCCTGGCAGATGAACCTTAGGACTAAAGGGTGGGTCCAGCTCTGCACATGCTGTGTCTCACCTAAAAAAAAAATCCATAGTGCAGGCTCGAGGGTGCTATCTGCTAGCCTCTTTTTATCAACGCGCTTGGAAAAGGCGCTGATGAGGAGTGTGGATGGAGCCCTCTCTGGATCTTCGTTCGTGAAGCCTAGCCATACCAATCCTGCACTGAAAATTTTTCAAGAAGGTTTTTGGGGTTGGACTAGATGATCTTTCTAGGTCCCTTCCAACCTCTAACATTCTGTGATTCTGTGAGTCTATTTGAGCAGTGAACAGTTTGAGAATGCTGATTCATATCATTAGATGACATCCTTCAAAAGCACTGGAGAAATCACTGCAAAATCTCAGAGCCAGATGTTTTGACATTCTATACATCCCAGGTACACTTTTTTTAAAAAAAAAATGGATTAATTGAATTACCTCTTCTATTAAAATGTCATCCAGAACTTCAGAAACAAGTCTTGATAAGGAAAAGGTTTGGATTTTTCTACTAGAGGTATTCTTATAGATAGACTAATTACTTTCTGCATAAGAAATTAAAAGTACAAATAAAAAAAAATCCAAAACAAAGCAAAACAAACAGCAAAAAAACCCAAACCAAAAACACTGAGCACAAAATAAGTTACACAAGCTTTTAGGTTCAGACTATCATTCCACACTTTCAATTTACAAGTAACTGCAAAGAAGTTGAAATGGAATTTGTACCTATATTTTTTTCTGCTGGCTTTGCCCTGTTTTCTGGTCAGTGTTGAAGGGTTACAGGGCAGTGTTACAACAAGGCAATGTTACAGGAAGGTATTTTTTTTTAACAAAACATTTGAAACTGTGCATTACATTTAAATCAAATCTGACTTTGCAAGGCAAACTGTAATACATTCCAGTTCTGTGGATCCTTTTGTTACAAGACACTAGTTGCAATCACAATGTGTGGAACCAAGGCAGGCAAAAATATAGAAATACTGTTCCAGCCCAGAAAATGGAGATATATATGTATATATTATATATAATAGCATCATAAGGCAAGTGTACTATTTTGGACAACACGAACCTGTAAACTGCTGGGAATGAAAGGGAGTAAGAAAATAGGCCAGCACTGCAAAGGAAGGTTATTTTGTCAAGGAAAGGAGAAACCTGGGAAAAGATCATACCTCGCCCAACATCAAGCTGACTCTCAAATATGGTCATTTGTCCACAGATTTTTTTTTTTTATGAAAAGCACAGAATAAGAAATTTAAGGAAATGTTCAGATGTACATTTGCTCCCAGGAAGAGTGCATATCCATACAAGCACCTTTATTGAACAATTAAGAATCATCTGAACTGCAGTTTACTTGATATATCAAAGGATCAACAAATAATCTATAATACAAAGACACTTTTTATTGCCATATATTTCATAAAAGCAATTTTGAAAATGATTGCTTAATTCTAACCAGTTACTATTTTTTTTTTCTCCACAGAATGAGCACCTTCAACAATTGCATTGCTGCACTCTCTTTGCTTTACTTCAAGGAGTGGAAGTATATCTTCTCTTAAACTAGTTATCCTACAGACAAGCTGTTGATACCAGTGTCCTGCTGTGCAGCATACCAGGAATGGAATATTTAGATGGAACTTTTCAGCTCACCACTAACTTTCTCAATATTCAGCATTTCTGTCCCAGTTGCTATCTGCCAGTCTCCCATGGAAGAATGAAGGGAAGGTAGTGCAAGTTAGATTCATAGCCACAACATAAAAGTGACAGACAGTGTGACAGACTGAGGGTTTTGTTTGGTCTCTTTCTAAGACTAATTAGTCATACATACAGAATGCTATTTTAAAAGATGTTTACCTTAGGTAATATATACTTGTCACACAACTGTAAAACAAAGATATCCACAACTAATAACTAGCAACTCCCTTTGTAATCCCAGAGAATGAAAGCCAAGAAAGTGACATCAACTTTATCATTTGCACTAGTAATGTATATTACAACATATTTGTCCAAGTTGTAATACACTGGAAACTGAGGGTGCTCTGAACTACTGGTACAAGTTTTACAACAGAAAAAGAATGGTTTGATAGGTAGCTGAATCCTCTCTTGACCAGTGAGTGAAACTACTTTGGGACAAAAACCCTAAGAAACTTATTGTGTTTGAGAAGAATTCAATGAAAAAAGAGAGAGTTCTCCAATAGTAAGTACAGAAAATGAGATTCCAGGAATCTAATATCTAAACAGGGATAAGGCCTAACTTTGTACAGAAATCTCAAACGTCAATAAAAGTCTGTAAGGAAAGATGCAGACAAATATGGCTTGGAAAATTGACCTGTAGAGATACTCTAAAAAATTTTATATGTGTGTCAAGAACAAACACCGAGTCAAGATAAAAGCTTGGCTAAGGACAAGCTCATCCTGAAAGATTTAAGAGAACCTCAACTTGGAATGGTGTTTAATAAGAAAAGGGGACAGCATATTCACTACACCATTAAAAGGGCTATTTGGTAACACTTCCTGTTGTGGAGTTGTCAAAGCACTGTGATGCTCTTTCTTTTCAAGGTATTTCTGCTTCTCCAGGCACAGTCTGAAAATCACTTGGGGTCTCCTGTGGCGATAACTGTGCCGACAGCAGAGGGAGCATTAAACTCATTGCCCACGGGAAAGTGTGGGGAGTGATACCCATGTTCCTATAATCCTTGTATGGGTAGGATGAGCTCATTAGCCTTCTGGCAGTCATCCTAGGAGAAGGACAACTCTGCTTCCAAACCCGGGCAGAGGGAGCTCGTTTAGCCCTGGAAGGCCTTCCAGCTAAGAGGTTAAACCTCTGTCCTAAGGACTTGTCTGCCAGCATCCAAGCTTGCTAGGCCCTGGCAGATGAACCTTAGGACTAAAGGGTGGGTCCAGCTCTGCGCATGCTGTGTCTCACCTAAAAAAAAATCCATTGTGCAGGCTCGAGGGTGCTATCTGCTATCCTCTTTTTATCAGCACGCTTGGAAAAGGCGCTGATGAGGAGCGTGGGTGGAGCCCTCCCTGGATCTTTGTTCGCAAAGCCTAGCCGTACTACTACTATTTCTGCTTCTGATCCAACAAGGACAAACTATCACCCACCTTGTTTGACAACCCTGAAAGGGACAGTTGCCATATTACTTATCAGCATGCCTCTCCCTATGCACAGAACAATCCCTTCACATTCCTATCCCTGGGAAGAAACAGGTGCTTGGATGGAAGTCACTTAGTCAGCTATTTCTCTGTTAACTGTTTATCTACAAAAGTCCAGTTACTCCTGGAACAGCACAGAGAGTAAAGCACCTGCCCAACATTTTTCTAATTCTCTTTGAAGGAGCATACAATGCTCAAATCTAATTTTGTAATAAAAGAAAATTTTAGAGAAAGATGAAAAATTATTTGGGGTGGGGGCTGTATTAGAAATTACATTATTGTTCCTGCTAAATATAGGATTTCCTTTGGTGGCAAAACATCTATATGGAACTTTGGCTGATGCTAATAACTTCATAGATCAACGTACAGTTTAATTGATAGAACAGATGGAAGACAGACTCTGCAACATTAAAGAGTTATACTTAATGCATTGGAATAACTGTGACTTGGGTTTAAAATGTTCTGATTGTCTGGATGGTTTAACAGTGGAATGAATTCTATTAGATATTTCCACTCATACTGATTTACGAGTGTATAATATAATTTTGCAAAATTGATTATTTCTGATTTTCTTTCTGGGGAAAAAAAGTATGAATTAACAAAGAAGAGAACTTTTAAAGAGAACTACTCTTTGTAGGACAGAGAGTTTTGCATAACAAAGACA
This sequence comes from Bucco capensis, assembly GCA_013396975.1. Classification (NCBI taxonomy): domain Eukaryota; kingdom Metazoa; phylum Chordata; class Aves; order Piciformes; family Bucconidae; genus Bucco; species Bucco capensis. Next base: position 57,555 of record VWZO01022441.1, on the reverse strand, counting down.
AGGATGAATCAGCTATCTGGTCAACAAAGTACTGAAGTACATTAAGTCCTCCCTGCCCACTAGAAAATCTAAGCATAGATTTAGATGGTTGATGAAAATGAATGGTTTGCATGGAGTCTCAACACTCAAGAGGAATACACTGAGCAAAAGAGCCGGATCTTCCAAAATTAAGGATAAACATAAGCATAGCATAAAATGACAACATTTTAACTTTGGACTCCTGTGCAACTTTAATGTTAATTACACATGATTATTTATATACAAGAAGATGGTGAATTTGTTGATAAACCAAGATTTCTCTTTAAGGCTGCTTGACCCTGAGGTTTTCTTGAAAAATCATCTTCTCTGGCAGCACACAATAAATGCTAATTTGATAATAATATCTGTCTTCCATTTAGATCAGTATAGAAGTTTGACTAGGTCTAACAAAGAAAGACTGATAATTTATATAAAATGGCTGGGACAGGAATGAGAGGGTCAGTGTTTCATGCTGAAAAAGAATATGAACCTACCCTCATTTGTTATGATACTTCTTTCAAATTTAAGAAGCCAGCACTTATTACCATTTCTTTCCCATTACATTACTGTAAATTATAACACTTGCCATGGAAAATAAAATCAGGACTGGGAAATCAATTCAGACTAGATTGTATCTTCTGGATAAAGCTAATAGCAGGCAAGTTCTCCAGTGCCTAGAATGGCCTCAGAGAAATTTAAATGAGACAAAAAGCACCCCACCCATCTCCCTCTGCTCCTCCTACATTCACTGTACCACTGCATTAGTGTGATCCACTGGCCAGCATAAAAGAACAGCCAAGGCTTGGCATCTCCCTGCACTATTAATTGCATTCCTATAGCGTAAGTCAACAACACATTTGTCTCCTCATCCCAGACTTTGGCTTTTGTTACCATCTAACAAGCAGATTTCTATAGTCTATGCTATTATATTACTACATTAGATCAACCACAGTCTACCATTATCTGTTTAAACATCTGTCTTGTAAACAGCACAAATAGGTTGGCTTAAAATCCTCCAAAAGGGCAGGCTTAAAAGACTCTGGTCTCCCTGGCCATATTTTAGAGGCATCAGATGTCTGAATAGGACCTAACTCCTACTAATTTCAAGTGGAGCTAGATACCTATGAATTTTAGAATCCTATTTGGCTTCTTTTGCATCTCTAGGAATACAAACAGCAACAAAATCTGCTCACTGCCCTTTAAGGACCTACTGGACACTCAGAATATGGCAATTCTTGACAGTGCTAATTAGCACGGCACAATTATAGGTGTAAGCACTTTCTAATCACTCGTCATGGAAAGTGTAAAGAAGTGCTATCATTTCCCTTTACATACACCCTCACAAAGAACAGCTCCCAGTGGAAAAAGGGTGACTGTACCCAGACAGTCTCCTTCTCATACTTCAGCACAAAGTGACTGTTTAACCAGTAAAAACCATTCTGTTTTTTGTATAGAAGAATAACAGCAAAGCCAAGCTACAAAACCACTCACTTAACAATACATCTGCTGTTAACTACTAGCAAACCACCCAAGAACTAGATAATCAGAGAAATAAATAAGCAGAATAAATGTCTCTGCAAACATGCTTCACAGCCCTTCAGCACATACCTCTGACACCTTGTTTTATGCCTCATCTTACTCAATCAGGTTTTTGTCTTATGGACATCCAAACCTGCCCTAATAGTAATGGTAATTCAAAATAAAAGAAGGGACACCTTCCCCCCCACCATTAACATTCATCCGTCCTTGATTATACAGGTGAAGTTGCTTTATGGTTTGTCAACAAAGAACACAGCAAAACTGTCTCTCTGCATGACATCAAACAGAACATATACTCTGGCAGCAGATTTACACCAATCATGGTGTTTCTATCATATGTGAAATACAATGGGCTTTTCATTTTCAGTATAAACCTAAACTAGTTAAAGTCAGTATGTGGAAGTGCCTCTGCTATGAAACAGCAGTTTGCATTAAAATTACATTGTATTGTTTTGACACGTCTGAAGCAAAGGTTAAAATCATCTTTTTGCTGGACATTGTTTCTGTAATACTGCCCCTCTGTAAAGCTTCAATATGAACAAGCCCAGAATGATGTGAAATATTTCTGATACAAATTTTATTTTTATGTGAAACTATTCAAATGCTGCTGTACAACATGAACTACCTGAACCAAATCAAATCCTCAGGTCAATTCCTTCTTCCGAGTGCTCCTTAGATAACAAAGTCTTGTTCTGCGAATCTGTTCAATATATTAAAGTTGATTCACTCGGACAGTGTGTAAGATATAATACATTAATCTGGGCCATTTCAATTTCTGAGGCTGGGACTATAAAACTGGTGTGCTGCATATCTAATTTTTTTTGAATACCTGATTTATGCATCCTTCTGATGCATAGTGTCGATGGTATGGTGGATGCGGCTGCTGCATTAACAACGGGCTGCATCAGCACTCAAATCTTATCTTGTTAAATCAGACAAATGTAGCTCAATGAAAAGGAAGGAATAAATGCCTAGGATGGTTGAAAGGAGTGAATTTTAATCCTGTTTGTTAGGGGACTTTCATGGTGGGGGCTGAATGACTGAGGCAGGAATGTCCACCAAGAGCTTATGGGACTATGAATTATTATATGCTTATACATGCAACTACACATGCAGTATATACAAAGACACTGTTTTTCATTTTATTCCTACACAGACAGGTAAACATCCACGTACCAACATCAATCCACATACAAACACATACGTTTTTAAAATTGGAGAAATAAATGCCTTTTAGGAAAAGTAGGTCTATATTTACAAAGTGTGTTTTTCTATCTCTTTCTGATTTAAGAACGACCATAATTGCTTCTTTGTGTATAATTTATCATTTTATGCAGTGAAACAAAAGTTATCACATGGACTAAGTATCCAGAAATAGATTAGATTTTCAGAGTAATTATGTATGTTTATATGATTTTGTGGATAGATGGAGTACTGCTGTCGCTCTATACTCAGTCAATATTAATTCTCAAGGAAAGAAAATGTTCCTGTGTTTGCACAATCAACGAGACCTTTAGAAATAAGCTTTCTGCCAGACAAGGAAAAGTTTCAATGGCACACACTTCACAGACTCAGCCTGGGTATTTACAATAAATGGAAGGTATTGTCAGAATTAATTCTTAGGGAAGACCCTGAATCACTATCTTTAATTTGAATTCCCTTCTCTAATAAATTCTTGTATTTTATCTAAAAGCCATAAGTTGGTAAAGACACTTTGTTTGTTTATCCATAAAAAATGTATTTGGGAACAGGGAGTGATCACAAAGCTGATGTATAAGGCTATGAGGATTGTAGGTACAGCAGCATAAAGCAGAAATGGTAAATACAAAGCCAAATTATATCTGGAATTATTTAATTGGCTCAAAGGTGAACTTTCACACCCACTAAGACACTGGAAAGATATAATTTAAGCATGCCTCAGTTTAGCCCTTACTGCCTGGTTTTCTCTCCACAATGACTAATTATAACTGAAAAGCCCCATTGCAAATAGCAGATCCCATTTTTGCAACCTCCTGCCCTGTGCACTAAATGACAAGGTCATAGTTCTTTGTTTCTAACATCATTACTGCTGGTTGTGAGAATTGTTGTGATGTCACAAACAGTATTAATGTATGTAGTGATGTAGTATTAATGAAGAGGAGGACTGAAAAGAGGCTGTCATGCACAAATACCACATGTAACACCTCTCATATCTGAAAAAGACCTAGAACCAAACCCTTGAAAAGAAAGGCAGCTATTTGAATGTTGTGCTTTCATTTCCCTTTTGATTGAACACGAAAGCTCATTTTTAAACTCATGAAACATAAACATTGTAGAGTTCCTATCTTCAGTTAACTTAACCTAGCCTTGAAAAAAAAAGAAAAAATAAGAAGACAACCAGTGACAGAGGCCCAGACATGACACAGACAATTCATGACAGAACTTTTTGATCCAATTATCCAGGAGAGGTTGGGATATGCAGCCCTAATATGTGCAGGCTAAGGGAAGAGCATACAGATAATGGCTAGTCTCATTTTTCCTAAACGTTACAATGCCTTTCGTATACACCATGCATATTAACATGTGTGATCACCAGTCCAAAGCTGTATTCCTCTTTAGAGAAAAAAAGGAAAAACCCACACATTTATGCCAAAACCCTCAAATTTAACTAAAAACCACAAGAGTTAATGGCTCTGACTACTTTGGAGAACTGTGCTATGAACAGGGAGGTTCTAATTCTTCACTAGTCTGGTGAGCACTCCACAGTCTGGAAAGCAAGAACAGGTCTTCCAGGGTAAGAAAGGAAAAGGCTCTTTGTGTGTGTTAGTGATGTGATGCTGCGGTGCTGTGCTACAGAGCTACAGTGGTCCACAGATGACACACCTTAAGTACTGGTGGTGGCCATCATCCCCAACTCTTGCTCTCAGATGACAGCTTATTCAGGAGGAGAGGTGGGGAGACAAACAAAATGACCAAACCTTGGGGAGAATACAGATAAAATGAGCAAATCAAGACAATTGTGCTAATTATCATAATGAAGGAAAGATTTTTGTGTTTGCATGAAGGGTCTCCCTCCCCCCCTTACATGCATGATGCTGCCGATGCATTCAGGGCAAATGAGTTCCAGGCCTTGCTAGATGCTTGAATTTCTGTCAAAGTGGCTCCATTACACATGTGTCCCCCAGGGTCAGACTGCATTAGCTGACTCCTTTATTACATACGTGATCAACTAAGGAGTTGGCAGAGCATGTTCCAAAAATGCCTTCAGCACAAATATTTTCAGTGTCCACAACAACTTCGTCTCAGTATAAAGTGGAGTGGGGTTTTGAGCTTTTCTTTTTTTGTTAGTGTATTTTGCGTGGTTTGGGGTTTTTTTGTTTTCTTTTCTTTTGTTGTTGTTGTGTGGTAGAAAAATAGAACACAAAATGTCTTTAAGGTCACAGAACAGTGACCTCATTGGCTGGGCTAATTTGATTGTGCCAGAACAATAGCACTGTACTCCTCTGCCAGCCAAGTGCATGGTAATTATGCGATTTGCCCTTGATAAGACCTTGGTGGGTCATTCAGCAGTTGTGATCTGTCACTGACTTCTAATCATGTATTATCATCTGGGTGAGTCAGAATGGTACCCTAAGCTTTCTGTCTTTACAGCAATGTGGCACTCTAATTACCTTATGCCAAGTGGATATGCAGAGACTGAATTAAGTGATCACTGTGATTGCCTTCAAAATCTTCTCTTTATCCTTTGTGTTGCTTCTCTGCAATTTACATTTTAAGATGCCGAGAAGCTTTTGGTGAGACTGAAAATGCCACTCTAAAAAATAACGATGTTTTAATTCAAAAAGCATAACACCAAATTTAAGTCATACCAGTTCCTAACAGTATTTAAATGCTGCTAAACGATATACCTCAATAAGAATCTTTCAGTAAACTTGTTGGAAATTATAAGACTTCCTTTACCTTTCAATCTGCGACAAAAAGAGAAATGAAAGAAGCCTAATCTCTTTCTGAAGTATTAACAATTTGTAACTGCTATTTAATAAACAAAATTAATTATAACCACTTTTCCACATTTATTATGCCCTTCAAATGCACATGCCAATACAGCAAATATTACAAATCAAATGTAAAGCTTAAAAACCTTCATCAATGTTCATCATGTTCATTAATAATGGTAAAGATGAGTTGGCCCTGTAAGCGTTACAAATTTGGGAGTAAATTCCTCACTATTTATTAACTCCTTTTGTAGCAGTTTAAAGGATCTGTGTTACATTAACTATGAAAACATTCTATATTTTACCCAGTACTTTAAAAATCAGTTAAAGCTGCACCATACTTCTATATTGTTGCATAGCAACTCTCAAAAACTACAAAGCAATCTGTTATGGTAAACCAGTTGTATTAACATCTATATTTGCCCAAGGAATGATCTAATGCCTTTTGCAAAGAAAATGTGGTGTTATGTCTCTAGGTTAAATAAACAAAGTAATGATTTATAAAATTTGATAAGATACATTTATCTGAATCATCCTTGAAAATACGAACTTTCAAGTAGCACTTCAGAGTTGTCATAAAACAGACAAAAAAATCCTCACAATGCTGAATTTATTGTACCACTAACAGAAAATAAGGATTTTCAAATCTTTTCTGTATTGTATGTCAATATTGCAGTATAATTTTTTTTTATAGAAACAGACTGGAAAAAAAAGTCAATAAAAATCATAAAGGACAATTGAGAAAAAATGGTAAGCCTTATTTTCCTTGAATCACATGATGCCCAAGCAGCATTATTTGCTGAAATCTTGGTTTGTTTGGGGGTGAGGGGGAAGGAGAGAGACAGAGAGACAGAGTGAGACAGAAAAAGAGAGAGAGGGGCAGAGTGCTTAGAAATAAGATGCATTCCCTGGTTGGCAAAACAAAAGAACCCAAGGAAAAAAAAAAAAAAGCTGTAGAAAGTTGACACAGTCAAGAATAATGGCTAAATCTATCAAGTTTGATCAGGTCTGCTATAATGAAGTGGAGCTTCATATTCCAAGCAGGGACAATGAAGACAGAAGTCAGGCTCTAGAAATGTGCTGCTCACTTTGTGCTTGGAATATGCAGCAGCCAGCAGGGAGCCACAAGATAATTACACAGTATTTGTGTGGTTCCAGGAAGCTTCCTGCGCAGGTTGAATGCCCGCGCTATATTAAAAGGCAGCACAGTGAAATGTTTTTAATGAATATTTTTGTCAGAGAAAGAAAAGGCATTTGAATGATTTTTGTGTATGCAGGGAACGAGAGGTGGAACATCACTGTCAAAATACAGGTACCTTTATTTATATTTACTCCATTATTTCCAGTTTCAAGAGCCTAATGTCCTTTCAATAATACAAATCACAACACTAAGTTGATGTTATTTAGGGCTAATTGCACATACATGTCCCCTAACTAATGTTTGCTGTTAGTATGTTTCCCTGAAATCCTACATCAAACCGGCTTGAAACTACTTTTATTTTTATTTCCAGTAGGAGCTGTTTAGACACATTTAATCAGAAAACTCAAAGAAGTAGTAACACAGATGTTGATACTTACTATTCCGTAGCCCTTGGCAGTGATAGATCTAAAACACAAGAATACATTATTTCAGCACTCTGTAATTCTCACCTAACAGATGTGAATAATCCACTGAATTAAAAACCCCAGACATGATACTCATAAATGCTCATTTTGCAGAGCAAGCAATCGTATTGATCAAAACCCAGATTTTAGCAAAACTGTTAATTTGAAAGGCTTTTTGCTATTCCAGATTTCACCATTATCTACACCTAAGCAAACCCCTGGTTTGCTGCTTACAATTGAATCACTTCTGCTATGTGCAGACTGAGACAATTTGCTTTTACATGCTGCTGAGTATCCTCATGACAGACTAAATAAGGCCCTTTAGATTTCACAGCACCATCCTGCACAACAAATACAAGTATATACACTCACTTCCTGCTCTAGATCAGTGACTGCAATTCACAAGGATTGGGGAGGCATGAAAATTTTGTTTTTTAAACAAATACCATGGTCAGTTTTATAATTAGACTGCAATTCAACAGAGAGGAACAACCTGGCTGAGAAAGGAGGCCTCCAGACTACCACCCGTGATGAGCGTGGCCTCTCCATCTGCACTGCTCCAACCTCCTTCCCACCCAAAATGCATGCCTAGATCTAGTCTACTTACTGCCAAATACTGAACAAGAGAGAGAGAGAGAAGGGGTTTGTTGCTCTCTAGAGATTTTCTTTTTCCCAGGGAAGCTGATGGAACAGATCATCCTGAGTTCCATTATGCAGCACACGCAGGACAACCAGGTGATCAGACCCAGTCAG
>VWZO01022441.1:17342-49571 GCA_013396975.1 Bucco capensis | reverse complement strand
GATCATGCCCCTTTACTCAGCTTTGGTGAGGCCTCACCTCCAGTACTGCATCCAGTTTTGAGCCCCTCACTACAAGAGGGACATTGAGGTGCGGGGAAGGGTGCAGGGTAAAAGTCTGCACCTGCAGGAAAGGAGCAGGCAAGACAACTGAACCCAAAGTGACCAACTAAGTATCACATTTCATACACATCATGCTCAATATAAATCTAAGGGGCAGTTCCCTCTGTGCTCTCTTCTTCTCTCCACTTGCTGTTCTGCTTGGGCCCATCTTCACTGCTTCTTTCTGCCTTTCGCTCCTGAATCTAGCTCCTAGGTTCCAGTTTCCCACGAGTCTGACTCCTGTCTGCTGCTGGAGGGCTCCTGTCGCAGTACCAGCAGGGATGGTGACATAATAACCATGAGGGGAGGTGTTTGGGTCTTGGTGCTGGCTCTGTATATATTTGCACATATTATCTACTGTTGCTGTTTTCATTAAAGTAAAGTTATTTTGTTTCTTCCAATCCACAGGTCTCTTTCTTTCCCTCAAACAATAACAATTATTGCCAAAAATACCCCAAAAGAGAATAATTTCTGGACTTCTTAGAAATGATGAATGTAATTCAAAGGAGTTACTTTGGTGATAACACTTCGGGTAGCCTAGTGCAGCAGAAGACAGAAAGTGTTCCTCCACATCTTCATGAGAAAACTTTTGTCCTGTTATATTTTTAACTCTGTTTACAAAACAGAACAGTAAATAGTCATGATGATAGTGCTGGGAAAATGATAATAAAGAGAACAGTGCTCCATCTGAATAATGTTATTGAAGAAAACAAGTTCATCAGTCAACACAATGAAGTCAAAGAAGTGAGGCTTTTTAAAGGATATTAGAAAATTGTTGAGTACTTCTGGTATAGCCATGGATTTTAAAATTCAAAGTATCTATGAAGAAAGGTTGAAGTGTCCCATGTTACATAACAGAATAATTATGGATGCAAATTAATCTCCAGTGTATTTCCAGTTATTTCCCTTTTTGCTACTGGATTCAAAAGTGTCTCTGACTTCCACCTTTTTTTTTCCTTTTTCTTTTTTTTTTTTTAAATTCCAGGTTATGAACATTCTTGCTCAAATTCTTCTCAGCTTCCCCTCTTGAATATTTTTTGTGTTTTTCAAGAGCTCAAAATTGAACTTCCTTGAATCACTGAGCACTTCAATGTTACTCAGCCCTTGCTGCCTGCAAATACTGATTCTGCACCTTTAAACGGGAGATTTACCATAGGCAGGAACAAATCCTGATGTTAAAGTGAATAAGTGTTTCACATATATAACCCCTCCCTATTTTTTTGTCTGCATTCACTCACAGTGATACATTTGCTGAAATGATCAAAGGACTAGGCTGGAAATACCTCTTCCAGAATTATCAGTGCTATATTTTTGCCAGGGAACTGAATGTGACTTCCACACATTCTTTGTCTATGGCAGCTCTAATTTAAAAGGAAATCTTTCAATTACCAGATGAAGAGGTAAACAGCTGTCACATTTGGAGTCCAAGTAAACATTATAACCTACACTCCATACCCCTGAGCAAAAAAATCCTATTCCTCTGCTGCAAAGGAGGCAATGGGAGCTGAGTGATAGTTTTCATTTTATTTTTGGCAAGTTCTTAAAATTTTTGCAGCTCCAAATGCTCGAGTCCATCTCTTAAATGAAGAGAAAGATAATAATTACTCCTTTGGACCTCTGGCTGTTTGAGGTTGCCTTTCGTGATTAGAGCAAACAGTTGCAACTAATCAACCACAACATCTCATGTTTGCTCAGTTTCAAATAGTTCACTCCACCAAATATGTTTTTAAGTAACTGAAATATCTAACTACAGGTTAAAGAGTACTTAGCAAGAAGAGAGCTTTCAAACACCCACCACAGTACAGAGTCTATGCTCTGTGTATGCAGTTCAGTTTTCTTTCATTGTTGTTACAGATAAGCAGAAAGAATAATAAACTCTTTGGGTCACTCTTGTTTTTGTTATGCCTGTCCATTTAATTCATAGAATCATAGAATGGTTTGGGTTGGAAGGGACCTCTGGAGGCCATCTAGTCCAACCCCCCTGCAGTGGGCAGGGCATTACACCAGATTTACAGGAGTGACAACAGGATTCACTAGGGGCAATGCAATCCACTTGGGTTTACACAAGTTTAAGCAAGAGGAGAATTCAGCCTCTAAAACAGAAAACAGAAATTTTAATGCCATCATTGCTCTACACAGTCTTCCTTTAGAGCAGCCATATAAACTGCTTAATATAAGCAGAGTTTCTTTTTTCATCTGTATATTAAACAGTTATTTTGCCAATATTTATATGCTCATATCCCTCAGCAGAAGCAGAGCTGGGGATATCAACCATAGCTGTTAGTCCCATTGCATGAGATGAGCTTTGTATCAAAGGAAAAAAGGCTCTTCTCCATCTCACATGTTTTATTTTATTCAATCAGCTCTTTTTCACATTGTTATATCCAGTGAATATAGCACGGTTGGATTCAGAAGAGAACCTTAAGCGTTATCATAATGCTTAGAAGCAATGGCTTCACACTGTATAATCTATCAAAGGTGTCAGATTTACAAAATGCAGATTTTCTGTCACATTTGGGCACTATAAGCACTGTATCTTTTCACTGAGGTGCTGACTGCTGTTTTAATGAGGCCCTTTGGTGGCTGTAAAAAACTGAAAGGAGAGGATTATAGGGGTTACCCTAGGTATTGTCTATTTGTCTTACAAATTTCACACTAACTACCAATTACATCGCCATAAACCTTTTGGCTACTTCAAGCTATATGCCATATAATACATAAAAAATACGCTATGTTAACCTCTTCCATATTATACGAGTAACTACAGCCACTGATGCAAGTAACATATCTAATGAAGCCAATAATGAGCCTCTTTAAAAGTAGTCTTGTTATAGGAATAATATTAGAGCAGTTCAGTTAAAGGCTAAGGTCCATTATGGCATGCTTCCTATGTTCTCTGGTCCCAGGTCTGAAAAGATGCTGACACGCTAATTCAGGCTCAAGAAGGGCATTAATCTCACAACCTTCTGCTTGTCATGCTTAATGGGACATCCTGGCTAGGTGAAATGAACCTGATGTATTCAGGTAAACATAATTTAATAAGGAGAAAAAAAATAATAAAGAAATAGCCAGGATCCGACATAATGGCAAGGGGAATGTTTACAGTTTTTTTTCAGTGGAGAGGATCGCTACTATTTGACTGAGAAGTAAGCAATGAACAATGAGAAGAGAGAAGGGTAAATAATGAAGAATTTGTTTCAAAAAGCCGTTAATGAAATATTAGTGTATTTAAAGGAATATGTTAATTTGGAGCAGGAAGAGATGCACTAATGTGGGGCTTAGAGCACTTGCACGTAAAACAGAGATCTGAAGCTATACAGTATGATATTTAAGAGGCAAGCAAGAATGTCACTGAGTAGTTGTATATCCTCTTTTGGCTGTCATCAATCACAAGTCTAATAAGCTACCTAAAATTACATCACAAGATACAGAAGAGTACCAACAGCAGTGCTTAAAGCAGCACATGCCCTACTTGGAGACTGGGTGGTAAATGCAGGACTCATCTCTCAACCCCCCAAAAGCACAACGGCCTACAAGGAAAACACACCTGCACACAGTATAGCATGGGCCTGCTGTTCTGTGCTGCTGGGTATAAAGATGTTTATGGCCATTCCTTAACTTAGCAGGAGATAAAAATTACGAAGTGCAAAAAAATATTGACAGCTACTTAGAAAAAAAATAAAATAAAATTACTTTGATTCATGAATCAAAGTCAAGTACCTAAGAAAAAGAAAATGCTAGGATGGACCCTTCTACCTAGTATGAGCAGGTAAGTCTTTATTTCCCCAGAATTCACTAAAAGCCAAAAGGGTTGTACTACCTGTTTTTGTGCTGTGTAAGAAAATAGGATGAATTCTTCAGATGCACAAAGGGAATAAAACTGTGACAGATGCTACTGGAGCAAAGAGGGGCTTTTGAGAAAGCAGCACCCATCACACTATTGCAGAGCAGGGCTCTTGTCCTCAATCTCTGTGTGTTTTTCACTGAACTACAGCTTCATTCCTTTCATTCTTGCACAACCCAAGCATCATCATCACATCAAAAGCTCAAGGGATAAGTAGTAGAAGTTCTCTGGTTGTTGCTCGATTTTCTTTTCATCTGCAACTGTAGTCACTGTATCACATCACTGGGACAACAGTGTTAAAAAAACAGAGAAAATTAAGTAAATCTAAAATTATGTCTTTGCAGGACAGTTGTGTCATGTTCCAGAAATGGAAACAAAGCCACCTATCTTCCAACAATTACCTCCTTTGCTATACTTCCAGCTAACAAGTGAGCCCAAACTGCACTTGTTTTGCATCACTGAGAAGAAATCAAACCTTACCTTTTAACTAGCCAAAGAGTTGGAAGGAGCACTACTCAATTGGGCCCTTACAGGCTCGTATGTACAGACGTTAATCTTGTTAAGCCTCAAAACGTGTACTCCAAACAGGCCTTTGCTGCCTCACTGACTCCCAATACACCTTTTGACCATAAACATCTGGGTATTTTATCTAGGCTGATTTTTGCAAGCAGTTTACTCTGAAGCCACTAATACATGCTATTGCAATGGGGCTCAATGGTGCCTATTAGGTGTTGGTCTTGCTGAGCGAGGGTGTGGATTGTGGAGATGTATAGCACCACAGGGAGCTATAGGAGACACTCTGATGCTGGAAGGCAGAAAACCTCCTGGAGCTCTCAGGTGCACAGAGGAGTGCACTTGCTATTAAATTATTTCACAGGGAGAGGCCTATTACCTATGAAAACTGATCCTGCTCTTAAAGGCTAGTGCAAAGGGACCATAACCCTCTTTGGGGGGAGACGATATGTCCAGTGGAATCAGTGCCAGGGCTCCTAAGTGCCCAAAGACTATGAGGATAATAAGTACTTGTGTAAAGCATGCTTGATGGGCAGCTTCCCATCCTGCAGAACCCTGTGTCTGCCAAAGGATAGCCCCAAGAAATTAGTAGTTTAGAAGTTCAGCAGAAAATTGTCCACTTGCACCAGCTTGTAAGAGATTTGGAAACAGAGCCCAGTGAGACATTTTCCCTGAGGATATGGTTCAGACATGTCCTCCTGGGAAGTAAATGGATTCGATACCATTTTAACTTACTGACTTGTGAACTTTGGAGTAAGCCCCTAATCCACATTCTTATTCTCCTTTCATTTTGAAATTTCAGATATTCATTCAGGCAACATAATCAGGAAGTTTATAGGAGATAAAACAGTTTGGACAACAAACTAAGCCACAGCAATGCACGCGTAACACGTAATGGCACCCTTTGCATTTTGGCCCTCCTGGTTCCTGCAACTCTGTAATACATGGGAGATTTTCTTCAGGAGAACCTGACATTTCTTTTTGTTTTGTTTTAAAAAATGGAAAGGTACATTTCCTGAAAAAGCAGACACTTTTTTTCATTTTCAGATGTGTACCTATGTTTGTTTATGACTTTTTATACCTGAATTTGGATGTAAATTACCTTTATTGTTGTATCAAAAAGGTGTGCAACCATCACCTCTCAAGGGTGCTATCCACTATCCTCTTTTTATCAGTGTGCTTGGAAAAGGTGCTGATGAGGAGCATGGATGGAGCCCTCCCTGGATCTTTGTTCATGAAGCCTAGCCACGATGACAACGACAACCATCACATACTACATGAACCCACCATATATGAAGCAGAGATGTTACATTCCAACATTGGAAGCTAACTGTTGTTGAGAGCAGAATAACTTTGAAAGATGATAAATCAGCCAATTCTAAATTATATTAATTAGGGCCTGCTTTTTAGTTAGATTATGGCCAACCTGCAATCAGAGCACAGCTATCTACTCTAGCAAAGCCACAGCAACACAGGCCTCCCTCCTTACTTCAACAGCTTTACCACATGACACAACAATCCTTCAGAGCAAGAAAGCCTAGCAAAGATGAATCTGATTTTTCTCAACCTAAATAAAATAAAATTAACAAATTAAAATAAAAAGTGTGTGATGATCTAGCTCAGAGGTTGGTGGGTCTGAAACTGGGTGGATGCCATCACACTTCACAAGACCCACAATTACATGAACTATATTTAGCTGCTGAAGTTTAATACATGAAATAGCAGAAGAGGAAATGATTTTTCAAACTCATTAGCTGAAACAGTACAAAAATATACCTGTTCCCTGTGCTGACATCAGGATAATAAGCCCTTAGTGTTCAGGTTTCAGTTTTCCACGTTGTTTTTTCAACTGCTGTTTCATAGAGGACCAGCTAGATCTTGAAGATCTGGGGGGGATGAGCTCATCATACAGTAACTACAATGCTTTGTCCTACCACCACTAGCCAGAGAGCTGAGTAACATTGCCCCGAGAGCTGGGGAAGCCCAGTGATATCTCTACCTGGGGATGTATCAGTACCCATTGAATAAGACACTGCAGCAGGAATTTGGAGAATGAGAAAAGAAGTATACAGCTTAACATCTGAGTATACAGGCCAGGAGCTGCAAAATGTTCATTACATTTCTTGTTCAAAGACATACACATTTCCTAGCAGTATCTCCAACATGCACAAAATTCCCTTGTTCTAACACAAAACCATCATTCCTGGCCAGCATTTATATTGATCCAAAGCACTAGCTAGCTTCACTGGATCAGAATGTCCATGTTTATCACAAAACCTTCCCCTTAACTTCAAGAGGAAGAAAAAGAGTCAACAATATTCACAGTATTTGGATTTCATGCTTTTGTATGCATTATCTCTACAACAATTTTGAAAGAATAGATATTTTTTTCAGCCTTGCTCCTTAAGTTCCCTGAGCATTACCAGGCTGCTCCCCACACTTTTTTTTTTTTTTTGCCCATCTAAAAGGGAACTGTGTTCTGTTCTACATAAAATTGGCTGTGCAGAGCTGGATTAAAAATGTCAACTTAGGCACCTGAATTAACAGTTTGGTTATGCATTCTAAGTCTGTACTATAGATCAGCATAACTGTGCTAGACAGACAATTCTTTGGAGCTAACGTTTTAAAAAGGTGCCAAAAACATCCCTTTGAGCTCTCACTGAATTATCCAAATTAAAATAATGAACCAAAACAAACCAAAACCATACAGAGGTTTTTTTTCCTCCTGCAGCTTTCCTTAGTACCACTGGAAATATAAAATGGTGGAAAAAGTTGGCAGGAATAAATACTTCCATGGAGTTTCTAAAGCTGCAATTAATGTTAATGAAGCTACAGTTTATATGGCAAGGAGATATAGTATAAATTGGATAAGTAAGAAAAACGATCAGCCATTGTGCTCTTCCAATATAGTACATCAGGGTATTGCCACTGTAAAGCTATCTTTATTTTAAACCATTAAATAAAACTATATAAATCTGCAAGCAGGTGTTTCTTGTTGTGGCAGTATTGGAAGTTGTAATGCAAACAACCTAATTTTAGCATCTATGTAGAGTTTGAAGTAAATTTACTGATCACTGATGCATTGAGCACAGGGAGGACACAATCAGCAGGAGCTTCCAGCAAGATTATCCTATTAAAGCAGGAAGACTTCATGCGGCTGCTAAGGAAGTAGTCAAAAGCAGGTGATGGAAGTGGGGGTTTGCCGAGTAGGCATGGGCCCACTGTACATGTTAAGTTGTTGTTTTCTGCTCAGCTAAGCAGCAGAGAATTGATATGTTAGCAATGAAGTGCAATGACAATTAAATTGTAACTGACCTACATGTTACCATCATTATGCTTTCTCTTTTTTACTGCTTTCCCTCTTATTTAATCACACAGTATGGGGTTTTTATTAGGCTGTAATGTTAAAATCTTCATCCATTTAGCCATAAATGTTTGACTGGATATCTATCAGACTTCCTTGCACTATACAAACAAAACCATTTTGCTGAATCATTGTTGACTTGTTTGTGGCCTAATTTAATGAGTGTAATAACTTACATTACTATCCAGTTAACATTTAGGAGCCCAGAAAAGACCTGCTAGCGTGCAGCAGGCTACTGTATACATTTTCTATTCATATCACTCCTCTTTACAGTAAATTTTATATAATAATGTACTTTTTGCAATGCTGGCTTTGCTTTTACTCAGCCTAGGTTGAGTGCTCCATAGCCAGGCTGCAATGCTAAAAAATCAAGGGCCTCAAAAATTTGGTGTAGTTTCAGGTTTCTAAGTACAGGATAACTGCTTATGGAGTTGTCAAAATATCAAGCACAAGAAGCCAACATCAAGCACATATTCACTAAATCACACTCATGCTGGAAGCTGGGTTATTGAGGAAGAAAATACCAAAATGGTTAATAATACTTAAGGTTTTCTTAGTTACACATAACACTAGAGAAAACTAAACCTGCTTTGCCAGACTTTAGTTGAGATTAGGTGTAACAAATGTTGCTGCTTTACAGTATCAAGGGCAAATTCCAGCTATTTGGGCCTGGCCCTGCATAAGGAAGAGCCTTTGGCAGATGCACACGCAAGCTGTGGGACACTACAAAGCCATCATCAAACACCAGCAATTTTGAGGCATCTTCATTTTTTCTCTCTTATCTTGGAAAAAAATCCTTCCTGTCACTACCCTCACTTTAAGCATTCTTCTAGCATCTGACAGTCCAGATCAATTAAGTAACAAAATAAAGTCTCCATATTTATGCACTAATTTAACACATGCTTGGCAAGACAGAGGCATATTCCTGCTTGCAGTGCCAGAAACTCAAACACCAATACCTACAGAGGGGGACAATTTGGGAAGTGTAAAAGTTGAAATTTTCCATTTTTCCACAGAAAAAAAACTAATTCATTTCAGTATACCCAAGGGATACCACTGATTATGTTTTGTTGCAGACATCGTTTGTTAATGGTAATGAATCAAGCTGTACCATGGAATCACTACAAAGTCTCTACCATAAAAAAATATGCTGTACTAGGTAAATCCCTAAGAATGGAAGAGTCTCAGTTGTCCCCAAGACACATTCAACCGACCTTCCTTATTTTGTCCAGGGGACAAACAAGCCCCAGAACACGACAGTGGAAGAGGGAAACATCACCTGGACTCAATAAGCCTGGCTGTGCACTTAAACTGCTCACTACCTCTACGAAGATGCATTTCAAGCTCTCTTGAGTTTTGGGGGAAAGTGAGAGGAGTGGTTACTCTCTACAGATTTATTTATAAAGTATATTCAGTGAAACCTGAGGAATCAATGCCATTGTGTGTTATCTCCCCAGTCAAAACCATCTTAATGGTTTTCTCCTCTTGGTGTCTGCCCATAGCACTGGATAAATTGAAAAGGGGGCAGCAAAAATATATCTTTTTAAAGGAATTAATAGATTGCAAATGTCTTGAGGAATGGCAAGTAAAAGCAAAATTGTGTATTTCATCACCCTGATGAAATCTGAGCATTGGGGTGAGGAACACAACAAGAAATCATGACTTTAAAATTTCTCAAATAAAAACCAAACAAACGAAACCAATTAATGTCATTGTAAATCTGTCCAAACTGTGCACTGTGTCTGTGGAACACTGCCTATGGACCATGAAAGTCACAGTGCACTATTTTAGTACAAACTTTAATAAATATAGCAATGAAACCTCATTAGTGACAGCTACCAAATCAGCTTTTCCACTGATAGCATTTCACATGGAAACAAAGCCTTATCAGGACACAACCCACAGCCATTTAGCAACAATACATACACATTTGTATTCTCAATACTAGACAGCAGTTCGATGAGGTACTTGTACTCCTCACAGGATAGACACAGCGTGATGAAATGTTTAGGTTCATCATGGTATCAAGTAGTAAGCAAAAGTAGTAAGCAGAGTATAACATAGACTGGAAGAAGTCTTTTTCAGAGGGAACTATATTTTGAGAGTGCATGCTAATTCCTCATAACAGATGTTTCATTTAGGATTTTATTTTATTTAGCCCAACCCTTCTTTTAGCTCTAGATCCCAGCCTGTCTGTGCTATGACAGCATGACAGTCCAGAGCTTCCTGAAAACCACATCCTGAGGTAGGTGGAAAAAAAAAATAAAAAAAATCACAGAGCTTTTAAGGTCAGGTTTATTACCACCACATTGCAAAGTTTAGTATCAGGGGAGGTAAAGATAATGAGCTACAATCTGGATGGGAATGCCGTTTGATTTGAGCAGCATACACTGAGCTGAGTTGAAACCAAAGAGAGACTCCTCGGACAGCAGGGAGCATTCACACGTGAGGGAGTTCCTTCAGCATCAACCTGCAGCAACTGTGAGAATATTTTTCCAATGTACATATCAACACTGCAAAGTGCTCAGACTCAGAAGAGTCTATAATAGTACTTGCTGGCTACAGAGCTTTATTTCTGACTTTGCAATTTTAAATCTCTATTAAACACAGAAAACTCACTTAGGCACATGAGAGGTTGTGTGAGCAAATGTGCTTAAAGCTGAAGTGGCAGCGACCCCATACTAAGCATTTTGGGTTTGCAGCTGCTTCAAGGCACCATCTGACTAACCTCTATAAGAAAGGACAGAATACAAGGATTTTAAGTACTTTTTGGCAGGATGCTTTCCTAATCGGTACTGCCATGAAACTTTATATGGCAGTGACATGGAGTTGCCATATAAATGAACTGTATAGTTCTGATTGATTCTATAAAAGAGTCTGGTGAAATAAACACTTAAGAAAAGTACAAAGATCAGTGTTTATAGAGCCATTGTGCTGTCTACTCTTTTATATGGTTCCCAATCATGGGTCATCTATCGCCACCACCTACGACTCTTGGAGCGCTTCCACCAGCGCTGTCTCCNAGGGAAACATCACCTGGACTCAATAAGCCTGGCTGTGCACTTAAACTGCTCACTACCTCTACGAAGATGCATTTCAAGCTCTCTTGAGTTTTGGGGGAAAGTGAGAGGAGTGGTTACTCTCTACAGATTTATTTATAAAGTATATTCAGTGAAACCTGAGGAATCAATGCCATTGTGTGTTATCTCCCCAGTCAAAACCATCTTAATGGTTTTCTCCTCTTGGTGTCTGCCCATAGCACTGGATAAATTGAAAAGGGGGCAGCAAAAATATATCTTTTTAAAGGAATTAATAGATTGCAAATGTCTTGAGGAATGGCAAGTAAAAGCAAAATTGTGTATTTCATCACCCTGATGAAATCTGAGCATTGGGGTGAGGAACACAACAAGAAATCATGACTTCAAAATTTCTCAAATAAAAACCAAACAAACGAAACCAATTAATGTCATTGTAAATCTGTCCAAACTGTGCACTGTGTCTGTGGAACACTGCCTATGGACCATGAAAGTCACAGTGCACTATTTTAGTACAAACTTTAATAAATATAGCAATGAAACCTCATTAGTGACAGCTACCAAATCAGCTTTTCCACTGATAGCATTTCACATGGAAACAAAGCCTTATCAGGACACAACCCACAGCCATTTAGCAACAATACATACACATTTGTATTCTCAATACTAGACAGCAGTTCGATGAGGTACTTGTACTCCTCACAGGATAGACACAGCGTGATGAAATGTTTAGGTTCATCATGGTATCAAGTAGTAAGCAAAAGTAGTAAGCAGAGTATAACATAGACTGGAAGAAGTCTTTTTCAGAGGGAACTATATTTTGAGAGTGCATGCTAATTCCTCATAACAGATGTTTCATTTAGGATTTTATTTTATTTAGCCCAACCCTTCTTTTAGCTCTAGATCCCAGCCTGTCTGTGCTATGACAGCATGACAGTCCAGAGCTTCCTGAAAACCACATCCTGAGGTAGGTGGAAAAAAAAAATAAAAAAAATCACAGAGCTTTTAAGGTCAGGTTTATTACCACCACATTGCAAAGTTTAGTATCAGGGGAGGTAAAGATAATGAGCTACAATCTGGATGGGAATGCCGTTTGATTTGAGCAGCATACACTGAGCTGAGTTGAAACCAAAGAGAGACTCCTCGGACAGCAGGGAGCATTCACACGTGAGGGAGTTNGAAAAAAAAAATAAAAAAAATCACAGAGCTTTTAAGGTCAGGTTTATTACCACCACATTGCAAAGTTTAGTATCAGGGGAGGTAAAGATAATGAGCTACAATCTGGATGGGAATGCCGTTTGATTTGAGCAGCATACACTGAGCTGAGTTGAAACCAAAGAGAGACTCCTCGGACAGCAGGGAGCATTCACACGTGAGGGAGTTCCTTCAGCATCAACCTGCAGCAACTGTGAGAATATTTTTCCAATGTACATATCAACACTGCAAAGTGCTCAGACTCAGAAGAGTCTATAATAGTACTTGCTGGCTACAGAGCTTTATTTCTGACTTTGCAATTTTAAATCTCTATTAAACACAGAAAACTCACTTAGGCACATGAGAGGTTGTGTGAGCAAATGTGCTTAAAGCTGAAGTGGCAGCGACCCCATACTAAGCATTTTGGGTTTGCAGCTGCTTCAAGGCACCATCTGACTAACCTCTATAAGAAAGGACAGAATACAAGGATTTTAAGTACTTTTTGGCAGGATGCTTTCCTAATCGGTACTGCCATGAAACTTTATATGGCAGTGACATGGAGTTGCCATATAAATGAACTGTATAGTTCTGATTGATTCTATAAAAGAGTCTGGTGAAATAAACACTTAAGAAAAGTACAAAGATCAGTGTTTATAGAGCCATTGTGCTGTCTACTCTTTTATATGGTTCCCAATCATGGGTCATCTATCGCCACCACCTACGACTCTTGGAGCGCTTCCACCAGCGCTGTCTCCATACAATCCTAAACATCCATTGGTCAGATTATGTGACTAATACATCCATCCTAGAACAAGCAGCAATTTCAAGCATTGAGGCCATGCTGCTGAGAACGCAGCTGCATTGGGCAGGTCACGTCTCCAGGATGAAGAACTACTGCCTTCCTGAGATCATANACCTAGCCATGATGAGTTCTGATTGGATAAGATTTTGCAGCAGGATTTGTCATCCTCAGTTCAGAGCTGATAGTGAAATTATGTGGAATTAGACAAAGGAGAAAAGTCTAGACTTGAAGGATGCTGGATGAACCATAAAAAAAAAGTGGTCTGGTAAAGAGAGAAATGAGTTGGAACTACCTTTTTTCTTGCATTCATGTAAAAATAAATGTCTCTCTCTCTGTTATATACCACATGATGAACTCATGCAGCATAATACTGTTTCAAATGCAGAGCCACTTCTTAATGTTAAATATTCCTTGGAAGGGTACAAAACCACACAATTTTGTCAGCACAAGTACTTAGTACAAAGGGCTGCTGCACCTGAAAATAGGAGGCTTCCTGAAAAGCTTTAACACATCCGATAGAATAAGATGCCAGTATTGTGGACATATGTAAACAGAAGCTTGCAGGGGACACACTAATGATGAATCTCAAGGTATACAACACAGAGAAGTTGAATCCTGCCCAACTCTCCCTACTGGGGTTCTTTCCACCCAACTCTTGCTACAATTCGGTGGAAATCTAATATTAAACCCTATTTCCACGCTCAGCATCTTCTGTTAAGCTCAGCTGAGCCCTTCTCACCTTTAGCTGTAAGAGGCCAAAGCTCCAGTAATTATTCAAAATTTATACAATTGTCAAATCAAAAAGAATTACTACCATATTTCCAATTGTTTATCTGGAAATGACTAGCATCATGCAAATGCACTGAATGAGGTGATTTTACATTAAAGCTACTAAAGATATAAAAGGAATTCTATCACAGCCTGGACTGCTCCACATTTGACTTCAAGAATTCACAGTTTTTCTGAGCTTCTGGTTGGAAGTTTGTTAAGGTTTTTTTAGTTGAGAATGGTCTACCTTATTTTTGTTTATTATAATTAAATATTTCCATTTTATTTCTGAAGTATGTTCAAATTAAACTATAAGAAAAGGAATCCACAGAGAATTAAATCCTTTTTTTTTTTTGAACCATCAAGACAGTGTAGCTAAAATATTTCTAAAATATTTTGTTTTCTTTCCATTGTACTATTAAAAAGAAAACATCAATCACATAGAAGTCATTCGATTAGCACCTCAAAAATTATTTTTACAACCATAGGCAAAATACACTGATTGATTGTGCTGTAGGGTGTTAACTGAAGAATTTCTCTTCCTTCCTCTAATTTTTCCCTTTTTAATTTTTTTTTTTTTAGGATTTTTTATTATCCTGTTTATCAAGAGCCTCTCCTTTCCTCAAAAAGTGTGATCAAGTGTCACCTCTTTCTCTCTCTCAGGATTTGTGTTTCACTAGAATGACAACATTAAATACCAGCTCCACTTCACTATTTTTAAGGACCTGATCAGTGTCAGTTATACAGTGATGGGGAGATTATTTCAAGTCTGAAATAGCCAAATAGCTGTGAAATCATATACATGAATCAGCCAAGCTTAGAGAGAAGCAGCAGCATCCTGTAAAAAGACTCTTTCCTTCACTCAAACTGTTATGTTGAAGAGTTAAAAATCAGAGGCCATCAGAGAGACCTCTTGAAACATCTCAAAAAATCCAGAAAAATACACTAATACTATCCTAATTCCTCAATGTTTAATTTAGGACAAAAGATCATGTATGAAGTTGTTATTTTTCAAAAATATTACCTGAATTTCTATATGTTCAGTGAATGTCATGAACTTCCAGTAAAATTTTATTAAAAGATAAATAAGAAATGGCTAATCTTTGATGATTGTTTATATAAATAGCCAATATTTTATGATTATTTCTATTTTAGCCACTCAGTTTTACCATAAAGTAAAGGACTTTGGGGTTTTGGTTTAAGTCAGCAGCATGAAATGCACTCAACTCTTCATTGGTCTATGAAAGTCACATTAACAAATCATTTAATTGCAGGAAAGGTTTTTGGAAAGATACCTGAATTCAATATCTAGTTCTATATGGCTTTAAAAACCTTGAAATATCTCAGTCATAGCAAAATGTGTAAATTGTCAAAGAACAGTGTATTTCAAAGCATTACCAGAGCCATGATTATTAGTTTTCTTTTGAATGGATAACAGCACACACCATGTGGCCCTGTGAGTCATGCTGAAAATTTCTATTATTAAATCCTGCAACCTTAAATATTTGATGCTTTTTTTTCATTGGTATTTCTGACTCTCCTTATATTCCATTTGTAGGACTGAAAAATGGGGCTGGGAGTAAAATAAAAAAAAGTGGTGGAACAAGCCTCTGACTCACAAGTTCTCTGCTTTTCCTTCTCATTTGCTTTCTCAGCGTGGCACAGAAAGCATGACCCATATATGTTGAGCACANTGAAGCCTAGCCATACATGAAATGTGATGCCTGTTACTAATCCACATCTCACACTGGCAGCTTGGCACTTCTTACACAACTCCACATGCCCACATTAACATACAGAAAGGTAAAGGTACCAACTAGCTCTCTAATGCAGCCTCTGAGTTTTGCATCTGAGTCACCAGAAATGTGCACGACAAACTGGAGAAGCAATTCCTTTCTGGAACCTGCCTTGGAGCAGGCACAGTCTAAAAGGAAACAGTATTCTGTTTGCCCTTGGAGAAACAGCAGCAATCTGAGGTAACTTCCAGGCTATGGCGCAGACAAGCGAAATACAGAATTCCCCAATGCACAGAACTCAGCCCCATGGAATCCAGAAGGAAATGAAGGTAGTATTCATAATAGAATATAGTTTTCTACAGCTTCCTGAACAGAGGATCTGCAAAATCTCAAAAAAAAATGAGAAAAATTAAGCTATTCCCACTTTTTTTACAAAAAACTTCAGTCACTGTTGCTCATGCTGTACAGAAAGTCCTGGGTGGAGAACTGAGGCAGACAAACAAGGAAAAAACTAAAAGCTTTTATGCTGGATGAACACACAAAAGTTGGATGAGGTTAATCCTCGGGGTTTAAAAAGAAAAACTGTCTTCTGTTCTCAGGATCATGTGATTTGGAAAATGAACTGCAGGAGTATACAAGTCCCTCTCTCACCCCGTTCCACCACCATCCCACCAGGGTGTGCAGAGCCAAGCTAGGCACCTTCCTTCTCCCCAGGTCATCATCACTCTGCTAAATTCAAGGGTGTCTCACACATCATCCTCTTCACAATTCAGTATTCATTGCTAGCATAAATTCTTCACAAGCTCCCTTTATGTTTTCTAGTAACTCAGTCCCTCCAGAACACACCTTTGCCAGACATCCCCCATAGCCTAGAGTATGACCTCCAAGACAAACTACCCAGTCCTCCATTTTGAGAGTATTGCATTTCTAGTACTACCAACACCAAGTTTTATTCTGGTACTTCAGTTTAAATAACCTAAGCTCCTTCACAATTATCTGTTGGAAGTGAGACAAGGCAGGTTTTGAATTAACTCTCCAATTCCCTTAGAACAGCTAAACCCTCCATGTGAAAACTATCCATGCTGTGTGTCTGAACGAAGGTATACAATTTCCAAAGTGTTGGTCATTCCTTTGATGAAACTTCTTCCCTAAATCTACAAATTTACTTTAATTATTTAATCAGTTTGGCTGAAATTCATGAAGTAATAAATTGTTAGTTGCTACTTAACATTCCTTATAAATTGCTTTTATTAATTTCAGGAAGGAGATTTGCCATTGCTCCAGTAATTTAAATTAGTACCACATGGCTACAGGCTGATGCTAAATGATTCTTTGGGGCAAAATCAGTTCTTTAAAGATCTTTAAATGACACTAGAGATAAGCTAACCAAATTTTTGTCCAGGAACTTACAATTTATCAAAAATGTAATAAACCATGGACGAAATATTCACTGTAAGCAGCACATAATGTGGTCCATGAAATGACATTTTAGCATCTCTCACTGTGGCCAGACTAAAGTTTGCTGACAGTGCAGGGTAATGCTCCATTGATATTTAACAGTCTCCATCCACATGGTACTTTGTGATACTGTAACTTTATACACTCCAGTCCATTCTCTCACCAGCACTAAATCAGTCAACTCTGACACAGAGCGCTGTTCCATTTTCTTTGCTTAATTTTAATGCTGTAGATGTTTTAACTTCCCAATATTATTAACTTTGAAAGCAACTAGGGAAAAGAATCACTTGCTTTCCCAGTTCTCCCTGCACTTCTTGGATATACACACATACACACCCTTGTGATAAACCTCAGCATGCTTCTCCTGATCACAAGGAAAATTATGGTCTCTCCATTAGCTGTAGAAATTTAACAACTGGAGACTCTTTAACCTTGATGTATTATAGACAGGAGTACATCAGCACCTCCTATAGGAAAATCTGGATGAGCATCACATATAAAATAACAAAATAAAATAATAGATTCATCTTCCTGCAGCTAAAGATAAATATTAAATAATCCTATCTGCTTCTGGCTGAAAATTAATTTCTTCTAAGGCAAATAGTGTAATACGTACATGCGTTTCAATTCCCATTTGGCAAAAAGTCTATTTTCAGTGTGCAGTACATAGACTTTTGAAATACTAGAACTGTGTTCATCATAGACACACTTAAACAAATAAAATTTTCTTCCTTCGGGTACCAATCCACTGTTGCCTAGTAATATATATATATATATTTAGAGCATCAGCATTCCCACCAAATCCAGATATTCAGACTAAAAGCAAAGCTTTTTTTTTTTAACCTTCCCTTTTCTTCTTTGCAATATGAATAATAGGTTGTATCAGAAACACTGAGTGCCATTAGTTTAAAATAGCCACGGTGGTACATCTATGAAATGCTATCCAGAGTTATTTGAGAGTTAGCTCTGAAGAAGTTAACTCAAGCACCAAGTGGTGTCTAGCCATACCACCACAACGCATCTCAGCCTAAGTATTGCTGCTCGTGGCAAGGCTAGTTCATTCAGAATGAGTTCAGAGATCTCTGCACAGAAATGCATTATGCTATGCAAACATAATTAAAGGATTTGATTTACAAAAGTATCATGCACCTTAGCATGACAGATTTTACACGTGTGTTTATGTACTTATGCTTAATATATTTAATTAGTCCAGAAAACCCCTCCATGATGGTTATCTTTGGGCATTCAAATCTCTGCAAAACAGGACCAAAACTGACTTCCCATTTTTGTAGCCCTGTGTACTTAACAGTGAGAAATATAGATATTTAAAGATTAAGCAGTCCATGAAGCACTCCTGATTAATTTATTACATGAGGAATGATGGAAGAGCAAACACAAAGTGCCCCGAACCAAGAACTCTCTTTACTGTCTTGGCTCAGATACAAACATCTCCATTGCCCAGCACCTCTGTCACTTCCCCTGCTGCAAAGTGCTCAGAAAATGCCACTCCATAGGAACAGCTTCATTGTACACTAATCGTTTTCTGCTTCTGCACGAGTATGCAGTACTTGCCAGGTGAAGTATTTTCACAGAAAGCCTGAGGTGCCATGACACATTGCAGTATTGGCAGCTTCCTGCTAACACACATTCTTCTCTAGCCCTTGCCCACCAAACCATTCTTCTTCTGTTTCACAAACAGCATCTGATTATCTCTCCCACAATCCTCCACATACATTAGTTCCCATGGTATATTTTAAGCATATTTTATCCTCTCTTGGCTCTTGTAAAACTTCCCTCTCAGTGCTTAGAGCCCTGAGGAGTAATGGGTGAAGTGCTCATTAACCAAGTTACCCAAGGAAAGCATGGATCCCTTTCCAGACCCATCTATCCTTGCACACATAAACATATACAGTTACAGGTTTACCAGCACATTCTCCATTCCACACAGTTTTATAGTCCAGCCTGGACCCCAATGAGAAGTTTGTGGCACTGAACTTTTTCTCTGGATTTGTTTGGTTGTTTTTTTTTAGATATCTTCATCTTAGTATCTTCCCTGAGACCTATTCAGTAGTACACAAACTAGCTGCTCTGATGGAGGATGTACAGATAAGATATTAGACCTAGCTACCATGGTGATTGATGATGTAAAAATATCCAAGTGAGCTGTACTGACAGATTGGTTAAATATATGTCTGCACTATAGCTGGATTGCAATCTGTTGGGATGAGGATGCAGATAAGGACCAGTGAGTGTAATTCAGTAGGGAAAGAAAAAAAATAATAAAAATGAAAAAAAAAAAGTATGCATAAACCCAACATTATGAAACTTTATTGGTCTCATATGTTAAGAAGGCATCTTTTTTATTTTGTATCTTCCTGGTATGGGAACTATACCTGGTACAGTTATGCACATGAGGAGATGACAAACATGTAGATTGCAGTGGTAAGGAGAAGAAGGGATCCAGTTCTTAGAAAACATAATGTGACAGAAAGCATTTGTTGCTGCTACTGAAATTTGTGTATCCAAGCATTCTGTGAAGTCTAATGTGATCTTAGGCTGCCTGCTGCCTTGGAAACTAGTGGTCAGATAGTCTCAGCAGTGGGCACAACCAGCTAGAACATTTTGATTACATGAAATTTCATGGAACTGAAATATTTTACACACTGGTTTCAGTAAATGTCTCTCAAGGACTGAAAGAGAGAGAGAGAGCATTCCTTTAAAAAGAACCCACAACCTGTACTCTGGTGGTTTGGACTCTGGGATGTTGGAGCTCTAGATTCAAATCCCTAAAGTGATCTGGAATTAAATCTATTGCATTTGAAGCCAACAACAGGAGAGCTAGGCTGTTAACAAAGAACAAGTCAGAAGATCTAACTTTCAGATGTTTATTAAAAAAAAAAATGACATGCTTACTTTTCCATGTTGCCTGACTCTCTCCAGTGCAACCCTGAAGCCTTGAGAATTCAAAAATAATTTGCCCATTTGCCCAAAAGCAAAGCACTTGAGTTACAAAAGCTACCTCCACAGAGCACTCCAGACAAAGGCTGGTTTACAAAGGATCTAAAACTATGGAAACATCAGGACAAGAGCATTTCACTTCTGAATAATCTTTCTTTGGAGAAGCAGAAATTCATTTCCCTCAGATACAATTTTAAGGTTATGAGGCTGAACAAAGAGTATCATTACTGTAGGCATAACAGAGTCAAATTAGAAAAGAGAAAAATGTATCATTATTACACAGAATCACATNGATCCAGGCCAAGATGCCATTGGCCTTCCGTGCTGCCTGAGCACACTGCTGGCTCATGTTCAGCCGGCTATCAACCAATACTCCTAGGTCCCTCTCCGCTGAGCCACTCTGCAGCCACTCATCTCCCAGCCTGTAGCGCTGCATGGGGTTGTTGTGGCCAAAGTGTAAGACTCTGCACTTGGCCTGGTTGAATTTCATACCATTGGTCATTGCCCATTTGCCTAGCCTGTCCAGGTCCCTCTGCAGAGCCTTCCTTTCTTCCAAGAGATGGACACTGCCTCCCAACTTGGTGTCATCCGCAAATTTACTGATGGTAGACTCGATCCCCTCATCCAGATCATCAATAAAGATGTTGAATATTAGGTGCATTGGTATCATTATTAGGTGCATTTCCACACCCTAGAGTCCAGAATGAAACTTGGCAGATAGGGCAGGTATAAAACATCACCAAATCTTGCTTCTGATCCAACATGCAAGGCCAGATCTTGTCATGAGTACATATACATTGGGTATGGACTTCCTACATGTTTTTAGAAACCTAAATGGCCATTTACAACGTGTGAAAGGTAATTTAACTTTTGGGATACGCTATGATTACAAAGAATGGCACACTTACAATTCATAGGGGTGCCACTGTAGCTCCCTCAGCCTGGCACCATGAAGTGCCACAGCCAGGATACTGGCAACGGGTCAAACTGGAATTGTGATGGTAAGACCTTGAAAAATCACCTATGACCCCATTAAATTAATGTTCTTTATTAAAAATGTCTTTTCAATCACTCCCATTTCTTCACATCCAGATATGAATATTTCTCAAGGTCAGCTGTGCATGTGAATGCCTCTTTCTCATATTTCAAAACTGCTCAAATGACTTCTATTTTTGTCTTTGGGCTTAGAGTAAAGCTGCCCTTTGAAAGTACCAGGTGGGTCACACTTCCCAATAACAGTCATTAGCAGGTATGCCCAGGATTGTGATTTCAGCATATTTGTATGGAAATCATCTCTTTGTTGTCACTCCTTATAGATCATTTCAATAACAGGCTCATAAATCCCAGTGATTCTAGAAAAACAAATAAATATCACATTTCTGGTAAATACCACAGATAACATTCCACAAGCAATGCTGTTATTCCTCTGTGTTCTCCAAGGGCTCTGGACAGTGCTAGGGAAGCTTCCCACCTACTTCTTCCTTTGTAGCAATCCTGTTTTTACAGTTTCAAATTTAATACTTTTTCTAATACATTATACGTTACCTCCCATGTATTTAAACTGTACTTAAAAGCATGCTAAGAACTGGTAATTCTTTAATGGTTGTTCACTTACAAGCGATTGTGGGTCATTACACAATCATTTAAAGGGCATTAATGAGAACCATTTAATGGTTTTAGTAGAATATCATTGTAAGGGACAGGGGAAAAGTTACTGGCTGTAAATTTTTATGACCATTTCTTATAAAACGTATTACTTTAAAGATTTATGTATGTAACAATGAGTACAATAAAAGCCATGCTAAAAATAATTTGAAATCAAAGTAATGCATATAGATAAGGTCCTACTTGGCTGCAGTTTTGCACGCAGTCTAGGAAGATTTTTCTTTTCTTCTAGATGCCTTACAACTTACAGCTGCTTCAGATCTCCTTTATGAAAAGTCAGAGCAGAAAAAAAATTGCTCAGGTCTACATTTTAACAAAGCATAAATTGTCCTTTACATCCTACATTTTATTTTTACTTTTCACTTATTGTTTTGAATATATAGACAGTATTTTTCAAGTTTTTCCTCGAATACAGCACAATAAGCCAGCTTTTAAGCAGAATGAATTTTGTAAAGCTTCTGAATTGTACATTTGGTTGGCTTTTTATAATTAGAAAATAAAAGAGAACTCTGCATGCCAAAATTAAAAGGTTGACTATTTCCCCACAGGGAAATTCTTTATTACTATACTAGACCAGAGCATACCTTCAAAACTATAGAAACTTATTTTGAAAACTATTCATATGGATGCATTAACCTTATTAAAGTGCTTTAATAACAAAACAGTCATCATATTATGCCTGGTTTTGTCCATTTGTGATTCGCATGGAATGTATAATGAGGAAGACAATGCCCTTTTTTCCCCAGTATTCTTGCATAAGCAGGAGAATATTTCTAATTAAAACGCAGAGTTAGTACAGCACATGAATTGAACTGAACCATATCTCTAGAAATGCTGATATTTTTACTATTTGCATTAAGTAAGGATTATATTTCTCCCTGAATCTGGCCCAGTACCCATTACCAATAAGATTAAGATTTAAGATAACTTGGTCAAAAGATGGTGAATTATAACTTTTAATTAAAAAGTAGAAAATCGTTTCTTTAAAATAAACATGGTAATACTTTTAAGATCATTTATTTTTTTATGTAATGAACAACAAAACCAACCTAAATATTTTAAAATCTGACACTGTAGATCCAATGAAAGGATTTTTCTAAACTTCTTGATGCAACAAAGGCAAGCAGTGAGTTAATCTGCAGCTTCTTTGTCTTTGGAAACACTGTTATTCTTTTATGATGAGTTTTAGCCTTATGCTACTTCTCCAAAATTCAGCTTAAATTCTAACTGAGATGACACAGCTATCAGAGTGAGTAATGAGGGAGGGTGTACTTATTACTATGTTTTCTCCACTGTTTTGCTCCTATTTTGGAATGACTGAAGAAATTCAGGAGCTAGTCTGATCTGATTTGCTTCTGTGTTTGCAATTGTGTACAAAAGGACTGTTTCTAATGATTAATTTTATGTGAAATGGTGGCTGACACACATGTACTACAGATAAACATTCGATTGACTTCTCAGTCATTCTGGCAACTACAGTAAAGGATGCACAGCAATCAGAATTCTGCTTATTATAAGGATAATTTAACTAATTTTATTTAAATACTGCAAAATTTTGGGAGGGAAATGTAGGGCCTGTAGAATCTGAGAACTAAACTCATGTGAGGAATCCAGTCGAAACTCCTGTGTGATTCAGCAAGTGAAGATTTCAGTGTATGTGGCAGAAGACACATCTATACATCCTAGCCTCCACTTGCCCTGCTAGTCCATAGTTTCTTGAATTCTTGTGAACAAAAATCATCACCTATACCTGTCTGTGTCATGGTCAGATACAGGGACTAATGGGACTAGGGCGAGAAGAAATCCTTTTTTGCCTGCAATCTGAACTGAGATTTAAAACCTGAATTTCTGAAAACAAAAGGATGATACACTAAAATCAATGGACCACTTCATTTCCCAGTTTTGTGATCCCACTCATTATTTGCATTTTTCAACTCTCTCCCATTTTATTTTTCACTGGATATTAATCACTGCTAACCATATTTTTCCATACCAATTCTTCACCTCATCAGAAAACAGCACCTGCACTCAGAGCACAAAATTAAGAGATTCATAAAAATCAAGGAATGAAATGGCACATTGGTTTAGTGTGCCAGTCTTTCACCTCTAGGAATACAGGAGTGTGAAAGAGGCAGGGGGGGAAAAAAGAAGTAAAAGAGAATAAGAAGCAGAAATTAAAATACAGAGAAGAGTAGGGACACAGGAAGAAAAGATGAGAGAAGATGATGATGATGTGTGAGTATAAATGAAAAAGGAAAAGCCAAAAGTTGAGTGGAGAAAAAAATTAAGAAATAAGAAATAATTTCATGAAAATAAAAATAAATATATTATATTTATAGTTATAATATAATATAAATATAAAATACTTTATGTACCTCCACATATTTGCATGTGCTACACCACATACTGAAATGAAGAGACAGGTGAAGGCAAAGCATTGGTCACATCTTTCCCATAGCCCCATTAAAAAAGGAAATTAAATGTCATCAATATATTCAAATATAGTCAAAATTTTTATTTTCAGTAAGAAATGCAAAGAAATGATGAACAATGATTTGAAGTTGTAGAGGTCTCCAAACACTACATGATCTTTGTCACGTGTGTTGCACTATCTAGATTCATTCAGAGGTTCTGCTTAGATTTTTATAAGCTATTTCACCTGTGTTGAGCTTCCTCCTGCTCCTTAATCAAACAACACCACATTTGTAATTACAACACTAAGTCCAACAACTGCAAAACAATGAGGTATGATGAAATTATTGAGTTCACACAATTGACTCTTCTTTAGAGCTTTTTTGTGCAGTGTTTACTGATTTAGCTACTTATATAGACAAATATGTCTGTAACTGATCTTGAGGTGAGTAGTACCCTAAAAACATTATATCATGTTATGCAATGAAAAGGAGAAGCTGTTTATGCATAAAAAACAGCTTACCTTAAAAATATCTTAGTCCAGTGGGAAAACTCCTACTGTTCATGTATATACATAGACACAAACATAGCTTTAATTCATTACCTTGGCCCTGAAATTGTTTCAAACACAATTATATTCAAGAAAGCTGCCTAAAGTTCTGAGTTTTCTCGCTCTGAAGAAACAGTTAACTGAGAACGGATGGGAAAGGATAAAGAGTATGGAATTCATGGATAACTAATTTACTATATATTTTCAAGGTATCAGAGTTTAGAACCACCTGGGAATCATAGAAAAATGACAACACCCACTGCACAAAAACTGAGGAGAAACTGCACAGAACCTGTGAGAGCCAAGGGATGTTTAAGGCAGTGGAGATCCATTTAGCTTCATTGATATAATACACAATATCTAAAATGCAGGCATGGCCAGTGTCTTGGAAAAGTGAATTGGGATAAATGGTGACTTGGAGACTATCACTGTAGAACTATTGGTGCACATCCCAACCCAACCACCCAAATGTGTAGGGCCAAGAAAAAAAAAGCCCTGAATGAGGAAAGTATCTCCTGAGAGATGCCATTGCTTGAGTACTGCACAGCTGTGAACCAGACACATCAGTCCTCATGCTGTAAGGAAAGCCTTTGACTTTTTCCTCCCATTTCCTAAATGCAGCATCTTTCAGTAATAATTGTAAAGACATTTGAATTCAGCACTGCACACCTCAAGCAGCTGACTACAGGACAGCAAGATTTCTAGCCCTGCTCTGCCAGCATAGGAAAGGTTGGAATTCTGTGGGATCACAACTTCATTTCTCTTATCTGGCTGTGGATTTCAGATGTGCAAGTATCCTGCTCAGAAAAATATTTTTTTGTGCAAAATACAGAGAACTTGAGCTGTTAATACCTGATCTATAGGGTCACTGAAAGACAAGGAGTGTTTTCCTGCACCCAAGAAGATTCAGAAATACTATATCAGTGCATTTTGCTGATCAATAAAAACTATCTTAAGGTACAACAGCAAAGAAAGACAGTTAGAAACAGCTTATTAAACATGAATTTATTACAGACTGCAAAATATCCATGGTGGGGAACTCATTATACAAATGAATAGAGAGCCTACCCCACACTGGAGTCCAGGCTGTCTCTGGCTTCTAATTGTTACCAAAATACAGCAAGAGTTCTCACAGCACTCAGGGGCATGAGGCACCATCAGTGTTCTGGTGTGCCAACTTCTTTGGGAAAAAAAATCATATGGACTTCTCAAGAAGCTTACAAGCTAATAAGTTAGGCAAGTGAGGGACTTTTAAGTGGTAGAGTATTCCAATAATCCATTTGCTATACATACAGTGATCTGAGTGTACATAAGTGATTAAAGAAGGTCTTTAGAAGGGTCTGCATGAAAACCTAGAAGGATGGGAGCCTCTGGGCACATGCACAATAGAAAAATACAAAAATATGTTTTAAAGTAAAACTTTGGGGTTTGTGTATGGGGCAAACTAAAGGCTTTTCTGTGAGTCACTGTGAAAAAAAGCCCAGTAAGCTCCACCTTAAGGGGCAATCATGGTAGAATTCAGATGTGCTAAATTACTTGTTTTTTTAAATCTAGGAGTATATTTTTAGCTAACTATGATGCAAGCAGTGCACTCTGAAAAAAGCTGGGAAGCACAAAATCCTGAGCTTCATTTCTTGTCCAAGTGCTACCAACTCCCTGAATGATTTCCCTCTTTGCTTTAAATTCCCCATGTGCAATTGGAGAATAACAACACTTACCTACTTCACAGCAAGACTCTTGTGAGAACTAATTAATGTTTGTTGAACAACATTTTGAATTTGTAAAATGTCATTTAAGTGATAAGTATTATTGCCATTATCATCATGTTGTCCTAGGTACTGCAGACACAAAGCTGGCTGCTCCAAGACCTATTTAATACATTAAGAACAATACACAAAATAGTGGGAAAAGCATCACATTATTTTCATTTTCTTAGGAACACCAAGTGGTTAAAAAAAAAAAAAAATGTGGTTGACAAACATCTCCTCAACTTACAGATTTTTTTTGTTAGGGTCTGCATTTTTATTTTCTGCCACACTCCCTCAAACTGACTGGGTAGTGCCTTGTCTCCCAAGTAGCTGCTCCAACTGGTCATCAATGGGATCTATTGTGTAAGGGCAATGGAACCCACCACATTGAGAGCTGCTTGAAACTGAGATCTTGCATATATGCAGTTTAATAAATTTGTTTTTTCCCTAGCTTCACTTCCTGTGAAACTTCATTTCACTTTTTAATTTCATTTTCCCTTTCTAGACAGCAAAGGTAATGTCATCAGCCAACGATGTAATAAGCTAGTTAGAAACACACTGGGAAGTGCACCATATACGATAATAACTATATTTAGTCATAAAATTTCTACATGAGTTATTTCAAAACCTATTTATAGATCTCCTTCTGTGGATAAATTAGAAACTATTACTTAAGTATTCATACTGGTTGAAGGGAAAGAAAAGTCTTAAATTATGTCCATAAGGTAAGGATATGATTCTGTACATGATGAGAGACACTCTGCAGGTTTATTCGCTACTGAAAGCCAGGGGTTCCTAGAAAATCCAGTTAGTTATAACCCTGAGACAGATGCATGCATCTTGTACCCTACCAACTCAGTATGCTCTGAAAAAAATGAAACAGCCACACCAAGGACTCTTCTCTAGTATTTTTTTTCCTCTTTAACCTGAGGTTCTGGGGAATTAACTCTAATCAGGAAGATATTTACATCCAGATCAATGGGAAATGAGACTACCCAACACGGATTGTGTTCTGCACAATATTTTAGTGTCCCAGACCTAGTAAGTGCTATGAGATTTATACCATGAAGATCATGTACCATGCTATAATTTACATTTAAAACTTGGCTTGCAGATGCTTCCCCTTGGCTTGGTCTTCCATTATATTCAAACTAATAACATCTATAACTTGTGCTTTCCTATGCTAAAGGACATGAAAGAGAGGGCAAGGAAATAACGAAAATCAACTCTAAATGACAAAATTTCAGGATGGTTGTAATTTGTCTGAAAAAAAATCTCTCTTGATTAACTCATCTATGATATTGTGCGTTAAAAAGAAAAGACTGTCAATGTATTTTTCACATTCCTGACTTCTCAAATAAGTTACTCAGCAAGGGATCATTAGGGCAGCTCACAGTATGCAAACTACAAAGGGCTCCAATAAGATCTCCTCTGTTAAACCTCCAGTGATACTGCAAAGCACAGATAAAAATGTAAATAAATAAACAGCTAGATAGATATCAGGATATAAATCACAGAGATTAACTTAAAACCTAAGAAAATAGCCCTTTTAAAAATGAAGTGAAGGATATATCTGCTCTAGATACTGTAAACTGAAGGACAAATTATCATTCCTTAATATAGGTTTAAAACATCCCAATTTAAATTACAGAAGAGGAGTACTATATGTATGACTTTCCAGTACTTAAAGGGAACTTACAAGAAGGCTGGAGAGGGCCTGTTTGCAAAGGCCTGGAATGAAAGGACAAGGGGCAATGGTTTTAAACTGGAGAGGAGGAGATTTAAATTGGACATTAGGAAGAAGTTCCTCACCACAAGGGTGGTGGAACACTGGAACAGGTTGCCCAGGGAGGTGGTTGAGGCCCCATCCCTGGAGGCATTCAAGGTGAGGCTTGCCAGGGCTCTGGGCAACCTGATCTAGTTAGGGATGTCCCTGCCCACTGCAGGGGGGTTGGACTAGATGACCTCCAGAGGTCCCTTCCAACCCTAACCATTCTATGATTCTATGTACAAGAAGTGCATAGTTTTGCTTTAGTCTAGTGATGATGAGCACTTTCAAATCAAGAGCCAGGAAGGTATCTGCCCCCAGAGCAAACAAGAGCTGAGTGTAAGACAGGTAACAACAGTGCAAGCCATGGTACCAGCCTGCAAACGAGCATCAGTCCAAGCAAAATAGATTGCTAAGTCCCAAAAGTACAGTTCATTCATGCTGGCATTGCTGGGGAAAAGGGAGGGGGGCAATAAGTAACATAAAGTACCAGAAAACCTAATATGAAACCCATTTGGAGCTGATATATTTCTGTTGTGAAGCCAGGTTAAGACCAAACACGCACCTCATGGAAGACACATGGGGCATGCAAACATTCCATTGACTTGAAATACAAGTGGACATAGGTCATTAAACATCCAACACTGAGAATTGACATCAGTGGGCTACATGTAAACTAGATTGTTACCCCATGAGTTGAAGTCAAGTCCCATACCAATATGTGGATTTTTCTATCCAAGTAATCGACTACCCAATGGGACTGAAGGATCCAGAAACACAAAGCACATCACAGAATGTAAATTCCTGAGCTAAACTACCTAAGGCAGGCACAAAAGGTCTTTCTGCTGCACATTCTATCTCTCCTTCAGAAAGGGATAATAAAAAGCTGGAGCAGAAGAAGAATTGATGTGTACCAGCTGAGAGGAGCTTAAAAACACACTGCAAAAAAACCCCACCAAAACAAAGAATGAGCATAAGGAAGAGCAGGAGCAGTAGAAAGGGCCAAAGGTTGTGTTAAACATACAGCATCCTTGAGAAAAAGTATGCCTCATCCCCCTCTAGCAACCAGTGCACCAAACCCCAGCCTTTATTTACTATATATGCATATATCTTTGACCTATTTTTTAAGAGCCATTAAGAATCCAGAATAAGGACATAGAAAAAAATAGGAAAGGAGGTTGGTGGTTTTTTTCTTTTGGTGGTGATGTTTTTCCTCCACTTCTCTTTTGTGTTAAATAGCACAGCCTCAAGCCATTCCTTACAGTTGCTAACATGTTCAAATAAGGCCTTCAAAGACTGGAGGCTGAACTCTCCAGGGTGGACTCTGTTATAATCATTAGGCTAAGCAGAAATAAAAAATTGCTGTAAACAACAACCTTATAAAAGAGAATGTTAAATATCATGCCACCAAGTCAACAGGAAACTGAAGCTATCTAATGCACAAGACATGGTCATGATACATTTTGATGTGAATACAGTGTGCAACTTGGTTTCCTTCTGCTTATCCTTCCCTGCTTATTACTTTGTGTGACAGCAAAAGCCAGTGAGAACAGAAGGGAAGCAAGAAGACAGGCAGTTATGGTAAGAACAATACTTTCAACTGCCTTTTACCCTCCCAGCAGTATCAGGAAGACAGAGAAAATAACCATAAAAGATCGAGGGGATCTTATAGCAGTTTTCCAGTACCTAAAGGGAGATTATAGGACAGAAGGGGAGAGACTTTTTAGGAGGTCAGACCGTGATAGGACAAGGGGGAATGGATATAAACTGAAGGAGGGGAAATTTAGATTGGAGATTAGAAGGAAGTTCTTTACCCAGAGAGTGGTTAGGCACTGGAACAGGTTGCCCAGAGAGGTTGTGGATGCCCCATCCCTGGCAGTGTTCAAGGCCAGGCTGGATGTGGCCCTGGGTGACCTGGTCTAGTGATTGGCATCCCTGCTCAGTGCGGGGAGGTTGGAACTAGATGATCTTTAGGGTCCCTTCCAACCTGCCCATTCTAGGATTCTATGATACACTGCAAGTTTATTAAATAAATAAAAAAAAAGAGGTGAACTCCAAAATAAAGCACAATCCAGAAACAGCAATTTTGTATTAATCACTGCATTCGCTTTTAAAGATGGAGTTTCTTCTCATGATAAATAATTGGCAGAGTACAGCCCTTTAGCGGGCAATCAGGTATGGTTGATATTCCTGCCTGCCTACACATCATCTACCCTTAGGAAATCATCTCTTACTAGATAAGTTGGAGCAACTCATCACATTGCTCCAAATATGTGAAACTTGCTGTAGATGCATTGTGCACCCCAGCTGACGACCAATAAAAAAAACCACAGATGAATCTTCTCTTTCTTGAACTAAATGAACAATTTAAGTTTTGTGACCTGCAATTCCAAAACTAATGGCTGTGTGGCCAAAACAGTTCAGATTCAAAAGAACAGTGCAGTACCCCTGGCTATAATGTAGGGCAGCATTACAGAAGGAGCTGCAGCCAGCTGTATCATGCGTACAATGATTGATGCATGTTGGAGAATTTTTTCTCAGCAACACAAACGCCAAAGTGCATTAAATGATCAAAGTTCTCAAAAGAACACCTACAACCACAATTAACAGAATATGTTGTATTTTAACTTTCTAATGTTTTTAGCTAAGAACATCTTAAACTCTTGAAATTAGCAGTAAAATATATTCATTTAAACCCAAAGAGATTAAATTAGAATTAATAATAAACTTGCTGCTTGCAACAATGCTTCTTTATAAACAGAATATTTACTGAAAGCACGTTCCCAAGAGCCATGTATTCCAACTGTAACACTTTTCTTTACAATTGCATACTCTGAATAATAAGTTTGGGCTTAAAGAGCTTCCACATTTTGTTGCACCCAAGATTTAGGCAGTCACATCACATGAAACCAGGCACACTTCTAATCCTGGGCTGCCTGCCTAAGCATTGCTGTAATTTATGCAGCTGGCACTTCTTCTGCAGATACTGTCTTAGGGAAGGACAGGGACACCAGAGGGGTCCACAAGCACTAAAATTCAATTCCAAATACAAACAGATCTGTATGGGACCATGGGTTGTATCTTGCCTGAAGAGGAAAGCCCAAAGATCTGCCTCTGAAAAAACATGACAGTATTTCTCAGGTAAGTTGTACTTAACATATGGAAATCAAAATAAACCTCTCAATTCACGTACTACCTGGCAGAAAGAGAGAAACCAATAGCTATGAGGACTTTGATTAATTAAGTTTTCACTACAGGTCTCACTTTTCAACAAGCTGCCTGCATTGCTCTACTTTTCTGGGTATTCCTTCTCAGCATATTCACTAATATCATTTAATGCTGTTATAATTCTCTTGGCAGTGCATCCCACAGTTTTGGCTGAAGTAACTACTTCTAACATTTACAGACTCTTGCCCCAACAACTAAGGCAAATGGAAGCAGCTGTTCTCCTGCCTCAGTGTGGAGCTCTTGTTGGCACCTTGACCATAGGCACAGCACATCTGTGAAGCTCATAAAAAGACTTGACTAGACAAAAAATACCACAATATTCAAACAGTAAGGATCTGATCTGTATCATGACTCCTACACCACATAAGTAGTAAATTATTTTGTATTTCATTTAAACCATACTGGAACAATAGAAGGATTCAAAATGTAAAACTAAACAAGTTCTTAGTTACAGCATGTAAGTTTCCCACTCTACTCTCAACACTTCTATGACACTGAAGCAGAAGCTGAGCTCCTCCTTCCTCCCCTGCCAAAAACATCAGCCTTCAGAAAGGTAAAAATAATAGGTACTGTTCTGTGTTTACATTCACATTTGGGGAGTGAAGTTCCTGGTATTTATCAGACACTAGGATACAAATTTCTAAACAACCAACACACAGCAGGTGTTCTGATTTGCCTTTCCATGTAAAACCACATGGTTACTGGAATATTATAAATTATTAAAAGTTAGTGCAAAAAGTTTAAAGCACTTCAGGTAACTTAGATGAATGTTAAAGAGAGTGTCCTGGTTTGGGTTGGAGCAGAATTAATTCTGCTAAGATGACTTTAAGTCCTGCCCTAAAACCCTTTTCCCCAGGCACAGTCTGAAAATCACTTGTGGTCTCCTGTGGCCCCTGGTGCCATAACTGTGCCGACAGCAGAGGGAGCATTAAACTCATTGCCCACGGGAAAGTGTGGGGAGTGATACCCATGTTCCTATAATCCTTGTATGGGTAGGATGAGCTCATTAGCCTTCTGGCAGTCATCCTAGGAGAAGGACAACTCTGATTCCAAACCCGGGCAGATGGAGCTCATTTAGCCCTGTAAG
>VWZO01022441.1:0-17307 GCA_013396975.1 Bucco capensis | reverse complement strand
TGATTTAGTGTTTCTTCTAGTGACCTCTTCACTACCCACCTGAAAAACTAACAAGGGGTAATAATCAGAGGGCTTTACTAGGGTGGGAAGTTTGTCCATTACATCCCTAACCTGTGCCCCAGGGAGACAGCAAACCTCCCTGTGAAGTGGGTCAGGATGGCATATTGGGCCCTCTGCTCCCCTCAGCAGGGAGTCCCCTACAACAATGACCCATTGAGTTTTCTTTTTAGGGTCAGTTTTGATGGTTGGTCTGGGGCTAGTTGGTCTTGGTGGTACTTCTTTTCTTCCTGAACCTTCACAACCTTCATCCTTGCTCACAGTTAATTCCTCCTGCAGAACCCCATACCTATTTTGCAAGGGCACTGTAGGCAGTAAGCTTCTCAAGGGAACAGGCTTGCTCTTTGTTTTGTCATTGGGCAGAGACTTGTTCCCATTGATCCTGCTCCTGTGAGCAGATCCACTCCAAACAGATCTGTGTTTTGTTTCCTATTTTCTGATCTCTGTTTCAGTCATAATAGATGAACCTCTGTCAATGGAAAGGGACATCCCCACAGAGACATGTTCTTAAGTGGAATGGTTAAAATGAAGCTTCTGCTTAAGCATTTCCCATCCAAATCAAGCCTTGATTCTTTTTGTTTTGACAGTTTTGTAATATATAATAGAAAACACATACAGTAGAACAACAATCAAAGTCCATGCTACTTGAGTGTCTTGAAGTCTTTCCTGTTTATAAATACTAAAAACGTATGTTTATGTAAAGGGAAACACTGATTTACTAGAACTGATTGCTTCACAGTCTAATTACTTTTCAACTGGCTGTTCCAAATTAAGATGTCATTGATGGCTTTTTGTGATATATTTCATTTTAAGCAAATTTATTCTATAATAGAGCACATCATAATGGAAAGCAGAGTTCCTACTCTTCCCTCCTCTTTGTAGCCTGATATCTTGACAAGTAAATTAAATTTAGCAGTTAAAATGCTTCCATTAGTAATTTTATTAAGTTAATTAAGGAATCTCTCTTTCTGAATTTTAACTACATTCATTTCAGCACATCCTTTTTTTTTTATTTAGTTTTTTAATTCCATATATTTAGTACCCATGATAGTTTCTGGGACAAACAACTACCCATATAACATTCCTGAAATTATGACAAACTTAACTAAGGAAAAAAATACCAGAAATATTATTTTAAAAACAAAACCTCACTTTATCTATAAATTCTTTTGCTTTACAAAAAAATAAGACTGTCTTACTCATGTCTAGGGAGAATGTTTGCTATAAGCAATTCCAAAATCCACAAGCCACAGAAGAAATTAGACATCTAGAACATTTAAAATAGGTAAAGATGTATAAATCAGTATCAATAAAATGTGAATTAGCTGAACCCACACCTGTTACTGAAGCCAAATTCATAACTCCTGGTTCATGGAAAGTCTAGCTTTTATGAATAGCGCTTTACCTTTCATTTACCTTTTTCATCTTTCAACCCAGACAAAGCCTGGATATAACCAAACATTATGAGAACAACTGTTCTCTTTTATATCCCTCCTCCCTGAAATGTGGGGTTATGAGAAATCCCCTGAGATTTTCAATTGCCTCCAAAGCAAAGAAGTCTGGGTAATTTATATCCAAACTAAATTCATATAGTGTAAACATGAACCAGTAAAGGGCTTTATTTTTCAGTCACCACCACTGCAATATGCAAGAAGCCTCTTGCAACATTTTCTGATACTGAAAAAATCCAATTTATCTCCTTACCTAAAGGAAGGGGATTTTTCAATAAATAGTCAAACATTTCACTTGCCCCAGGACTAGAGCCAAACTAATGATAATGTCCACTTGACATTCCATGGTCTGCTGAAAAGAAGTGTCTACAAAAAGTAAAATACGATTATTTAAACCAAAACACTAACCACAAGGAAGGCTGACATTCATTGTATATGACAAGGCCACCCAGGGGCATGGCTCAGCACAGGCAGATTAACATGTACAGATGTAACAGTGCTCCCTATCACAGCTAAACATGCATAAGTATAAGGAAGAAACAATAACTGTGAAGGGTGAATTATTTGCTGTACAAAAGATCAGCTGATACAGGTAAGGGGAAAAAAATTCTCACGATGACAACATTAAAATGGAGAGAAATGCTATGTGACTCCTTGATCCAGCCTGATCTTAATGAAGGTCAAGGAACATCTGCAGACAGTCCCTGATGTACTAACAGACAGAGAGAGCTTGGGAGAAATAGAGTTTTAGTATAAGGGAGAAAAATTACTTAGGTGAAGCAACTGTGCAAGGGTCACACATTAGATCAGCTACTTGACTGAACTACTTGGACATAGAATCATAGAATTGTCAGGGTCGGAAGGGACCTTAAAGATCATCTAGTTCCAACCCCCCTGCCACAGGCAGGGACACTTCCCCACTAGTTCAGGTTGCTCAGAGCCCCATCTAGCCTG
Source organism: Bucco capensis (assembly GCA_013396975.1). NCBI lineage: Eukaryota > Metazoa > Chordata > Aves > Piciformes > Bucconidae > Bucco > Bucco capensis. Next base: position 14,845 of record VWZO01022441.1, on the reverse strand, counting down.
CGCCCTTCAAAACTTCCAGGGATGGGGCTGCCACCACCTCTCTGGGTAACCTGTTCCAGTGTCTCACCACCCTCACGGGGAAGAACTTCCTCCTGACCTCCAACCTAAATCTACCCTCCTCAAGCTTATGTCCATTCCCCCTAGTCCTATCACTGCCTGACATCCTAAAAAGTCCCTCCCCAGCCCTCTTGTAGGCTCCCTTCAGATACTGGAAGGCCACAATAATGTCTCCTCGGAGCCTTCTCTTCTCCAGACTGAAAAATCCCAACTCTCTCAGCCTGTCCTCATAGGAGAGGTGCTCCAGCCCTCTGATCATCCTTGTGGCCCTTCTCTGGACACATTCCAGCATGTCCATATCTTTCATGTACTGGGGGCTCCAGAACTGGATGCAGTACTCCAGGTGGAATCTCACGAGAGTGGAGTAGAGGGGGAGAATCACCTCCCTTGGCCTGCTGGCCACACTTCTCTTGATGCAGCCCAGGACATGGTTGGCTTTCTGGGCTGCAAGTGCACTCTGGTAGCTCATGTTGAGCTTCTCATCCACCAGCACCCCCAAGTCCTTTCCCTCAGGGTAAGGATTACTATAGGATTGGCCACCTTGTAGCACATAAGCCCTGTGTAGCCCATGAGTGGTTAAATCCATCAGGAGAGTGTGGGCTGTGCTATAAACACATTTCTTCTCTGAATCTCTGGCTTTCAGTAGCAGGGCTGCACTCAGTTCCTCACCCCACACAAGGGCTGAACAAATGCCGAGACTTACCCTTCCTCCAACTCTCTCCAGTTACACAAATACACATGTACCATGACTCCAAACCCCAAGAACATGTTGTTATGGGAACCATTCAATCAGTGCAGCACTCATTCTGATCATCTGGGTCTACAGAGCATCTCTCAAATTTCTCCTGAATGTTCCTCACAAGAGCTTTCCAGCACACAGATGATGTGACAGGCAAGAAAGAAGAATGCTGGGCCAAGGATGAAGTAAAATTGGAAGTCCAAATTTCCATAGCACATATCTCTAATTACATCACAGTTGGACTGCAGATAAAAATAGTCATCAAACTGCCTATTTGAAATCATATTCATATTATACTGGTGGAGAACTGCCTATCGAGATGTTGATCCCACTTCACAATGTGGTTCCAAAAGCATTAGGTGCCTTTTGCCAAGTGTTTTGGCTGAAAGATGGGAACGAGGTCAAAACATGGCAGAATTTCTCTACAAACAAGAGCAAACACAGGGACTGTGTTTTTTCATTAGTAATGGTCAGAGGACTTTGGATTAAGTTTTCCCAGCATTAATGATAATTTGTTATAAAATGTGTACCTTATAACTTATTTTTGTGGAAATAGAAAAGCCTCAGACAAATAGCTCATTGAGAAAATATACACAAAGGTCATTAGTTTGAATAAAAATCCTTTGCTTCGTATTTGTGAATCAAAAGACTTGTGGTTTTATCCCCTGTAACTAAAAAGCTGGCATACTGTATTTAGAGCAAGATTTCAGCCATGGAATAGCAAAAAAAACCCCCAAACTAATAAAGTCAGAAAACACATGAAGTCTTTAAGCAAAATTAAGTATAGCTATATCATTCTTGATGTATCACTGGCAAAAATTACCAAAGCAAAAAAGTGATAGAAACTGCCACATTTCCCAGGCAAGATAGTGGAGTTCTTCAGTACCCCTAGCACTGCAGATTTCACAGGCAACTAATATGAATATCTTGTTGCAAGCTGATTTGATTTTGTCCTACCCCAGGCTGTGGAAGGCAAGTGGTTCCTTTCTTCTGTACAACAGAAGTGTTAAAGGAGGAAAAACAAAGTGATGAAAACTCCTTTTTATATAATGAAGTTTTATAATTTTTAAAGGATAAAGGGTAATTATGTCTTAATTTTAAAAGAATGTGTTGCAAAGCAGAAGTTTGTGCAATGAATAAATTCCTTACCCTTTATTTTTCTTTTAAAATGTATGTTTCTATTACTTAGACACATATACAAACTTGCAGAATCCACCAACCTGCTCACTCTCAAGACTTAACATAAATTCATTACCTTCTGAATCCTAAAATTCTGAACTGATTTACAAATAACAGTGATCTAGATATGGTACACACATTTTCAATTCATTTGGCCTGAAGCCTAAACTCTATTTTTACAGGTAGTGAAATAACAAAACAAACAAGTAAGCATAAAATTACTCCACATAGTGATTTTCAAAAGCAAACTGGACCATGACTTTGGTGCATTCACTACCTGGCTGTTTTAGAAATATTCTGCACCTGCATTTTCAACAGATGAACAAGGCTTCCAGAGCTGATGTTATGGGCACAAAGACTTTTTTGGGGAAAAGCTAAGAATATCTGAAAAAAAAAAAATCTAGAATATACACAGCCCTAATTTTCCTCATTTTTAATCATCTTTTACACTTTATGGAAGCTCATCAGAGCAACACAGCTTTGCAACATGGCACGTGGTTAAAAGGCAATCGACAGTATGAGACAAGTTGAAGTGAACTTCCCATCAGTCTTGTAAGATCTGTGAGGAGGATAATGAACTCCAAACAGAGGGATTCAGATTTGCATTACATGGGAAATAGCAACTTGCCAAACCTTATCTCAAAGAGGAGGAAAAATCACAGATATCCAAGCAATTTATAGGATTATATGCCTTAGACTCTCCCATTCGTATTATTTATAGTTATATTGAGTCAAAAAACTAGTCCTACTTCCATCTGCATCCATCCACAAGTGTCACCTGTTAAGTGATATTAAGACCAACAGTCTCTCCCAGGAACCCACTCTACCCCTGCATTTATTCAACCCAGAGAGTTTGGTAATGTTTAACCCAAAGAAATGCAGTATCTGTTAGTTCCTGCCAGTTTGTATTTTCTTTCAATACATCCAGTGATTAAAGCCTATGTGAATAAATAAAGCAAATCCTGCTGAAATCAGGCATCATTCCAACTTCTGCTCTCCTCTGCTATGAAAGAGGAAGCTATTTGCAAAAGCCACAGAAACATAAAGCTGGAAAGGATCCTGAGGGGTTGGAGAGTCCATCCCTGCGTTCTGTGACAGGATCAGATGCATCTGCACAAGTTTTAGACAGGTGGTTTTTCCATCCTGTTGTGTAACACCTCTAATTGCAAGGTTATACAATCACTCTCAGCAGCCTATTCTGATGGTTAGAAGGTTTACATCTGTACTAAATAAAAATCAGTCTTGCTAATAATCAAGTCAATTTATTCTTGTTCAACACTCAATGAATACAAAGAACAATTGTCTCATAACCTTTTATACTTCAATACTATTCAAGTGTCTCTCCTAAACTATTTCTTTCTAAGCTAAAACACAGAATTATTTTGACCAAAAATTTTTCTACTTCCAACATACCTTGCTAAATCAGTCCACAATTTTAATTTTTTTTTATCTCTACTGTATCTTCCATGAGTCATCTGGGAAGAGTCACAAAACAAGCACTGATTTGCCCTCAGTTGGCAATTTGGAAACCCACACTGACTTAGGACTAGGAGTCAGCCAACTCTCCTCTCTCCTGCTTCACACTTACACTATGGCTATTTTCTTCTTTCACAGATTCAATCAGTGATAATCTATAAAGCAAGAATACCAGGCTTCCCTCCCCAGTCTTACAGAGCCTCCACCACACAAGGCATTTCCTTATCTGAAAAGCATTACTTAGCAGTGTACACAAAAATGAAGAGATGAGCATAGGTAAAGGTTCATTTTCCTGAGACTTAACCTGGACTCACAGTTGCAATACTTGCTGGACAGGATATTTCCCAGTCTGTATGCTAAAACACATCCACAACTTCTCAAAACATTGAAAATAAACAAACAAACAAATGCCTTAGTTGGTTGTGGAAATACAGAACTCATTTTCTTCTTAATGCAGCAATAATTCATCTTTTATGCCTTATCAATACTTGTTTCCTTCACTAAAGTGTTTCCTTTGTTAGAAATATAAATATTTAATTCAATAGTTTTACTGAAGTAATTTAACTTAAAAATAAAAAAATACATATATATATACATAAAACCAATATGAATCTTTCAATATCATGTAGTATAACTAAAAAACAATCCTGTAAAATATACATGTCAGATACACACTTACCATTGGAAGAGAGCCTCTGCATTCTCCAAACACTTTGTTCTACTGGTGACAAAGAAAGGACTTCCCCTGCCCATAGTCACTCAAGACTAGCTCAAACCAACTGAAGGAAACCTGAAAATCAAATCTAGCCTTCCATAATTTGATTTGTAGAAACTTGAAGAACAAAGATTTACAGAGCAATCTTAAATAAATCATAATTAATTACATGTGCAAATGCATCAACTAAATGTAGATGCACAATTAAATAACTAATCACAGTTTGGAAAGGCTGCAAATTGCAATTGCATGCTGCAATGGCCAGCCTTGCCCCAGGCCTGCCCAGGTGTTTCTGCTTGCTCACTCAGTCTGGCATTGGGCTCTTTCTGACAAAGGACCACCTGGTGAAAGCACCTGAGTCAACTTGCACTCCAAATTAAATGATTGCCTTTTTTTTTTTTCTGCCTTTTTTTTTCCCTAGGGGTCAAAAGGTATCTCCTAGAAGAACTTTCTAGAGCATCAACCTGGAATAGAATTGGTCTTAATGTGATAACTGGACAAAGAAAGCATCCATTCAGTTAAAAACATTTGACAGAATTAGAACAAAGTGCTTCTCTCCTAAACACTCTCTCATGAATACCAATGTCCTGTTTAAGCCCCCTGCAAATTCACCCCAAACAAAAAAGCACAATGATCTAGATAATGAGGGTTCATGGAAGACAACAGAACACTGAACTAATTCTAATGTCAATTGCCCTATGTTAAATAGAANAAGGCGCTGATGAGGAGCGTGGATGGAGCCCTCCCTGGATCTTTGTTCGCGAAGTCTAGCCATACATACAAATAGAAATATTGCATAAGGTGTCAACTTTTTTTATTAAAGAATTTCCTTTCTATTCCAATTTTATCCTGCCAGCAAGTACAAACAGCATATTGAAATATTTGGAGAGGTTATCTCATAACAAAAAAATAAATACAATTTTGGGTCAGAAGGGACCATTATCTTTATTAAATTTAATTCCAAACTGTATTTTCCCCATTACTGGGGCAAAGATTTTCCCTCTGTTTCTCATCTGTTTTGCTGTATTCTTCCTGCTTTAAATAACACTCTTGAAATTTTTCCCCTGCAAAACCAACAAAAAAGTGCTGTAAAATAACTCAGAAAACTTTTTTGCAAAGATCTAACCTTTCAAAAATCTAGCACATAAACTGCTTTTTTAACAAAAAGTATAACCCTCCCATTACTATTTCCTATTGAGAGAGTATCCCTGTCAGAGATCAGGCCAGTTGACACACAGAGATGAGTTTGGGGTCAGAAGGTTCCGATTTGTCCTTTTCTGGTTTTCCACTGTTGTTCTTGTACTATAGTAAATGCTCCTGTCAAACAGAGCCTGTAAATCCAGCAGCAATATAAGTAACAACCGAGAAACTAAATAGCTTATCTGAATTACATAATTTAGAATATTCTGAGTTATGGCAAGCAGAGGAGAACATGAAGGCAAAGATATGGGATGTAAGAGAACGTCAGTACTTCATGCCTTCACTGTAATGCGTGTCTGGACAGAAATAGCTGAGAAAGAAGAGCTGAGACATTTTCTGTTCCAAGGAGCTTGCGATCTAAACAGCTGCTGATCTCTAACAAACCTGTTACTTGCATGTTTACAACTCCCATTCAAGCTGTGCTGTTCACTGCTATTTACCTGACAGGCTGGGCATTGCACTGCTATGTCTAAATTGCAATTATAAGCCTACAACACCCATACATTAAGCATCTTTCCAGGCATGCATATGGTCAGACAGCAGCTGACAGTTTCATCATTCTCCAAGAACTCTTGAGGCTGGAGCAATACAGGGCTAAAACCCATTTCACAAAATCTGGCAGTTTGGGCCCTTCAGAATTCAAGGGGGATGAGTCCAAGGCAGCTGTAAATGCAATTACCTGGGAGGAGGACAGGTTGTGACTATGGACCACGATGGTTCTCTCTGGAAGGTGGAATTATTGTTCTAATGAAATTGTCAATAGTAATCTTGTTACTGGGAGCTTGAACACCTTGTTTAATGAACTAGACAATAACAAAGAAAATAAAAATACTTTAAAAGCTACAGTATGAGAAAATGATAATTGGTCCAGATTTCATGTCCATGATGAAAATCACCAGGGCAGAGCTACTGCCGAGCAGGATTATGACCCATCAGGGGACTGCTGTTTTGTCAGTCCTCCTGTAATCACCAATTTGAAATGGGGACTTAACTTTACTTGCATAAACTCTGTCATGCCACAAACAAAATGGTCAAAACTGTAGTTATGTCTGTGTGGAAAAGTTTGCAAGGTTTTAAATGATTTGATGCTGGAAAAAACACAACTCACAAGAAGGGATGAATTTCATGCCCCACCATGATTTCTAATGCCTGTGATCCCTGTTCACAGCAGACTCAAACAAATGGTGTGAATTTCCAGAGCACCAGAGCTTTTCCATGTACTGCCTTTTGGGGTTGGGGGGGATTTTTTTTCTTTGTTATTTTTAAAGAACCTATATTTTCTTCAGATTTATGTGACTAAGGTGCTGCTACAAGCTTCACACAGAGCATATAAACAAAAACTTGAACAATGTTCAAGCTTTTGCAAGTGATTGGTTTTTATCAGGAAGGAAGGCAATGCAGCAGTGTAGAGCTGAAAGCTTCACCACTTGCCTGTATCATACTGAGACCAACTATAGCAGAATCCCAGACACAGCAGAAATAGGAAGCTAATTTCCTCAGTCTGCTGTTGTGAAATTTAGTAAATGAGACTTTCCCCCACCCCCAAATGAGACAAAAGATTCAATTTGTCCACCCCAGTGGCTACATGGGAAAATCAAGATGGATAGTTTCACCTGGAAACCTTTAATAACAAAACCTTGTTCCAGCAGATCCCAGAACACTTCCAAAGTGCTTTTGAAATATGAGGGCAGTGAGATGAGAGAGGATTTGCCTTTCTCTGTCCAGCCTGCTGGCAGGACATGAGCAGGACCAGCACCCTGAACCCCAGGCAAATGCTCCATTTGTGAAATGACAGTCACTCCAGTTTTATAGCAGTGTCGGAGGCTGGTGTACATCCCTCACTGCCTGACTGGGGACCACCCTGATCTGCAGGGCTGTCCATCTGCCTGCTGCTGCCCAGCAAGGACTCCCAGGGAACCTGGGAATAATCAGAGAATAATCAGAAATCTAACCCAGATAAAAGAAAATGTTACAAAAACACAGCCTATTGGTTACAGATCCTTTTGATAGATGCAGCAAGTGATCAGGACTCAATATAGGATTATACTTGATCAACAGAGCTGCTAGATGCATGCTACATCAGGATAGATAACTGGACTATTTGTTCTCAGCAGTGACAACTTCATATATTTTTTTTGTTTCAGCCAAAATGCCCAGACCTTACCTGTAGGCTAGCTACAGGTCACATGCAGCATAAGTAATTGAAATATGCATCTAGGAAAAGAGGTTAGCAAATCAGTTGCAATTCTCTTTCATTGCTTGCAGAGTAAGAATTAGAAAATGAAAAATGTCCTAGTTTTCTGTAGGTACCTTCTGACTAAATACACAGTTTAAACTCCAGGATGGAGAAGATTCATAATTCCTGGGAAAATACAGATTTGCTGTTGATAACTCCTGATAGGAAAAGGAAAGAACGTCACCTTTACATTCAGCAGGGGACAACTAGTCCATTCTTTCCATAGAGAAGAAAGAACTACAGCAACATGAGCCTTCTCTACAACAATTCAATCTGATATCCCCTTAGCCCTCTTTCCTGATGTAGTTTTCCCCCACTTTAAACTTTCCTCCAACACGAACACTGATTTAAAGTCAAAATCTGTCCTGTGTTGCACAAGGTGCTGATTTCAGATCAAGTGACTTTACTCACTCGAGTGACCCTTTACTCAAGAGTGTAAAGAAGAACACCTTGATGCATCAATAACAGCGCTAGGTCTAAATGTCTAAGTGAGGCATTGCCATTTGCAGAGGAAATCCAGTTATACTAAGTTTTTTGATGGTTCATTATTCAGCACAACCTATTAATCAATGTAAACATGATCAGTACACTCTGAGAGAGTACTGTTGGGCAGTTAAAGGTGACATTGAAGCAACATACTTCCTGGCTGAAGATGTACCAAACCAACCACTAAGAGTTGGCAATGAAAGTAGCAAGGAAAGTCATCCGCAGCTAAAAATGTCACAGGATTTAAGGACATTTCCAAGTCAGCACACAGACTCTGACATTGAAGCATGTGGCTGCTATTACTGGCTTCATCATCACTAGAAATTCAAAGCAAGATTTCCTCCTGCCAATAGCAATATGGTCCTATTCTTGAAAATCAGTCAAAAACCTGAAAATCTGATTGGACATTTCTAGCTCCTCCTGAGATGGAAAATTGCCACTAAGAATGTGCTAATGGAAAAAAAAAAAAGCATAAAGGAAATAAATGCACACATTTATGGGGATTTGTCAGGAAACCAAATTCTGACATGTCTATTACTTATATTACCCAACAATAATTATACGTGCCCAAGCATAAGTATAAAAATGTCCGTATTTAGTAGCCATATCAGCACTAGATTTTATGAAGAGATACAATGTCCTTAGATACACTCACATTTCCTATGACTTCACTTAAAGAAGGGTTACAAGGATGTGTTATTTACAATTATATTAGTCAATTTCAGTTGTAGCAAACCTATTATTACAGAGGAAATATTGTGCCTAGAAAAAACACAATGCTATATTCCAACTCAACTGCAGTGTCATTGTCATGCTGATGTTGAATCAAACCATGCTCAGTTACAGGAGGAGTCAATCACCTGCATGTGAAGATGAGGAATGTAAAGGAAAAAAGATGAAAAAAAACCTACTTGTCTTTAATGGACAGAGACTGTAGTTAGAGAGACTGACTTCTGGGTCCTCAGGAGAAACTGACTGAAGGTATTGTGAGAGAATATTTAGGTCAGAGTGAAAGATCTGTTTCTCATATAGCAGGCACTGCAGATGGTAGAAGAAAGCTGCAATATGTCAGACTTCACCAACTGCTCAAACTCTGGTGGTGAAAATTATGGCAGGGGACATGACTGAATAGATGTTCACAGCTCTATACTCAGCCCAGTTGTCTTAGATGTGCCACCAGATGCTCATGGCTAGCGTCACTCACAAGAGAAGGTCACTTAGCACCAGCCTTATTATTCTCTAGTATATGAAAAAGAGCCCAGCAGCCATAGCAGTGATGGCCAGTACCCTGTCTACACCACATGCCTCAATGAAAGATAACATGTTTGGTCAGGAACAAGTGAGTTTGGACAAGAACTCTGCACTTTTCATATTCTTATTTACACTATGATGAAATCCATTCCACTCACAGAGGAGTGGTTATGATTTTAAAGAAATATTAGCTATGTTTTCACAAATTATCTGTTGGACAACTCCACTGACCACACACAGAGCCACCAGTTCTCTTTTTTGATATCCTGTCTTCATGTACCTGAGATGCACCACTCTCATTTCTGCTGCCCATGGGTAGGATGAGCTCATTAGCCTTCTGGCAGTCATCCTAGGAGAAGGACAACTCTGATTCCAAACCCGGGCAGATGGAGCTCATTTAGCCCTGTAAGGCCTTCCAGCTAAGAGGTTAAACCTCCGTCCTAAGGACTTGGCTGCCAGCGTCCAAGCTTGCTAGGCCCTGGCAGATGAACCTTAGGACTAAAGGGTGGGTCCAGCTCTGCGCATGCTGTGTCTCACCTAAAAAAAATCCATAGCGCAGGCTCGAGGGTGCTATCCGCTAGCCTCTTTTTATCAGCGCGCTTGGAAAAGGTGCTGCTGAGGAGCATGGATGGAGCCCTCCCTGGATCTTCGTTTGTGAAGCCTAGCCACAATTTCTGCTCCCCAAACTAGTCATCTGGCTTTTCAATTGATGCTCACTCTCTGCTTAGCAGATCATTATTCCAAATCCCTCTGTTTCTTCTTGTCACACACACAATTTGTGCTCAAGTATTCATGTGAATCTTTGCATTAAGAATATATAGAAACAAAATGCAAATGCAGTTTATGATCTTGTGATTAAAGCTGTTATTTCAGACATCCACACCGATGTAGTTGAAAATGCAGTCTGTAGTTTCAACCAGGATGACTGAAAACCCATGTGAAACCATTTTCTGTGCTTAGAACTTTAATTCCTTCAAATCTATAAAATAAGGAAATACTAAACACAATAACACTTCCATTGGGTACTCATTCCAGAAACTTGAAGATTAGCTTGTCTCAAGGCAATCAGATAAAGAACAGATTTCATAAAAGGTTGTTGATACAGTATATAACAAATATGATGAAGGAGGTGTTCACATAGAATTAACAGAGTTGGGAGTAAGCTTTAGGTAGAGAGAAAGGACTTTAAATACACTTATAAAAATGTTATACATGGATGCAAAGAAATTTGTTGAAAGACCATGTCTATCAGTTTAACGTAATGCAATTATTTTCCATTCTGCATGATTTTGTAAGTATTTTAAACAGCCAGGTGTGAATCCAGCAGACTGAGGGTTTATTTTTGCTTATTTATTTTACTGGAGGAGGAGGACTTACTATTGGTTTAATTAATGAAATTGCAATAGCTACATCACAAAGAAGATGAGAGTTTAAGATCAAAGTGTGCCTGAATCCAGAAAAGTCACTTGGGAACAGATTACATGTGAGATCTGAATCAGCCAGATTCAGATAGCCTAGGCTCTCTCTCACTCCTGATGCTATTTTCCCTTCTGACTGGCTTTCTGTCTTGAAAGATACCTAAACACTAGGAAATGCTCTGCACTGGGGCTCCACTGGGCCTCAGGAGGAAAGCAGCTTCCTGAGGCCTTTTGGGATTTTCAGGAATACCTAAATTACTCTGGAAAGAACAGCAGATATTTGTTCATTTTCTAATACCTAACACACAACTTACTCTATTTGCAAATACCAAAATACCTTTAAAACTAAATCCTTGATCTTGCTCTGAATTTAACCACTTACATGACATAGAAGTACTTTTGGATGAAGGAAGCAATAGGAGAACTGAAGACAGAAAAAGCTGGGAGTGGGATGCAAACATTGTTGGATTTTGTTTGCTAGATGTGGACTAGGCAGTGAGAAATCTGCATGGAAATGTTGTCACCTTTCTTCACATCCTTAGTTTCTTGAAAATCATTATCTGCAACAGAAATCCCTGCAACCTTTTTAAACTACTGGAAAACAGGAAAAGGAAAATCCAGGCAAAGCTTCGTGGTCACCATGCAGTGATGTTTGGTCAGAGCATTCTTTGGGTGCATCACCTGTACTACTTTGGTGTGGAGCTTCTCTGGCACTGAGCTAATACAGGATCTTACTAGCTCCTGCTAATGAGCAAGCACAACTAAGCTGTGCAACTCAGTCCTACAATCCAAAATGAAATTACCTGGGAAAATGCCTGGCAAAGAGAAAGAAAACAGAAAGACAGACAGAGGTAAGGACTCAGCTGGGGAAAGGATGGTGGCTGTACATGAGAGTGATGTGTGAGACAACCACAAATTCTGTGAGAGAGGAGGACATGTTACCATCTTGATAAAAGTGCTCTGTCTCTTCTACTTCTTCATCCTCTAGGATCAGGTACATAGAGAAGTGGCAGTATTTCCTCCCTGTTTCATTCTTGGTACCATCAGTGGACTTTCTTCTCTTTTCCTTCTACCACCTTTCTTTCTTTGCCTATTTCATGATTTCCACTGGCCTGAAGCCATAAATATTAAAAAACAAATAAATAATCGAATAGGTATTGGTGACCATTTATTTCATCACGTGACTTAGTACTCTGTACCTTATTCTACTGCCTACCTTGGATGTTGTGAGACCCCTTAATGTCATACTTTGAAATTTGCTATTACTAAAATACTATGTAAATGCAAATTATGACACTAATACCAGGTTTTGAAAGAGTTGTACCCAAAGAGCTGTAGTCTTACTGAATCCCAACATTCATTATAAACACTTTTACAGAAAATAGGGGAAATTGTTCATCAAGTATTCTTGTGTAAAAGTTCATAGGCTCAAATTTTAAGCAACTAGAAGGATAATATACCCTCTTAATCTAACATGTATTTACAAAATCTATGTAAATCTCTATAAAGTCTGAGTTGTTTCCCCAAAGAAAAAAAATGGACTTAGCTCCTTTTTGTCTGTACTAAATATTCAGTGCCAATAGGCCAGCATGCATGAGTAACCCTGTAATAATAAACCAGTATGACCACATGAGAGGAGGTGGAAAGGAAAGAAAAAATTTTTTAGGTTTAAGCTTCTAAGAATTTTTTGTAAGTAAAAGTAAGAAAACCACTCCATTTCCCCATAAAGAGATCTACAAATTTTCTCTTCACATTTACAGCCAAGCAGCTACTCTGTGACATTTTCCATTGTCCACTTGTACTGTTTCCCAGCAAAACCCCTACCCTGTTAAAAGACTTTAGTTCTCCTCCAAACATCAAGCAGAAGAGAAACTCCCACCTGCAAGAACTCTCTCCACTGATGCTCAGCACCAGCTCGCTCAGGGCCTGAATCTGAAGCAAATCTCAGAGAGCCAGAACGAAAGGCCAAGGAATGTTATCTGTGATTACAAAAGCTTTGCAGTGGTTCCTCCTGAGTATTTTGCAAAATCTGTACAAATCACAAATACTGAAGTTTCATCCATTTGTTCTCTGCTAGAAACTACCCAGTTTTATGGCAAAAAGTAGCACAGCCTAGTTTCAGTCCCAGGTTTCCTGCAAAAGGCTCCCTACTTGGAAAGTTCATGACCTTCTCCCAGCATTGTGGTTTGGGTTTGAGAGCAGTCAGGCTTGGCTTGGACTTGTTAATGAGTGTGTACAGCATTGTACTTAATAACCAAAATCAGCAATGATCACTGAAGTGTAAAAGCAAAAAAGAGAAGGAAACCTGAAAGAGAGAATGTTTGTGTTTCCTAACCATTGCATTTTTAAATGCTATAATAAGAAACTCAGTTCATTTTCTCAGTCCCTAGTATGGTAAACATCCTTCCTTTTCTGAGTAAGTGCAGGGCCTTAAGCTTTCTACCAACATTTTCTGCTCACTTTAAAACTGAACTTCAACAATATAAACACTGGTGCCTATGTGCAAGGTTGAAATGAATAACATAGCTATTTTGTTTAAACAGACCATGCTGAATCTTTAAACCTTTTTAGGTGGCATGACCAGTGGGTTCAGGAATGCAGTCTGTTTGGACAGTATAAGACCTTTGTTGTTGTTGGGCAAACTCTGGCTTGATGCCTCTATCCATCTAAATAACTAGAAGAAAAGTGCATTGAAATTAGAAACACATGCAGTCTCCAGACTTGTATTTCCACTGTGCAGGATAAATAGGAACTTTTCATCTCTCTCTGAACTATTCAGGCATACAGTGCCATGTGTCTCATTAACCAAATGATAGGTTCCCCTGAACCTTCCAAGGAAAGGGAAACGGGGTTCCTGCTTCCAATAAAAACACTGTGCTTTCAAACACTAGCCAAGAACATATGTTCCTTGTGTACCTCTCCTTTCCTAAGAACTACCAGTGGAGAAGGCCACTGAAATGTGTCACTTTTCATGGTGTTCCCAGAAAAGGAAGGGCCCGGTGCATTTTAGCACATAGGTGTTGCACAGCCAGGCATCAACTTGTTGCAAATTATATTTTATACTTCTTGTTTTATCAAGTGAAAATAAAACTGAGAATGGATATAATTCTATATTTGATATAAATTACTGGGATAAAAAAGGAGCTTGATTCACTTTATAAGCTATTAGTAACTGGCTTTTGCAAATATCATTAGTAGGTAAACCCCTATTACAATGCTTTTTGCAATCTTATAAATTGCAATGTGCATGTATTAAGATAAACCTTGAATTCCAAGTCTGTCACATACCCATCTAAAAATGTAAGTATGCGCTGTCCCAAGAGAATGAAGAGTTCAGTATTTCTGTTGTTCTCAAATGCTTTATTAACATGCTTTCTGCAGCATCTACAGAATCACAAGGAGTGCAGTGTTTGGAGCAAAGGCCCACGGTGTAAGTTCTTTCACTCTGGGTACATCCCTGACCTGAACACTGATCTCTCATCGCACAGTGGCAATGCCTTCTTCACAAGACACCTCTCTGGTTGCCCAGAGAGGTGGTTGAGGCCCTAGCCCTGGAGGCATTCAAGGTGAGGCTTGCCAGGGCTCTGAGCAACCTGATCTAGTTGGAGATGTCCCTGGCCACTGCAGGGGGGTTGGACTAGATGACCTCCAGAGGTCCCTTCCAACCCAAACCATTCTATGATTCTACGATCAATCCTTCATTTACATTGAAGGGCAAAAAAAGAGCATGCTGGAAGGAAAAGGTTTCCTATACCCTCCCCACTTAGCCTTTTGCACCTTCACTGAAGTCTTTGCATTACACATACCTTTGTATGTATGGCTAGGCTTCACGAACGAAGATCCAGGGAGGGCTCCACCCACGCTCCTCAGCAGCGCCTTTTCCAAGCGCGCTGATAAAAAGAGGCTAGCGGATAGCACCCTCGAGCCTGCACAAGGGATTTTTTTTAGGTGAGACACAGCATGCGCAGAGCTGGACCCACCCTTTAGTCCTAAGGTTCATCTGCCAGGGCCTAGCAAGCTTGGATGCTGGCAGCAAAGCCCTTAGGACGGAGGTCTTATTACAGGGCTAAACAAGCTCCATCTGCCTG
>VWZO01022440.1:49319-67828 GCA_013396975.1 Bucco capensis | reverse complement strand
ACTGATCCATGGGCTTGTTCTTTCCCAGATGCAGTACTTTACACTTCCCCTTGTTAAATGTCATTAATTCTCTCCCTGCCCATGTCCCTACCTGTCCAGGTCACTCTGGATGCCACCATGGCATTGCTCTCCTGAGCAGCCCCGTGCAGGGGATGGTGATGCCACCATGGCCAGATGAAAGCAGCCTCCACTCCATCAAACTGCAATCAGTTCTAAATTTGGGTTGATCCTCTCCAAGGGTAATTCCCCAGTTTTCTTTCTTTCCAAAGAGCTGATTACTCATTTTTCTGTTGTTATTTGATTTCCTTAATCACCCTCAGGTCTCATTAGTCACCTGCCAGGAGACACGAAGTGCTGCCAGTTTCTGCAGGACACGACTCCACTTGCACAAGCTTTGGGGTTGTTGTGTTTTTCTCTCTCATTTGTACACAATCTCTTTGCTACTGAACAATTCATTGTCCCTTGCTGGCCACCAGAGTCCAGTGTCAGCTGGTGAAGGAATGGGTGGCATTGCAAGCTCCCATCCCAGAGTGTTTGGATGGATCACCTGTGTGTCTCTACTGTTAGCCTGGTGACTGAGAGGTCAATGAATCACTGCTCCATACTGCCAGGCTTCTTTGGGTGCTCTCCCACCACTGCCAAAGCCTCCCCACACATGGGGTGACAGGCACCAGCTCTAAGGTGTGAGGCCATGGCTGCTCCCAAGGTGTACACATGGCTCCTTGGGGAGCTGGAATGGGATTTACACCACAAAGCCAAGCCCAGAGAGGTCTTGCAGTTACTTTCCATGGATGGGAAGCTACAAGAAGTTGTAGATGTAATTGCTTTCCCAAAAATATAGACTCATCATGGTTGGTAAACACCTTTAAGCTCATCAAGTCCAATTGCCCACCCAACACTACTATGCTCACCACTGATTAACATCCCCAGGCACCACATCTACACCTTTATGGAACCAGAGAATGGGTTGGGTTGCAAGGAACCTTTAAAGGTCATCTAATCCAACCCCAAAATAGGGATGACTACCTGATTTCCTCTGCTGTTGGGGCTGGAGGGTGGCTGAGTGCATGCCTGTTGGCCCATGGGCACCAACCAGGCTGTCATCACTGGGGCTGGGGAGAGGTGGAGGATGGCAAAGCAAGCAGCTGCTTGCTTCAAATCACAGATCAGTCAGGTTGGCAGAGACCTCAAAGCTCATCAAGCCCAACCACCCCTATCACCCCCATGCCACTAACCCATGGCCCTAAGGAGAGCAGCTAGATGTTTCTTCATCCCTTCCAGGGATGGTGATTTCAGCACCTGCCTGGGCCAAGCCTGAACAACTCTTTCAGGGAAGAAATTCCTCCTTATATCTAAAATACCTCCTTATATCTAAGAATTTAACACCAAATCCCAGAACACACTTTGCCTGAAAGGTCAGGAGCTTGTGGTGGATCTCCATGACATCCTTCTGAGCAAGGAAAGAGATTTTCCTCACTTTCCTAAAGTTTGGTACCTCCAAAAGGATAATCTAGGAATCCTAAAGCATGCAAAGCCTGGTGACCCTCACCAGAGAGAGAGAGAGATACTCTGGCAGGGCCTCCAAAGACAAAGAGGTTCAGCAGAGGGTCAGGAGGCTGAGATGTGCAGGATGAGCTGGCTTGGGACTCATTCCTGATTTCACTTGTCTGTCCAGCCCTACCCTGGACCTGCAGAGGAAGGGCATGCTCTGTGATTCACAGCCTTTGTTTTTTGGCTAGCTGCATCCAAACCAGGGGGAATACCTTCTCTTTCTGTGTTCAGAGCCTGTTGCAAAATGCTCAGCCTCTGCTCCTCAAGCAGCTTGACTTGGAGCCATGCTCCTAGGGCCATGGTCCAAAGATGACATCTCACTGTCCAGACAGCTGGCCACCAACCAGACACCACAGGCAGAGCACGAAAGGCAAAAGGAATGTCCTCAGGCTGGGGAGTGGAGCAGCACAGCTGCTGCAGATGCCCTGACCCAGCAGAGCCCCCAGGGAGGAGNTCCTCTGCACCTGCTCCATCAGCTCCATTTCAGTGTGTCCTGCTTCTGAAGAGCATGAACAACTCCTCAGCACAGCAGAGAGCAGTCAGATTTCCTTCCTTCTGCAGTGGTAGACCACAGAGAGATGAGAATGCTGATTAACTCCTTCCAGTACCAAGACAAGGAGGCACTGCTGATGCTCTGCAAAAGAGCATTGCCAACTGCTTCAGCCTCCCACCCTCAGGATCAGCTCAAACTGGAAGAGATGGAGAGAAGGAGGGGAAGAGGTTGCCCATGGTGGCTGAGGAGCCTGAGGGTTTGCTCTGTGCAGCTGCCAGCTGGGAAGGTGGCAGGGGCAAACACTTCAGGAGAAGGGAAAGCATGGCAAGGTGGCATGGGAATGAAGAGGTTTGAAGTTGACCCCAGAGGGGTGGAAGGAGGTGGTGATCACTCTTTTCATGGAGCAGTGAAAGCAAGGAGACAACTTAGAGATGGAGTGCCATAAATTCAGTTGGATATTAGGACAAGGTTCTTCAGCCAGAGGGGTGCTGGAACACTGGCACAGGCTCCCCAGGGATGCAGTCATAGCACCAACTCTCACTGAAGTCAAGAAGTATCTGGACAATGCTCTTGGTGTGACTTTGGCCTTGTCTTGTGCATAGATAAGAGTTGGACTTGATGATCCTTGTGGGTCCCTTGCAGCTCAGGCCATTCTGTGATAAATTAGTAAAGCTCCTTCCCAAAAGCTCTGCTTTCCCCCTGCTGGGAGAGGAAGCCTCCCAGGAGATGCTCATGGCACCTTCCAGCTGCCTGAACTTCCATGCCAGTGCTCTACATGTGGGGATGAGCACCCACTGAGCACACACGTGGGGATGAAGCACAAGTTCTCCAGCAGATCCTTCACAGGGAGTGAAGTTTGGCCTCTCCATGAGTTCTCAGCAGGATCTCTGCTCTAGCAGTGCAGAAATGAACCCTTCCTCTCTCTCCAGACTGGAAGAAGTGAACACTTCTGTTTTTTTTCAGTTCATTTTCTGTGATCTTTTCAGTTTCTCTGCTCATTCTCTGTCAAGCTTCATCCCTAATGAGCAAAGCCATTTGCTGCTCATTCATTTCAGCCTGGCATTTCTGATGGCTCTTGCCTACCAGTGAAGTCATATCAGCAACTTACATCTCCCTAGCTCAAATCCTCCTTGGAGGAGGATGATTTATTTTGGGGTGGAGGTGGACTTGGAGAGAGATGCAACTGCACGAGCCCTGCCTGGAAACTCCCTCCTGCCACCTCAGCATCCTACAGAAGCTATCCAGCCCCTGAGGGTACAGGAGGAAAGAAAGGTCAGGGCTGATCCCACCGTGAGGGGAGCAGAGTGGTGGCAGTGGTTTCTTTTCTGAGTCAGGCTGTGAGGGACCAAGCGCTCGCTGTACATCTCACAGCAGACCACAAGTTCCATCTTCCTTTCTGGTTTTATCACCTTTTGGTTTTTCGCCTTTTTTCTAGTTTTTTTCCACTCTGGCTGCAATCTAAGAATGTGTTTGCATGTCATTAGTGGCTTGAAATGGAATGAGGAGAAAAAGGTGCAGTCCCAACCTCACAAGTCTGGTTTTTTCCAGCAGTAAAAGTCCAGCCTGCCCACACCTTTCCTTTCCACCCTCCCTGCAGGGACTTTCATTGCTTTAGCCACTTTTGAAACCAAAGCTAAACCTCTTGATGCTCATTGAGAAGTTCTCACTGCCTCTTCCAAAGGAAGAAACACTTCCCTGCCATGTGAACCTGGTAGCAGGAGGTCAACTTCTCCGCACGCTACATACAGAATGGGAAGTGACCCCTAAGGATCATCAAAGTCCAACTGCTGGCCCTACACTGGCCACCCCAAGAATCACAGCATATAGCTGAGAGCACACAATCCATTGCTTCCCTTTCCATCACACAGGAGTTAGATCTCCAGCTGCCAGAGCAGTGCCAGGCACCAGCAAAGCCCTGAACCACCCATCCCCTAGGAAGGCAGCAGAGATGGGGCCAGCATCTGACCCTTAGGTGTGATTCTGCCTCCCAGGCTGTCACTGGAAGGATCCACACTATTCCTGAAGGCAGGAAAATCAGAAGAAGAGCAAGGTTTTCACAGAAGAGACCAGCTGTGCACTCATGGCATCCGTGAGCAGCCACCTGCCATGGGGCTGAGCTGAGGCACATCCATCCCTTGATGGCACAAGGCACACACAGGTGGCATTCCAGGAGATGCTGTCCCACCAAGGTAACACTCAGTGCTTTACATCATGGAATCATGATGGTTGGAAAAGACCTCTGAGATCATTGAGTCCAACTGTTAAACTAACACTGTCATGCTCACCACTGAGCCATGTCCCTCAGCAGCACATCTCCAGGGCTTTGAAACCCTTCCATGGATGGGAGTCCAGCACTGCCCTAGGCAGCTTTGGAGAGGCCTGGAGAACCCTTTTGGGGAAGGAATTGTTCCTCATATTCAACTAAACCTCTCCTGGCACAACTTGAAGCTGTTTCCTCTTGTCTTAACATTTGTTCCTTGGGAGAAGAGACCAACGCCCACCTGGCTCCAACCTCCTCTCAGGGAGTTGCAGAGAGTGAGAAAGTCTCCCCTGAGCCTCCTCTTCTCCAGCCTAACCAAGCCCAGTGCCCTCAGCTGCTCCTCAGCACACTTGTGCTCTAGACCCTTCCCCAGCATCCTTGCCCTTCTCTGCACACACTCCATGTCCTTCTGGGAGTGAGGAGCCCTGAACTAATCAACTTGCTGCATACATTTAGAACATCAGGGTGACTCCAACAAGGCAGGAAAAGTACCCCAGTTCCTACCCCAGCAAAGTCAAGGCACACAAGCAAGGGAGCAAAGTCTGGTTGGCACCTTTTGCTCCCAGGATGGTTCCTCCAGCAAAGCTAAATGTGGAGAATAACAGGGAAAGGAAAAGCAGCAAATTCTTCATTTTTGGATAGGGAAGAAGCAATGTCCTGAGGGCACAATCCTGGCACAGCTTTCCTTCCTCTTGGTGCCAGCACAGATGAGCTGAGAGGACAAGGGCAGCTCTGCTCTCCAATCTTGCAGGTTTTGTGGGGCCAAGGGACAGGAGAAGGGTTTGCCATCTAGAACTCACCATGACCACTCCAGAGCCCACCTAGAGCTTGGGGAGCAATTCTACACATCCTCAACAGGATGTGCCTCCATCACCCAAACATCCTGCAGATGAAGTAGATGGAGGTACTGGCCAAATGGTTTCAACCTCCTCAGGAGAGAGTGAAATCCTCAAACAGGACCTTCCCTGCTTCTGCTGAGATGCTGAGCTGTCCCAGCAGTCCTCAGCTGCTCCCTTCACCCTGGCACCTCAGCAGTGTGCCACCACAAAGTGCCAGGAGGGCTCCTGAGTTTGTCCTTTATCTGTGAGTATGGAGTTATTCCAGAGGTTCCTTATGACAACCATGGAGAAGAAGGCAGGAGCATGAACTGAAAGATGAGAGCATTAGGTGTTTAAGAAACATTTAGATGCTCTGCTTAGGGCCATGGTGGTGATAGGGATGGTTAGACTTGATGAGCTTAGAGGTCTCTTCCAACTGTCATGACCCTGTGATGATTTAGGGTGATTGTAACACTAAGCAGGAGAAAGGGGAATTCAAAGACCTGAGGGATGCTGAAGTGGCTCTGCTTTATCTTACACCAATCTCTAGGTACTATCAGTCCAGAGAAATGCTCCAGCATCTCAACCCAGCATGGGCTTAGCCTTCTGAATTACGTAGCTCCTGCTGAGCATCATGAGAAGGGAACCCTTATTTTAGCAACACGTAGTTTCCTCCATCTGATAAGCAGCTCACAGCTTCCAACCTACAGGTGACTACTCGCCTTCACTTGGGGCATAGTTGTGGTGAGGTACTCATCACTTCCTTGCAACTGAGAACATATAAGAGGAAGCTAGGAGCCAGCAATCTTCAGTCCAAGGAGGGGAGTGAGGTGCCTTCACCACCAGGATGCTGCTGCTGGTTGGGTTTCTGCTGTGCTGCCGAGCGCTCTGCCTCGCGTCCCCTGTGCCCAACTCCATGGGCAAGCCTTGTCCTAAAGACTCCCTCTTCCTGGAAGCCCTCACTCATGTCCAGCCACTAAGAGAGAAGGTGCTTCTTGTTTTCTTGGTGCCTGGTGTCTATTTTCTGGAGCCAGTGGAGGACCTGCTAATGTGCTGTTTCTCTCTCTCTTTCAGGGCAGCAGCAAGCTGACACTTCTGGTAAGATCATTTTTGGGCTCACATTGCAATGCTGTGTGCTTGTGGTGTGGCTGAGGTGCTTCTAGAGAAAAGGAAGGGGAAAGCAGCTTCAGCTCAAAGCCATCCAGGATGCCTGCAAGCTCTCATGCTCTCTCTTAGTCAGCAAGAGAGGTCTAAGCAACCTCTTTGAGCAAGAGGTTTTAGGTTGGACATCAGGAACAATCTCTTCCCCAAAAGGGCTGTCAAGGCCTGGTCCCAGCTGCCCAGGGCAGTGCTGGAATTACCATCCTTGGAGGCATTGAGAAGACCTGGAGATGTAGTGCTGAGGGACATGGGTTAGTGGTGACCTGGCAGTGCTGGTTAACAGTTGGACAAAATGATCTTCAAGGTCTCTTCCATCCTTAACAATTCTATGGTTCTATGAGTGTTAGAAGAGTTCTAGAGAGCAACCAAGTCATTCATGGGCTGGGTAGGAGCACTGGGCTGGAGGGAGCTGGACTGAGAGGTGATGTGCCAGGTGAGCTCCAGAGGCTATGTGCCAGGTGAGCTCCAAAGTGATGTGCAAGGTGAGCTCCAGAGGCTATGTGCCAGGTGAGCTCCAAAGTGATGTGCAAGGTGAGCTCCAGAGGCTATGTGCCAGGTGAGCTCCAAAGTGATGTGCCAGGTGAGCTCCAGAGGGGATGTGCCAGGTGAGCTCCAGAAGGGATGTGAAGAGCTTGGCTCCATCAATACCTCAGCAAGAAGAATCCTCCTCCCTGCATAGTTATCTCCCAGAACAAACCAGCACTCCAGGCTCCTGCCTTAGTGGTGACCTTGGATCAAAGCCACCACTGCAGCCACCACTGCTTCTCTTCCTTCACACAGAAGAAGTGACCATCTTCTGAGGGCAGGTGGAGGCAGGTGCCTTCTTGCCATCAGAAAGCTGGGGGACAGTCTGTCCCTCCTGCCTCCTTGGGGAAGAACTATCCATGTTGGGAGAGACCAGCACCAACTAGAGCATCAGCATAGCACTTTGTGAGGAAAGCCCAGGAGAGGCAAAGAGCAGGCAGCAGGGTCAGAGGCTGGAGATGCTCCTCAGCATCACTACCTTCCTGTGCTAAAAGGCAACTCAAAAGCTTGATCCTGCCCACTTCCACCTGCACTGCCTTTGGAAGGTAACATCATCCTTCATGGATGTTGCTTCCCTAAGGAATCCAAAGCTGCTTTTAGATGTTGACCTCACATGATTGTGCAAGCTTTTGTTCTTGTAGCAGGGATTTTGATTGCATTAAATCAAGAAGAGGGAGATAACTGACTTTGTTATTCCAGAACAACACGATGAAGGCAGAAGGGAACCCAATGATCTACCTGGAAGGATTTATTCAAGCCTTAAGCAGCAGCAAGGAGAAGTCTGTGGACACACTCCTAACCCAGCTGAGGGAGATCCAGAAGTATGGCAAGTCCTGCACTGGGTGGATGGTATGTTGGATGTTCTGCTTGCTATTCTGTGCTGTTCAGGTGACTATGAATGCCAGCATGAGGTTTGTGCTGGTTGCACTGAGTGAGGAGAAGTGGCTGCCTCTTTGGATAGCCTCCAGCCAGCAGCTATCACCTGCCATGGTCCTGGGGCCTCCTCTGCTCTGCTCTCCTCTTGCCCATGCCTCCTGGGGCAGATGGGGAGAGGAAGCCCTGTCTGCTGCCCCAGCCCCAGGGGGGGAAGCTCCACTAGATGCTGTCCTACTCCAGCATCTTCCTCAGAGCCTTCATGGTCTTCATACTAATTATTAAGACAAAAACTAATCATGGAACAGGATGTCCCTTCTCTTTCCAGGTTCTGCTCTTCTAACTCTTCTCCTCTCTGTGTGTCTCCTAGGAGGAGGACTGGGAGCCAGTGGAAAAAAAGGACTTTTTCTGGAATTTACAGTATTTATTGAAGTTCCTGAACCACAATGCCCTGCCATAGGAGACAGCATAGACTACAAAGAAGCCTGAAGCACCTCTGCTCCAGCCTGCTGAGAGACTTCGGCCTTTGCACCTGCTCATCTGTATCCTTACTCCCAGGAGTAAGGCTACTGGCAGCTCTTATTTATTCCTAGATCTATTCTTATTTATTTATTCTATTTATTTGGAGAAACTTCAAGTTATTTATTGTTTTGACCATGAAGAAATACAATGACTCCTCACTGTAGGAGACTGCTCTTAGAATGCAGGAGCTGTGGGGATCCACTGTGGGCTTTGCTCTCACACTCATCCTCTAGCCCAAACCCACAGCCCCAGGGCTCTCAAAGCCATTCCCAAGCTGATGGGGATGGGCAACTCCAGGACCAAGCTGGAGATGCTGCCCAGCACCATCACCTCCCTCTTGGCCTCCAGGATCAGCCCCAGGGCTGGGATGGTGCCCATGGCACAGCCAAATGGTGTCACATAGACACCTTCTAGAGCTAAACAGGTGGGAACAGGGGGGATTGGACTAGATGATCTTTCTAGGTCCCTTCCAACCCCTAACAGTCTGTGAAATTGCTCTGTAGAACTCTATGGAATGGAACCAAACTCTAAGAGAAGCTCTGTACAACAAATCTCTTGCACAAATGGGTAAATAAATGAATATGTATTAATAATTGGGTGATGGTTGATGGTGATTTAAAGAACCCCAGAATCCCAGCATGGTTGGGGTGGGAAGGGAGCTGTGGGGATGATGCAGTGCATCCCCCCTGCTCCAGCAGGCTCAGCCCCAGCAGCTTGCCCAGCATCCCCTCCAGGGGCCTTGGCAATCTCTGCACACCAGGAGACTCCCCAAGCTCTCTGGGCAGCCTGGGCCAGGGCTCTGCACCCTCACAACAAACAAGTTTCTCCTGCTGCTCAGCTGCAAGCTGCTGGCTTGCAGTGTGTGCCTGTTGTCCCATCCCTGGGCACCCCTGAGCAGAGTGTGGCCCCAGCCTCTTGCCCCCTGGACCCTTCAGCTCTTGCTCAGCACTGATACACTCTCCATATTCTATCTAAAAAAGCCAGCCTGATTGACTCAGGCTCTTTTACTGGTGATATTTTGACAGTTTCAGGAGGTTTTCTACTCAGAAACGTATCACTTGATTAGATGCTCTCTAGTTGATTGATACCTCTGTGCAGAGGATCACCATGTGCTCCAGAACCACCTAAGACTCCTTGTGTTTTCAAACTGGGGTAAAATCAGCCCTGAAATGGTGAGGCAGGGGAATCCAAGGGGATTCTCCCACTGGATTTTTACCTTTAGGAAGCAATCATCCTAGCTCAGCTCATCATCTTTATCTACTATTTCCAAGCATCACTCAGCACCTGGAAGAAATTTCCCTCGCTGCTCTAGTTCAGAAAGCAGAGCTTGCACAAGCCCTGGTGTGCCATAGGGATTCTTCCCAACATCACAGCCCCTGCAGCAAGGGCTGGGTGGACAAGGCAGGGAAAGCCATGCTGGAATCTGTAGGGATTACTGAAGGCAAAGATGATGTTTGGAAGAACATCTGAAAAGGAGTTTCTTGAGGGTGGGGGAAAGCAGGCATGGAATGAGCAGGAAAATCCCCAAGCCCAAGCATGTTCAGTCATCATCACCCTGCCTCCCCCAGAGAGACAAGAATAAATCATTAACCAATACCTACAGCACCACAGAAGACCTAAAAAAGGAGGTTCAACATCTTTAGTAGCTTTAGGTCAAAGGACTTGAGCCCTTGAGCAGGTGGCAGGGCAGGAGGGTGACACCAGGAATGGCTGTGGAGGAGCTCAGAGAAATGGTCCCAGGCTGGAAGCTCTCTGCTGGCAGGACAAGCTGAGTGAGCTGGGCTTGTTCAGCCTGGAGAAGAGAAGGCTCCAGAGAGAGCTTTCTGCAGCCTTTCAGGATTTAAAGGTGGGCTAGAAGAAAGATGAGAAGAGATTTTTTTTAGCAGGAGATGTTGGGACAGGACAAGAGGTGATGGTTTGAGGTTAAATGAGGAGACTGAGACTAAACAGAAAGAAGAAATTGTTTCCACTGAGGGTGGTGAGAGCTTGGCCCAGGTTGCCCAGAGAGGTGGGAGATGTCCCATCCCTGGAACCATCCCAGCTCAGGTTGTTTGGGGCTGGGAGCATCCTGCTCTAGTTGCAGATGTCCCTGCTGAGTGCAGGGGGTTGGACTAGATGACCTTAAAGGTCCCTTCCCACCCAAACCATTCTGTGACTCCATGACTCTGTCCTAGCCCATCTCCACATGACTGGCAGACTGAAAAGCTATTCTTAAAGAGCAGATACTTGCCTCCAGCTCCAAAAGAAGTCCTTTGGAGAGCTGGATCACAACCCAGCATCAGCCTGGAGAAGAGAAGGCTTCAGGGGGAACTACTAGTGACCTTCCAGGACCTAAAGGGAACTTCCAAGCAGGCTGCAGAGGGCCTGTTTGCAAAGGCCTGCAGTGAAAGGACAAGGGGCAATGGTTTTAAATTGGAGAGGAGTAGATTTAAACTGGATATTAGAAAGAAGTTGCTCCCCACGAGGGTGGTGGAACACTGGCCCAGGTTGCCCAGGGAGGTGGTTGAGTTCCCATCCCTGGAGGCATTGCAGGTGAGGCTTGCCAGGGCTCTGGGCAAGCTGCTCTAGTTGGGGATGTCCCTGGCCACTGCAGGGGGGTTGGACTAGATGAGCTCCAGATGTCCCTTCCAACCCAAACCACTCTAGGATTCTATGATCCTTTAAGATCCTCAGGTCCAACTGTTAACTGCCAGCTCACCACTGAGCCATGTCCCTCAGCACCACATCTCCAGGGCTTTTCACTCCCTCCAGGGATGGTCACTCCAGCACTGCCCTGGGCAGCCTGGACAACATTTTTGGGGAAGAAAGAGATCAGGATTATGGAGGAAAGGGAATGCTGGAAAATGATTCTGTTAGAGAAGGCTGAACCCATCTCCATCACTGCTGGCTGCTTGGGGAGCAGCAGCCACACATCCCCTCCAGACACCATGGCTTGTTAAAACACAAACACTAATTACCCTGCTGCCACTCTGATCCAGCTCATCACAACTCTTAGGCAGGCAGTTCCCCTTGCTCCTTCCACACCCTCAGTGTGTGCTGAGGTTGGACAAGTGTTTCTGGTGCCCAAAGCAGGCAGAGAGCAGTGGCTGCAGCTAGCAGTGGCTGTTCTCTAGGTGGCAGCCCTTGCCTGCTCCAGAGCCTTCCAGAGCCACCAACACCAGGGCAGCAAGCAAAGGAGATGGCAGGGAGGGGGAAAGGGATTGCCAGTCTGCTGCTTACTCAGGTTATTAATTAACTACTCTCAATATTACTCCAAAGAGCTCAGAAGTCTCTTGGAAAGATGAAGGATGATTTCAGACTAGTTGTTTCCTGATCAAACCAGGACAAGGGGTTTTAGATAGAAGGGAGATGAATCCTAGAATGGTTTAGGTTGGAAGGGAGCTCTGCAGCTCATCTAGTCCAACCCCCCTGCAGTGGCCAGGGACATCCCCAACTAGATCAGCTTGCCCAGAGCCCTGGCAAGCCTCACCTGCAATGCCTCCAGGGATGGGAACTCAACCACCTCCCTGGGCAACCTGGGCCAGTGTTCCACCACCCTCGTGGGGAGCAACTTCTTTCTAATGTCCAGTTTAAATCTACTCCTCTCCAATTTAAAACCATTGCCCCTTGTCCTTTCACTGCAGGCCTTTGCAAACAGGCCCTCTGCAGCCTGCTTGGAAGTTCCCTTTAGGTCCTGGAAGGTCACTAGTAGTTCCCCCTGAAGCCTTCTCTTCTCCAGGCTGAACAATCCCAGCTCCCTCAGCCTGTCCTCAGAGCAGAGGTGTTCCAGCCCCTGAGCATTCTCGTGGCCTCCTCTGCACCTGCTCCATCAGCTCCATGGCCTTTCTGTGTTGAGGGCTCCAGAACTGGCCCCAGGATTCCAGAGGAGCTAGGGAAGGGTCTGGAACACAAGTGGTGTGAGAAGCAGCTGAGGGAACTGGGGTTGGTCAGCCTGGAGAAGAGGAGGCTTAGGGGAGACCTTAGCTCTCTACAACTCCCTGACAGGAGGTTGGAGTGAGGTGGGGGCTGGTCTCTTCTTGGAGATGCTTCAGCTGGTTATAAACATCAGCTGCTCAGAACATCTGTTACAAAACACCTTTTCCTTACCCAAAAGCTACAGCTCCAAAGGGTTTAAGGAAATAGGTGGAATTCTGCCTGTTAAAAGCCAAAGGTCAGGAGGCCTGAAGCTCCCCAGCAGATGCTGGCTGTGAGCAGGAGTTGCTGGTGCAGGGCAGGAGGACTTGGTGCTCACATCCGGTCCCTGCAGCATCGCTGAGAGGTGCATCCTGTGCACAGCCCAGAGAGCTTCAGCCTCTTGATAACATCTTGCAGCCTCTCTCCAGCACTTCTAAAGGTATCTGACACCAAGCCAGGGTTTGTTCTCTAGCTCTGGCACCCTCACAGCAGTTTGGCTAGAAGAGACCTTGAAGATCCTCAAGTCCAACTATTAGCCAGCACTGCCAGGTCACCACTGAGCCATGTCCCTCAGTGCCACATCTCCATGGATTTTCAACCCCTCCAGGGATGAAGACTCCAGCACTGCCCTGGGCAGCCTGGGCCAGGCCTGGACAACCCTTCTGGGGAAGAAATTGTTCCTCATGTCCAACCTAAACGTCCTCTGGTGCAACTTGGGTCTGTTTCCTCTTCTCCTATCACTTGTCATTGAGAGAAGAGACCACCTTTCTCTAGCCTTCTTTCAGAGAGCTGTAGAGAGTGAGAAGGTCTCCCCTGAGCCTCCTCTTCTCCAGCCTAACCAAGCCCTGTTCCTCAGCTGCTCCTCAGCACACTTGCCCTTCAGCAGCTTCATTTCCCTTCTATCTAAAAATCAAACACAGCTTTAGAACAGAAACTGAACCAATCTAGTGGGAAACATCCTGGCACAGGTTGGTGGAGCTGTTTGCAGAGCTCTGGGGTTGCTGTGCTCCTTGTGAGAGCTTGCCTCTTCCCCTCACCCTTCCTTTCCAAGGAGCACTTCACTTGCCAAGCATGTTCCTTCTGGCACTCCCCAGGGATTTCCTCCCAGCTCCATGAGCAAAGGGCAAGGTGAGCATGCTCCTGGGGCAGGTGCCAAACCCTCGCATGCACTGCCAGCTGCTGTTGGCTCTAACACTGGCAATCAGTGATGTCCCTGCTCTTGGTGGGCACAAATAATTCCTCCCTGAGAGCTCCACTTATTACCTGCTATTAATTAGCACCTAGCATGGAATAAATCAGCCTTTTGGGTTTTTTCCCCTCCATAGAGCTGCATTATCTTGAAGCCACCCAAGCCCTGGCTCGGGCAGTTTGCTCTTCAAATAGAGAGTTCTCCAGAGGGCAACTCCCTTGTGTGTTTGCTCTGCTCTGAAGTAATTGCCCTGAGGAGAATCCTCCCAGAGCCAGGGAAAAGGTGACTCCCTTCCTCTTGTGCATCAAAGCCTTGCTCTGGAGTTAAGTTTACCAGAACAGAAATCTTCCTCAAGCCAGCTCTACTGCAGACTGAGCTGCTCAAGTTGCTGTCTCTTCCCTGGTTGAATGATTTCTGATAAGATGGCAATCACATCCTGCACTTACTCAGCTGCTCTATATAAGTGAGTTTAGGATCTGCCCAGAGACAGAAGCTTGAGTTCAGAGCCTGCTGCAGACCAAAAGCTTTGAGCTGCCCCACAGAAGAACACCTTTGCAATGTCCCTTCCCCTGCTCTTGTTGCTCTTCAGCTCCGGGGCATCCAGCTCCTTTCTTCCTCTGCAGGAAGCTGCACATGTGCAGAACAGGACTGAGAATGGCCTCATTGCTGAAATGCTTTGCCTGCTGGAGGCTGAAGAAGAGCCCATAAATGTAACTCATTTTCCACTTCCTTCAGCCCAGGTTTGCTTTCTGAGAGCATTTCCACTTTCTAACTAATGGATTGCTTTTTGTTTTCCAGGGGCACTTCTTCAAGCCAATTCATATCAAGGTAAGAAGCTCTGGCTTCCTGTTTTATAACTGTTGTGTGATTCTATGAGCATCAGAGCCTCCAAAGGGAACTTCAAGTGTAACCTCAGGTGGCTGAGGACATTCAGAGGCAGGATGGAGAAGAGGAGCTGGAGAGCTGAGGAGGCCAAGGCTTCACTGCATTCCTGCCCTCTGAGAGGCAACTGTGCTCCTCTTGCTGTCACATTGGCAACACATTACACTGGGTTATTGGGCACATTCAGGTAACTGCTAACAAAGAGAGATAATATGCCCTAACCCAGTTTTTATCAGTTCTTTTAAGTGTTTTCCTGGAGAAATTGCTGGTCCTGGTCTCCAAATGAGCAGCAAGAAAAAAGCAGATGGTTCCAGGAGCTCTCTGCAAGTGTCCTACTGCCAAGGCAAAGCCTGAACACACCTCCAGTCAAATGGAACTGACTCCCATTGCCAACATTGTCACCAACAGGACCATTTTTATGGCAAAGTTTCCAGTTAAAATAGTTATGAGAAGTTGTACTCAGAGCTGCTTGAAACCAGCTATGAAAAGATGAAGTAAGGGAAGGTTTCCACAGAAGAAAAGCAGTTAGCATCTTCAGTGTCCTCTCTCAACAGTTAATTTAGGACAGAAAAGCTCTCTGCTGGGAAACTAGAACATTATTTCCTTTCCCTTGCTCTCCTAGGACCCAAACTGTGCATATTGCAACACCAAAAACTTCATCCATGAACTCAGGAAGATTCCCACGTGTAAGTGCATGAGAATAGTTGAAAAAGACATGGAAAGGCTAAGAGCCAACTGCTCCATGCTGCAGGTAAGATCTCACTCTTTCTTTGCTTTGAGCTTTTCTTTTAGTTATCCCATTTATCCAGGGTCCTTTTTTTAGGCTGGGTGATGTTGTTCAGGTGCCTGGTAGCTCATTCAGACACACGCTGAGGGACCAGCTCCAGCCTGAAGGAAAGGGGCTGAGGCTTCCCTAGCATGGGCAAATTCATCTTACACAGGTTATATGAATGATATAAATGAATATATACGAGATCTAGGAATGATAATGGATTTATAAATGAATATATACGAGATCTAGGAATGATAATGGATTTATAAATGAATATATATGAGATCTAGGAATATGACTCTAAAGGAATAGAATTCATTCAGACCTAATGAAGGTTATTTCTTAGGTGCCACTAATGGTGAGCTGTAGAGCTTGTCCTTCAGGAGGAACAGGGCAAGGAAGAGCAGAAAAGGTAGAGAGCAGGAATAATGTAGAGAAAAGAATCTGACTTTTGAATACAAAAAGAGAGGAAAAAAACAGAGAGGTTGCAGCTGAGCAGCAGGAACAAGTTGTTTGTTGTGAGGGTGCAGAGCCCTGGCCCAGGCTGCCCAGAGAGCTTGGGGAGTCTCCTGGTGTGCAGAGATTGCCAAGGCCTCTGGAGGGGATGCTGGGCAAGCTGCTAGGGCTGAGCCTGCTTTAGACTAGATCTCCAGAGGTCCCTTCCCACCCCAACCCTGCTGGGATGCTGTGAAATCCTTTGGGGCTGGAGAATATGCAGCACAGGGGTGGAATTCCTCCAGAAACTCATGCATCAGTATCTGCTCTTCTCCCTCAGAAACCTTCATCCCATGATGAGAAATGCTCAGAGACAGCAACAACAAACTTCTCCAGGTTCAAAGAGAGCCTGGAAGAATTCTTGAAATGGGTCAACCAGAAGAAGAACTGCAGCAACATCCTGAGGAGTGAGCTGGATTTGTACCTGGACAGCAAATGCAGCTGCTCTGAGCCACGGAATTACAGCAAAGGCTTCTGGTAGGGAGGAGCAGTGAGGAGGACAGGTGGAAGGGGAGAAGAAAGGGCTGGCAGAGGTCTGTCTGTGCTAAATGCTACTGCAGGGAGGTGAATTAACAGCATAGACAGCAATTAAAACTTTGTACCAGAGGCATAGCCAAGTGTTGTCATTTGTCCCATGCAGCTATCCCACACAGAATGTCAGTATGTCACCAGAGATAAAGAGCAAGGCTTGAAGTTGGTGGAGGTTTGCACAAAGAAAACCCAACCCTGACCCTGGCACCATTCAAAAGCTTCAGGGATCTGGGCCTTGCAAGGGTTCCTGAGAAGTGGTTTGAGGGTTGGGATGCTCAGCAGGGATTTATAAGACCCAGCACAACCCCCCCAGAGCAAGGCAGAGATCTGACCCCCCCTGTTCACAACATCTAATTAACTCCCAGCCCTTGTGTTCAGCTTCTACTGGTTTCTGATGAGCTTTAACCTACCAAGATGAAACTAGCTGCTATCAGTTAAAGATCTATAGCTCTTCAAAGCTCAGCAAAAGGCAGAGACAAGAATTGGGAGCTGCTGTGCTAAAACACAACAGAGTCATGCATTGGGCAGCAAAGCATCACAGATACCTGTGAGCAAGAGAAACCTTCTCTTGCTGCTTGGAGCTTTGCTGCTGCTCGAGATGTTTCACCTCTCTAAGGCTCTCAATCTACCAAATGTCTATGGGTTTGGGATAAGGATTGGTGATAAAGTCACTAACAATCATGGAAAGGGGCAGGGGGCAAGAGGCTGGGGCCACACTCTGCTCAGGGGTGCCCAGGGATGGGACAACAGGCACACACTGGAAGCCAGCAGCTTGCAGCTGAGCAGCAGGAGAAAGTTGTTTGTTGTGAGGGTGCAGAGCCCTGGCCCAGGCTGCCCAGAGAGCTTGGGGAGTCTCCTGGTGTGCAGAGATTGCCAAGGCCCCTGGAGGGGATGCTGGGCAAGCTGCTGGGGCTGAGCCTGCTGGAGCAGGGGGGATGCACTGCATCATCCCCACAGCTCCCTTCCAGCCCAAACCATGCTGGGATGCTGTGGGATGACTTGTCATGGAAGTAGACTCCATCATCGCACATGTACCACCAGATAGAAGTCACAGACACACACAGAGCAGCAGCTTTGCACCATCTGCAGCCTAGTCCAACAACCAGCTAAAGGAGAAGTTCCTCTGTTGGTGCATGAGAGGATGAGACCTACACAAAAAACCCAACCTGCTGGATTCCTGTCAGTGACTTATTGACAGCACAGGCACTAAATGCAACCAACTACTAACCTGCCACTCTGAGCAGCTGCTGAGTTAGACCTGAATTTGTTCCTTACCAGCTCCACCTCACCAAACCACCTCAGACCTGGAGAGCCCCCACTTTTTTCTCCTTCTTGAAGCCAATATTTCATCCTCCTTCTCTCTCAAGTTATCTTAGTCCTAAGGCTTTTCCTGGAGGGATTGCAGCTCTCTCCTTTCCCAGCTCAGCAGAAAGGAGTTGAAGAGCACTTAGCTTATCTTCAGCATCCCTGGAGATAAGCCAGGTGGCTCCTGTCCAAGACCTGAGCAAGCCAGACCATTTTCTGGGGCTGGTCTGTGCCAATAGCTCTGTTGGCAGAGTCTCTGGAAAGCAGAGGGAGCTGCAGCAGGCAGGGATGAGCTGGGATGGGTGAGCAGCCTTGTGCTACCATCAGAGACACATTGACTCTAGGGGAACCCATGAAAAACCATGCTTGGGGCCATGCTTTAGGGGTGAGTGCTGGGTGGATGGTTGGACTTGAGCTCAGAGGTCTTCTCCAACCATCAGGATGCTATGATTTAAAGGAGTTCTGAGTGGAGAACCTCTTTTGGTTACCTCCTGTGGTCAGGTTTGGGTTTCTCTGCTGAGCACCCAAGCTGTGCCAGCAGCTTCTCCAAGATGTGAGCTTCAGGGTCACTCAATCTAACCTTTACAGTGCTGAAGATGACACTTTGGAAACTGTGGTATCCCAGTGACTTGATCAGAAAGTCCTGTAGCACCCCCAGAGCGATTCATATTGGGCTTTTGAAGTTCATCACGAGGGGAAAACACAACCCCCAACATCTCAACCACCTCCTCTCACTCCTCCTGCTAACTGCAGGTCACTAACCCCTGGGTACATGTTGGCCTTCTGTCCTGGTTTTTTCGGGTAAGCTCCTTGCGTAATATGTGCAAGTCCCTCAGATCAAGGGGTTTGGTAGTAGCCTTTGAGTCCTCTGCACTCTGTGGAGCTGCTGGTGGTTTACCATTACCCTTATCAGTGGCACCATTGTTACTAGCGCCGTCATCATCACTAGAGCCGCCATCGTCACTAGGACCATTGCCACCTGAGGCTGCTGGTGGCTTGGTATCAGTTCCACTAGTGCTACCACCATCACCATCACCGTCACCGTTGCCGGAACCTTGAGCACCACCTTGATCTGCTGATCTAGTCTGATACTGCTTCTTGACTGGTGCAACACTAACTGGCTGAGTCTGGGTACCTGCCTTCACTAGATCTGGCTGCTGACTATTATTCCCTTCCTGCAGGGGGCGCCGTGCCGCTAACACCATGGTACGGTATGCATATGCCATAACCCAACTAAC
>VWZO01022440.1:16475-49313 GCA_013396975.1 Bucco capensis | reverse complement strand
GAGGAATTTCAAGAATGCCAGAGGGAAAAAGGCCGACTTCCTAACTCACAGCCGATATGAGAGAAAGCAAGAGCAGCCAGCAGCAAAGCAGGAACAGGAAAACAGGAAGCAGGAAGAGGAAATCTCAATTCTTCTCTTAAATACACAAAAATTACATCATCCCTCTGCGCAGTCCGTGATTTGCTGCTTTCCTGTCTCTCTTGAATGATGTCTCAGGGTTACAGTTCTTGACCCCCCCTGTCCAGAGATGCCGCGATGATGATTTACAGCTGCACATGCGCGGGATTTCGATTCTCTCTCTTCTTATCAGCTCCTCGGTTCCTCCCGGCAAATTCTTTCGGGAGGGGGAAAGAGATTAACTACTGAGTCCTTTTCTTTTAAAGAAACAGTGTCCATATCCAAACTCAAAAGTTCAAAAGGGAACATGACGTACACTGTTAAATTTTAATCACTCCAGGACACCTTCCCATCCACCTACTTGCAGCTCTAGCATCAAGCAGATGCAGAGAAGCTCACCAGCTCAGCATTGACTCTTGGCCATGCACACGAGGTAGATAGGTAAGAGACATTTCCTCCACAGCTTGATTTTGGCCTTCCAGCATTTCCTCTGGGTGCTTCCTACACACACACATTCCCTTTTCCCAGCACTGAGTAGCTCCAGGCCACCTCTGCCAGCACCTGAGTAACTCCAGGGCACAACAATCAAGGGTTGATTCTCAAGTCTTCTTCTTCCATGACCTCAAATGATGTCCCCTGTTGGACAGACAGGTTTGGCATCCCAAGGGAATGGGATGTAACATCACACAGTGGATAGTAGGACATCAACCCAGTGCTTCCCTCCCTGGCCACACTCAGCCAGCTCCTGTGTGGCATCCCCAACTCACCAGGCAGGAGCAAGAGCAGATGGAACAAGAGTGGAGCTCTCATACCCAGAACACATTGCAGGAGGTTTGAACTGGAAACCAGCAACACCACAAGCTTCTGTTCCAGGAGATGAATCAAATTTGGCTGCAGGTTGTAGATTAACCTCCAAGTTCATCATGAAGGTTGGAAGAGACCTCCAAGTTCATCATGAAGGTTGGAAGAGACCTCCAAGTTCATCATGAAGGTTGGAAGAGACCTCCAAGATCATCATGAAGGTTGGAAGAGACCTCCAAGTTCATCATGAAGGTTGGAAGAGACCTCCAAGTTCATCAAGTTCAACCATCTACCTATCACCACCATGCCACTAACCCATGGCAAAACTTAGAAACAAGGGGAAAAATTCCTACCACACCAATGTCTTGGAAGAGCTGAGAGTATGTGTGGTGATAAAGCAACCAAAGCTGCTGTGCTCCTCAGGCTGGGCAAAGCTCTTAGCAGCCAACACTCTGGCACAGCTTGGACTTCATATCAATGCTTCTATGGAAAAAGGGAGATGACTGAGGAGGAGGATGCAATCACAAATGGCTTGTGGAAAGCCTCTTGCTCTCAGCTAATTAGAGATTTAGACTCACAGAAGACCTCCAAGATCATCAAGTGCAACCACTGACCCAGCAGCACCATGGCATGAAACCATAGACTCAGAGAATCATTAAGGTTGGAAAAGACCTCCAAGATCATCAGGTCCAACCATTAACCCAAGAGAGCCAAGTCACCACTCCAGCATGTCCCTCAGCACCACATCTCCATGTGTTTTGAAGGCCTCCAGGGATGGAGACTCCAGCACTGCCCTGGGCAGCCTGGGCCAAGGTTTAGCCAAGCATAAGTGTAGCCTCCAGCTTCAGACCCAAAGCAAACAAAGCCAGGTAAGTTCAGCATGGAAATGCCTTCTTGCCATGGCTTTATCAAGGAGTGGGGAAGCACAGCAGGCACTGAGCTTCCAGAACAGCTGAAAGAGTTCTATCTTCTTTGGGTTTCAAGCTAGCCAGAGTTGTGACCACATCCTTGAGTCATGAATGCTCTCAGCTGGGGTGGGCAAAGGATCTATTCTTATCAGAAGAAGCCACTAACTCCAGAAGAGGATGGAAAAAATCACTTCAAAATAGCAGAGTAAAGAAGTAGTCAAGGGTAGAAATGGCAAAGATTAACTCACTCATTTGAGCTAAGGACCCACCAGTAATCCATACAGTTTCTACCAATAGTAAGCTGCTGTGAAATGGATCAAATAATTCATTTCCCAAAGCCTTGACATCTACAGGTATCAAATAATTCATTTCCCAAAGCCTTGACATCTACAGGTATCAAATAATTCATTTCCCAAAGCCTTGACATCTACAGAAACCCAAAGTAAGCTCTGCTCAGAAGCAATCCTGACCCAGCCCCAATTGTTCTCTGCATCCACTCTCCTAAGGGATTAGACTCTTAGCCTCAGAAGCTTCTGAGCTCACAGTATTCTCAAAAGCAATGGAAAAAGGGGGGAAAGCAAAGAAATCTGGCTCTAATGTCCTTGGCAGCAGCACAACCTTCATCCTAGCAACTTCCACAAGCACTTGGAGCTTCATTTTGTCTGTCACCTACTTCACAGGCAAGGTCTAGGAAGTGTTTACTGCTTGCAGGTAACTGTTGCTCCTCTGTCCTCAAGGCAGGGTCTGAGCCTTCAGTGCAGGACAGCAGGACTCTGCTGGGACTTCCTTGGCCAAGGGCACAGTTTAACCACTTCCCATGAGCAAACAACTACAGCAGAAATTCTGGGAAAGTCCCATCCCTCCCTCCCTCCTCCCCTCAGCTCTCTGCAAAAGCATCCCCCACCTTATCTCCCTGACCTGCTGCCAGCAAGCTCCCTCTCAGAGAAGCCTGAGGCTCAGCCTGCTCAGCTCAGAGCCAAGCCAGCACTACCTAACCCCCACCTTTGGATATAGATGACTTCCAGCCACTCCATCAATCCAGACACACTCTCCTTGGAAAGCCACAGCTTCTCCAGAGCCTGCTTACAGACATCAACACAATGCTTGGTTGTCCTCAGCTTAAAGGTGACCTTTCAATAAACCCTGATATCAATTCATCAGGCAGAGCCACAGGCACCTGTGGCCAGAAGATCATGGACATGTCTAGCCACCTCCAAATGAGATCATGGAAACAAGCCTACCTTCTTCATTGAGGATGCTCCGGAGGTCAGAGTCACTCATCATCATCATTTACTGGCAACCAGCCTGGGCTGGGAGAGGTTGGAAAGGTGTTTTAGCTTGAGAGAAGTTCTAAAGGAAGGCTTCTGAGGCTAGAAAGTTAAAATAGCCCAAGAGGGACCTCCCTCAGAGAGCAGGACCTGATAAGGTTGTGGTTGGAGAGCTGAGTGTGCAGGCAGTGGCCACTGCTCTCTGCCTCAGTTTCCTGTGCCAGCCTGGCTGCACTCCTGGACAAGCAGCCTAAAAGCACCCAAATTGAGCCCAAATGACTGCAGCTGCTGAGCTGAAGCAGGTGCTGCTGAAAGGCTGGGGCTGGATAAGCCTGTAGCCCTCAGGGATGGGTCTTGCCTCTACCCAACTCCCCAAACCAGCAGCAGCAGCAGAGCATCTCTCTTGGTCTCCATCCCCAGCCTAGGGGAGGTTGGTCCTGCAGCATCAGGTCTGCTCTGCAGGCTGGCAACCCAGCAGAAAGCATCATGCCTTTTCCAGAAGCTCAGGAGAGAACTGTTTTTTTTTTATCTCTGCCATCTCACCAGGATTCAAAGCAACCCCCAGAAACTTCCTTTCCTCCAGTTCTTACTCACTGAGAGCTTTCTCAGGTCTGCAGAAGACATCCTCTTCTGTGGCTTCCCACAGGTAGAGCAGCATCTCTGTAAGCTGAGTGGAAAATGCATTCAGCTGCAACAGCAGGGGCTAAGCATCACCACCACGGCCAGGCTGCTGAAGAGAGAGCTGATCCAGGCAGCTGCAGGTCTGCAAGTGATGTTCATCTCCACAGGAGGAGTTTTGCTGGTGGCTGGCACTTGCAGAGGCAGGAAAGCATCAGTATAAGACAACAGGTCTACCAAGCCTTGCAGCTGCTTCCAAGTAGCTTCTAGCAGCACAGCTCCACAGCTGGCCCAGATCTTCCACACTTAACAAGTCAATAACTCTCAATTCCAAAGAATTCAACCCAAATTGCAAACTTCTGGTGGCTGTACAGAGAGAAAAGAGATGGGTCAAGTGTCCAGCTAAGAGGAGATGATACTTACCTACTAACAGCCCAGGAAGCTTTGCTTCTGACATTAGCATGGTTGAGTAAATCCTTATTTTGAGGAGAGAGAAGTCTTGGCTATCTCTGGTTTAAGTCATCAGAGGAGGTTCCAGCTGAGCAGCTGGAGAAAGTTGCTTGTTGTGAGGGTGCAGAGCCCTGGCCCAGGCTGCCCAGAGAGCTTGGGGAGTCTCCTGGGGTGCAGAGATTGCCAAGGCCCCTGGAGGGGATGCTGGGCACGCTGCTGGGGCTGAGCCTGCTGGAGCAGGGGGGATGCACTGCATCATCCCCACAGCTCCCTTCCAACCCCAACCATGCTGGGATTTGAGGATTCTAGATGCTCTACTCAGGGCCATGGTTTAATGGGATGGTAGTGATAAGTATGGTTGAATTTTGTGAGCTGAGAATTCTCTTCCAACCTTAATGATTCTGTGTGTGAAGAGAGCAGCTTTGGATTGCCCAGGGAGAGACTTGTGGAGCTCAAGTTGTTAACACAACTGAAGTGAGAGGAGCATCTAGCCTTGTAGACAAGCTTGGTCTGTACTTGCAGCAGGGAGCTGGAGGAGCTGCAAGATTATTATCCCCTAAAAGCTTTCAGGAGCTAGCCCAGCAGAGCTCAGGGGTTGCTCGCTAAACTCTCCCAGTGCTCCTTTCCCTTGCTGTGAAGGTTGTGGTTGTTAGCTGCCTGCTCAAGATATTTGACTCCTGACCTCTAGTTTTCTTTGGAAAAGTCTCCCAGCACAGCATAAACTTAGGGAAATGAGGAGTTCTGCTCTGGAGCAAAGCATCTGACACATGACAGCCTCCCAGATGTGAGGAGCTGGGAACGAGCCAAAGCCACAAGCACTTGGTTGGAGCACTTTGGATTGGAAGGGAAGGCACAAAGCTCTCCTCAGACTCTGTCAACGTGGTATGTTGACAACTGAAAGTTCACATCAGGACTCTGGCCAAAAATATCTGCACATGCCCCTGCTGGAAGAGTGGAGTTGGCTGGGAAACACCCTTGGGAACTGCCTTATTAGAGCTTGGAAAGAGGAGTACACTGGCTCCTTCTCCCCAGCAAAAACCTCTTATCCTATGTTCAAATTATCTTCCTTCTTGCTCCAGTGCATCCCTGAAATGGAATGAGTATGGATGCAGAACTGCTAACATGCTCTGAAGAGGAATAACTACTTGAGACTGTCACACTCATTAACCTCCCAAGCACCTTTGTGTGCTCTTGGCAGATTAGATTCCCTACTCTGTTTCCTATCATTCTAGAAGAACAGAATATGGCAATTAACCTAAAATTAATCTTAAGGGATAGCTTTTAGACCTAAAAAGAAAGAAGATTCAGTGCTGGAACAAATAAGCCTTGCCCCATCAAGGCACAGGGAGCTTCTGGTGCACCGAGGTCTTGTTTAGTCCCGAATGGTTTGTCAACCATACTGGGATTTTGGGATTCTCTACTCCTGAGATCAGTTGCCACTGGCCCAAAATGTGCATCCTCCCTCCTCCCAGGATACAGGATGTTTTCAGCATAAATTGAACCTTTCTAGCTTCAGTAGACAGTGGAACACTTGTGTCATGTGCTGGAACCTAAAGTAAAAACCTTGTCCAACCAAATCCATCACGGATTTGCTACACAAAAAGGCAACAAACCACCAGGTCCTCAAGAAAAGCAAGTAGTAAAGGCTCTCTGCTCTCTCCACCTGTGAAGGACACTGAATAAAGACTCACTTTCTGGAAAGAACATTTATTTTCCTTTCACACCTTGTGATTCATAGAAATACAATAAAATCAACACACACACACACAACTTCAAAAAACAAAAGACCCAAAACCTCACAACTTTGGTTCAGAGCAATATTTCACATCTAAATCATCTGAGGTACCAAAGGCACAAGAGCAGGCACCCAACCAACCTCCTGCCTTGCAGCACTGGAGCAGAGAGAGTTGGGAGGGCAGGAGGCAGGGCAGAGGGAACAGGGCAAGAACAGCAAGCAGAACACAAGTGTGTGCACAATGCCATTTACTTTCTTTCACTGCTGTTACATATTTGGTTGTCCTTTCATTTTGGGGGGAGGGAAGGAAGTAAAGTGCCAGAACTCTTGGAGAAAAAGCTGGATCATTTCTTAGAAATGAACTGGAACCACCAACAGTAAAAAAGAAACAACAAGGCCAGCAGCAGGATGGGTTTCAGTCAACTTCTGTTCTGCCACAAGGTCTTAAGAATTCATTTCCTCTTTCATGAAACCATTTGTTTGAAACTGTGGAAAGAAGGAGATGAGATTAGTTACCACCACATACCCAGAAGGGAAATCTCTTGACTTCAAGTCAAGTCTGAGGATCCCAACCTATCCAATGGCAAAGACACAGGACGATGCAAAGGGCTGGGAAAGCAAGGATCTTTCCATCTGCAGTTGTGTACCTGGGATTAGAGATCAATACCCTCTGGCATTCCCTTGGGGAGCTGGGTATGGAAATGAAGGAGACTTGAGGAGCTTTCAGCAGCTAGCAGTAAATTCCCAGTGTCTAAACAATTCCCAGTCACCTTCCCAGGAGTTCTCCTCCTGTTGCAGTTCAAAGTACACAGCAATCTCTGCAGGAACAGCCCTGCTTCTAGTCCAAGTGCTAACTGAAGCCATCCTGATATGCTACAGAGAGCCAGGGATGTTTTTACACACTTTGTGCTGTCACTGACACAAACCAAACTCCCTAGAGCACCTCCAGCTGAACAAAGGAGCTGCTTAATACTTCATGATGCTGGTGG
Source organism: Bucco capensis (assembly GCA_013396975.1). Taxonomy (NCBI): domain Eukaryota; kingdom Metazoa; phylum Chordata; class Aves; order Piciformes; family Bucconidae; genus Bucco; species Bucco capensis. The sequence goes on along the minus strand of VWZO01022440.1, from coordinate 42,427 downwards.
TGGGACTTGTTCTTCTGGCCAAGTGACTGCAGGAGTTCAAATGGCAACCCCCACACTCTTCAAGGCTGTTGTAAGGCTTCAGGAGATGCCCAGCTCTGCCTACACATGAGCCTGGCCCTTCAGGTTTTGTTCCTAAAGGAGCATTACTTACCCCATTTACAGCCTACTAGTACTGGGCAAGCTGCATGCCTTGTTCTGTAATCCCCCTCACCACTTCTGAAGAGGTTGTACCAAAACACTGCTGTGCCCTGCAAAGGCAAAGCAAAGCTGCATTAGCCAGGCCCTAATCAACCTAATTATTCAGCTTACAGCAAGGAGAAGGGAAAAATGGCTAGGAATTCAGCTGCAGGCTCTTAGGAAGCACTTCAACATTAGCCACCACTGACAGCAGATGAGAAAGCCCCACACTCTGTGAATTGAGGCATGGAGAGAGGAGAGAGTTCTAGCTGAACACAAGGGGTTTGGGAAAGAAGTGTTCAGCTTAGTGTCAAGCAAGGGAAGCAGCCCTGCAGCCTCTCCCAGATCAGTCTTGATCCTCCTCAAGTTCCTGTGAGCAGCACTTGGTCCCACCAGCTGACTTTTAAATGGATGTAGAAAGAGAGAGTGCCAGGAGAGGGGAGAAATCAAGCAAAACACAAAGACTTTACCTTCTTGGGCCATAGTGCTGCCCCAAAATCTGGGAAGACTGTAGCTCCTCCAGCTTCTACATCACTCATCTGAGGAAAAACAAGTGCACACAAAGGCTGAGCATTCACAAGGCTTTGTGCCCACACAGTCCCACAAGCTCCAAAGGGTCCCAAGCATTTCTAGGAGAGGCACTGAGGAGGAAAAGGATGCACTTCCACCAGCAAATACTGCCAAGCAAGGAACAGTACCTGTTGGGGAAGGCTTGGACTTCAGCTGAGGGCTTCTTTGGGCAGCACTTCATCTAGATTATATAGATATATAGATCATATATATATATAACCCATATATTTATACAGAGATATATAGATCATATATATATATAACCCATATATTTATACAGAGATATATAGATCATATATAACCTACATATAGATTTATATAGAGATATAGACCTATAGATATACAGATTTATATAGAAATATAGATGAGATATATATAATCTCCTGCATCATTAGCCTTAAGAAGATGTGTACCTGCAGTAGAAATAAGATACTCTTCCTCTAGAACAAGGGAGAGAGAACTTCAGAGTAAATCACTTGGAGGAATTTCATTCCAGCTTCTGATCCCATTAGGAAAAAAACCCAAGTGCCTGTTAAACCACATTGTTTCCTCCCTAAATGAAAACCATGCCTTTGGAACTGATTTTATTGTCATTTCATTTCGGCAGCTTGGTCAACCACTTGAAAAAGCAGAGCAGCTGTTAGCCAAACCTCCCTTTCCCCACTGTTCCTCTGCTGCTCTCCAGGGCTCTGGAGCCACCTGAGGTGCTTCAGGCATCTCAAGCTTTAAGACAGACAGTTATGTGGCTCCAAAGAGAAGCTGACATCTCTATGCTTTGCTCCTCAGCACTGGAATGAATTGAATCCTATTGAATTCATTAATAATAATGGATTCACTCAAAAGTTCTAGGCTTGATCCAAAAACCTTCTAAAGTTCCATTAAAAACCAAGTCTTCCCATGGATTTCAGTCCCACCAAACTGAAACAGCAGAATTGCACTCAACACACTTCCCAAGCCCCCACATTCTCTCTTGTAGCTTGGATTTCTGTTTAAAGCAGATGTTATTACCCCTCTGGTGTCCTCCTGCTTGGTACCTACAATAAAAGGGCATAAGATGCCATAGATGCACTGGGGTTTGGCTCCTTTCAGCTAAAAAGCATCTGCATGCTGCTTTGTAAGTTAAAAGTTAACACCTATGGCTTAGCAATATGTTCAACCACTCTTTAGTAAGGGTGCTGGGACAGGGAGAAGGTGTTCTACACAGGACAGAAAGGTGAATTGCCTTTGACCATGTACAACTGGCAGAGAATCAAGTGCAGATCACTCCAAAACCAAGGCTTGTCCAAAAGTCTGAGAAGCAAACAGACTGAGTTAATGTAAAGCTTCTCAGAAGCAGATAGTTTCCCAGCTACAGATCTCCTGATACTTGCTCTGGAGATGATTTTCCCATCGCTGCCACAGCAAGCTCAAAGTATTTCTGGTTCTGTTTTGAGCTGTGTTTCACCCTCAGAACACCAGCTCAGCCACAAAGATTTCATCATCAGAAGTTGTGGCACTGCAAAGTTAGACCCAGGTGATGAGGGGAGCCTGCTTACTGATACAGCAAGTGCAGCTTGAGAGGGAAAACACTGCCAGAAGACTACTGGACTTGCCAGGATTAGGTTAACAGTTGGACTTGATGACCTTAGAGATCTCTGATTCTACACTGTAAAAACATGAAGCCACTAGCACCAGCAGCCACTCTGGTAGTGATTGCAGTGTACATGGTCTATAGGCTGTTTAACACATGCAACTCCTCAATCCTCTCCACTCTCTATTTGTAACTCAGCTGCACCAAAGTCTCTTAGCTAGGTCTCCTCCATGTGCTGAAGCCACAACAGTTCCCAAGGAGGCTGACAGCCTACAGCATCAACTGCTGTCAAACCTTGGTGGAAGAATAGGACTGTCCCAGTTCATGGTCAAGCTCTCAAGCAGCATATCACAGGAGAGCCTCAAGCATTCATCTTTAAATGAGCCAACTTCTCCTCTGCCACCAGCAAGAACCCAGATTTCAGCAGAGGAAGAGTGGCCAAAAGGGGAAAGCTGGTTGCTATATTCAATTTTGCTGCTCTTCAGTTTGAATTCTGGTGGTGTTTTATCAAACCCAGCTGGGACAGCACCTGATGCTGCAGGAACATTGCAATCCCTCCTTCCTTCCAGATCCCAGGGAATCTGTCCACAAACAAGCAGCTGCTACAGTGACACCAAAGGCAGAAAAGGATCAGCATACTTACATAGTTTAAAAAAGTGGCCACCCGATTTCCAGTCCCTAACCTCTTGAAAGCATCTGGCTCATCCTTCTACAAAATTAAATGAGAAGAAACTGCAAACTTCAAGCTCAGGAGGCAGCAGAAAACAAACAAACCCCAGAGATACTTACATAGTTAAGAAACGTCGCTAGCCTATTTCCTTCGGCTCTGAGCGAGCTGTCAAAGGGACGCTGCAACAGACAACAACTTTAACCCCAGCTCCAGCCAGCTGCACACCCTCACAGCCACACAGTCAGCTGGCAGCTTTAGCTCCTCTAGTTCCACCCCCCCTGCCATGGGCAGGGACACCTGGCACTAGAGCAGCTTGCTCCCAGCCCCAGCCAGCCTGGCCTGCAACACTGCCAGGGCTGGGGCTGCCACCACCTCTCTGGGCAACCTGGCACAGTGGCTCAGCACCCTCCTGGCCAACAACTTCTGCCTAACAGCCAACCTAAATCTCCCCTCCTCTAGTTTGGATCCATTCTCCTAGTCCTAGCACTGCCTGACAGCCTAACAAGTCCTTCCCCAGCTCTCTAGCCCCTGCAGATCCTGGAAGGCCACAGGAAGGTCTCCTGGGAGNTCCTTTTCCTCAGGGCTGCTCTCCAGCCACTCCCTGCCCAGACTTACACAAGGGTAGCTCCACAGAGAGAGCCTTAAGCTCAGCTTCAAGAGTTGGATTCAAAGTTGGGACAAGGAAAGTTGTTAGATTGCAGCCAGGGTGCCTCCCTGCATGCTGCAAGGAGAAGCAGTGCTGAAGGAATCCTTAGGATAGAGTAGAAGCAATGTTTGCAGAGGCTNAGAGGAGCTGGAAGCTCCCTGCCAACCCTGACCATTGTGTGATTCTATGTTATCCAAGGAAAGTTAACAACAGGCCAGGAGTGGCCTGGGCAATGAGCCAAAGGCAACAGCTGAGGTGAACGTGGAAAACATCTTCAGTAGACTGTAAATAACACACTAGGTGCTCATGAATGCAGTAGAGACTCAGAAATAATGCATTTTTCTTTTCTCAGGACACTTTTTTTTTTGGCCAGCAGGCAAAACTGCAGCAGAGCAATGATGAACTTCTTTCAGGTGGTTGCCTGTCTAGGGTTAAGGACCACATCAAAAAGATCACAAGGTCTTTAACTCTGTGGGAAACACTTCTGAGTTTGCTTTGGTGGTGCCAGTTTAGAATCAGAAAGAACATCTAGAACACCAATGTGTTTCTCCTTCCAAGAACAAAAAAAGGCAATTTAAGGCTTATTTACACTGCTAAGAGGCAGGAAGTCATTTCAGCCAGGAGATATTGAGGTGCACTCTTCCACACAAGCTCAAGAATCTTTCACATTCAAAGCAAAAGAAGAAATCAAGATTAGAAACACACAAACAGCAGGAAAACCACAGCCACCATCTCCAAGCTGTGATAGTTGAGTCTGCTTGCAGCTTGCTTCAAGCAAGAAAAGGTCCTTTCTGAAATGGGTTGTTGCCTCTTGCATCTGCAAACCCAACCCCCAAAAGGCAAGATAAGAGCCCTCAGATAGGGGATCCCCTGCTTTCTGCCACAGCTGCCAAACCCAAGGTCAGCCACACACCTCTCAGCTTCAACAGCAAACAGATTTCTCCCTTCTGAGCAGCCAAGAACAGCTCCAAGGTGTAAGAGTATCCAAGTGTCTAGTTGAGAACCACAAGGGAACAAAAAGGTGCCAGGCTGCTCTGGAGAGGAGAAGACCCAGCACTGGTGAGATCTGGGATGCACAGAGAGCCTGGAAGAGCAGCCCAGAGCTAGGGCAAAGGCTGGGACTGCCCTGCCTCAAGTGATGCCTGCAGCCAGGCTTGTGCACCAAGTGCAGCTCTGCCCCAGCTGCCTCATCCAGAAGTGAAGTCAATGTGATGGTTGAAAGGTCCTTGAGTTCAAAGGCTTTGGAGTAGATTTCAGAGCATCTGCTTGACTCAGCTTCAAGACTGCTTCATTTCCTAACAGGAAAATGCTCTCCAAAGGTCAAAGCTAATGAATGTGAGCTTGCAGAGTGTTGAAGTTCACCCTTTTATGGTCATTCTTGTCAAGAGGGCAAAGTTGGGAGGCTTCAATACTGAGCTCAATGACTGGCTTGAGTTCTGGCTGCAGCAATCCCTTCTACCAAGCAAAAGCACTGGGACAGCCTGAAGGAAGCCACATGCCATTGAGATGCCACAGTTCTCCTGGAAGCCAAGGCATCAGATGGATTTTTAGACTTGAAATCACCAGTCAGCACAGCTCTTCAGTATGATTAGCATGGTCATACACTGCTTTAGGGGAACAAATCAAGCAGCTGCTCCTCTTTCCTCCTCCCTTGCAGCAAATCAGAGCTGTTCTCTGCCAGGTAGAGCCCTCTAGTGCTCATTCCCCAGCTGCCAAGCTCTCCTGCTCCCTGGAGCACCAAGCCAACCAACTCTCTCCAGACCCTGAAAGGTTTTTCCCAGCAGGGCTGCATGAGCCATGAAGATTTCCATCTTTCCTGAAGTCAAGTGGAAGGATGTCTCCTTTCCAGCCAACTCTTAAGTGCTTCAAGAGAAGGACTCCTAGAAGCCTACTGGAGCAATGCAGACTCACAAGTGACCTCACTTTCTGAAGGATGTAAGGGAAAGAGCTTCTCTGAGTGCTGCATGACTCTCTTGAGCTGTCTCTACTCTGCAAGGCACCAAGGTGACAGGGAGAAGCAAGAAGATTTGGTCATTGGTCTCTTGAACTTTCAGCATCAGAGAAGGCAGCACAAAGGCTTTGGAGAAGTCCTCATGCAGCCATGCAACAGAGCTACACATTCAGTGCTTGCAACAGAGCACAGGCAACAGTTCTCCCCAAACAAGCTATTCCCCCACTAAGCAACAACTGAAAGTGGTAACTTACCCTAGAGAAATCAAAGTGTGGCTCATACTGTCCTCCCATCCCATAGTTGGCAACCTATAGTGGGGGAGAAGGAAGCACAAACATCCGTTGAGCTGCAAGGCACTGCTGCAGAAGAAAGCTTTTGCTCTCAAACCCAGAAGATGCTTGGAGACACAGCACTTTGGGGCAAAACTGCTCTCTCTCTCTCTAGTTCACCAGAAACAAGATATCTGGCTGAGAAACACCTTCAAGGGCTCTTTTCCTGTCATGGTTTAAGGGTTTAAATGAGAATACTTCTCAGTAGCAAGCATTTCTCAGGGGCAGCACTCTACTTAGCACTACAACAGCCTCAGTGAGCAGCAAGAGTGTTACCACAGCCTTGCTCCATGAAAAAAAAAGGACTTGGAGGTCATGGAGTTCTCCATTCTCTGTGGCCAAAGCAGGAGACAGAACTGATTCTGTGGCACACATGTGTGATCCATCATGTACAGAAGCCCATCCAGGAACACAGAAGGCTCCAAGTGGCTTAAAGCAACCACTTTTATCTGAGGATCACATAAGAGATTACTTCATTACTATCCAAATACCTGGTTTCTGTGGACAGTGATCAACAGCACCTCAGAGCAAGCTCTTACCCAGGAATCCAAGCACAGAGGAAGAGAAGCAGCAAAGAGGCTAAGGTACAGCTAATTCTGACCATTTCTCCTCTCCTTTCTCTCCCCAGCAGCCAGCCAAAGATCAGAATGCCTCTGAAAAAGTATTTGGCTCTTTGAAAGGTTCAGCTAGGGAAGAGGTTCAGCTTCTCCAGACTTGAAAAAGAAGTGGCAGGCATTTCCCTCAAAACAAGCTGGTAAATCCCAGATTCCTGCACAAAGTTATCCTCTATTGCTTGGCTATCTCCATCCTCCTCTGCTTGGCACACAAAAGGGAGAACATCTGCCTGCCAGGTTCCTACAGCTAGCAGCAGCAGGGAAGACCTCCCACTCTTCACAAACACCTTCCCTTTATCTACTCCATGTGTGGAGTTAGACACCAGAACCCCTAGGAGATAAGAGCCAGCCTGTGTTTCTATTTGCACAAGCACCACATCACCCCAAGCATCTCCATCCTCCTTCTAGGATGGAGCCTGACACCCAAGTGCACCAACCTGCAAGAGCTCAGCTGTTTTCACTGTCAGCCCTGTGATCTGCTGCATTCTTTGGTTCACCTTGGCCACCACTGGATCATCCTCTTCCTCCAGCCAGGAGCTAGGAGGAAAGGAAAGATTGAAGCATGTCCTTTTGGAATACCAACCCCAAGCACCCCACTGGCCCAAGGGATTTTCTGCCCACTCACCTTTTGGAGACCCTGTAGCTAGCCACTGTCAGGACACCAGTTTTGGGATCCCGGACTGTGGCTCGTGCCAGCTGTGCCAAAAGAAATCCCAAGGGGGAAGAAAGACATCAGCCACAGGTAAGAAAAACCCACAAACTTTCTCCTCTTCACCAAAATTACCACCTGATCTGTTCAACTTTCAGCAGAGGACTGGATGGAAATCATAGCTCCAACCTTGAGTTGGTTTTGAGAGCAGACACAGAAAAACAAGTGCAATCCATCACCTGCATTTGAGCCTGGAAAAAGGCTTGGATATTCCTTCAATCCATGAGTGCTGCTTGCTGAACAGGTTGTGAAGGTTGGTTTTTAGTCAGCTAGAGGCAATATTAGCAAGAGGGAGCAATAAAAGTTAATAATATAGGAATAGCAAGTTCTTGGCAGAGAGAAAACTCATTGGCTACTCCAATGTCATCAGCCTGCTCCTTGGGGAGCGAAAGAACCCAACCTCCTCCTCAGATGAGAAAGAACAAGTGAAAACTTCTCCAGAAGGAGCTACAGAAGTAGAAAACTCCTGAAGGCAACTCTCAGCATCAACAGGTGCAGGTTTTCCAGGTGGAAGATGCCTGGAACACCCAATTCCAGAGCCAGCTGGAGATGTTATTACATTATAAAGGGAAGAGCACAGCTCCAACAGTGATGGATCAGCATAAAGGTCATCACTATCTGCTGGGATAACCTGGAATTGGCAGAAGTGATCAGGTTTGCTGTGGTGTCCAAGTGATAACTAACCCAACAGGTCCCTTGGGTTCTATCCTTGGAGCTGAGAGCAAGAACTGGGACACTCCTTTGACTGTAAACTCATTTAAACCACATTCAAATTTAACTCCTGCAAACCACAGCCACTCCAAACCATGCCTCCCTCCCTTCCACTAAATTACAGCTCACAGAGAGCCTTTGGAGTTCCATTTGCTTCAGAGCATGCAGTCATCAGTGCCTTCATTTTCCCCTTAACTTAGTCTCCAGCCAGCTTCCCAAGCCATGGCAGCTCTTGTCCTGACACAAAAGTTCTTGGCCCAGCTGTAGCTGCAATTCTGACTCACTGCTGCTTTCTTCCAGATTTCTCCTGCATAAATCATATTGTGCTTTACTTGGACCATGAGGCATAGCTTTAGGGATAGCATTTAGCTTCCCAAGCTTTTCTCATTCTGCTGCCATTTTCAAGCTTGTTTATGTTTTCTGGACTTCTGCATTTTTGAACCAAATAAACCAGAACTCAAATGTGGAAACTTCCATATTATTCCAGATCTCCTCTTTCTGACAGGCAAACTTCATTTTAGATATACAGCATCCTAGCATGGTTGGGGTTGGAAGGGAGCTCTGGGGATGATGCAGTGTACCCCCCCTGCTCCAGCAGCATCCCCTCCAGGGGCCTTGGCAATCTCTGCACACCAGGACACTCCCCAAGCTCTCTGGGCAGCCTGGGCCAGGGCTCTGCACCCTCACAACAAACAACTTTCTCCTGCTGCTCAGCTGCAAGCTGCTGGCTTGCAGTGTGTGCCTGTTGTCCCATCCCTGGGCACCCCTGAGCAGAGTGTGGCCCCAGCCTCTTGCCCCCTGCACCCTTCAGCTCTTGCTCAGCATGGAGCAGCTCCCCTCTGGCTCTGCTCTGCTCCAGGCTCAGCAGCCCCAGGGCTCTCAGGTTTGCTTAGTTGTAAAATGCATTTGCAAGTGCTCATCTTTCTGAGCCCAAACCTAACACAGCACTTGAGAGTTCTGTCTGGAAGCTTCCATGACTAGCAGCTGAAGTTTCCTGGCTGCAGGGAAGCTCCATTTCTAGGGAGCATCTCGGCACAGGACCTGCATCTTCCATTCTCTCAGCAGCACTGCACAACTCAAAGCTACTGCTGCAGCTCAGCCAGACACAGCAAAGGGAAGGGAGGACAATGGAAAACCATCCCAAACCTCTAGAGATCCTTCTAGTACAACTCAAAAAAGGCCCTAAAACCTCACTGTCTCTTCCCACTTGTGTTGGGATTTGGGCTTTTAAATGGCTTTCAAAGCTCAGCCCCATTTCAGAAGGCAGACTTAAGGTCTACTGGACATCAACTGCTGTAAGCCACTCAGTCCCAGCCCTTCTCAGGTCTAAGCCCCTGGTTTCCTACAAGGTTTCTAAGCCATTTCCTGAGAACTTTGCCTAATTAAGGGCAACAATGCATCAACACCTGCAGGTGCCTGAGCTTGATGCTCCTACAGCACCAGGCAGTTTGGGTACTGCTCCCCTTAGGCCCACAGCTGCAGTGTATGAATCCAGATTCTTTCCAATCTAGTCTGTTACTAGAGATTAAAGCCTGGGATTAGCACCTATTAGTGAGCTGGGAGACAGAAGTTACCTTTGGCTTAGCTAGTTGCTTGATCTTCTCAATCTCTTCATCAGACATGACATCATAGTATCTGACAATGTGAGGGCTGTCCCACTCATCTTCTTCCTTGAAGGGAGCTATGAGCAGATGAGGGTTTCTGTTGCCATCATGGTACCTACAAAAGAGCCTTTTCTGTCTTCTGGGTGTCTGCAACAAAAGAGCAAAGCAAACACTGGTTGCTCAACTACTCCTGCAACAGAAGAGCAACTCCAGACAGGCTTCACTCCACAAACACAGGCAAAGCCAGCAGCCAACTAGCACTTGAAGAGGTGAGCACGAGTGACTCTGCAGTTTGCCACCAAGAAACAACCCAACCTGGCACTCAGGACACCCCTGAGCAACAGCTGAAACACTGACTTGGAGGGGAGTGAGAGCATCATAGGTGACAGAGCAAGCAGGCAGTAAAAAAGCCTAGCTCTTAACTATGATGGAATCAATGCATTCCTTCCCCTGCCCTGAGAGTTAAAGCCATGCTTGTGGAGAGCTGCTGGTGACTGGTTGGCCAAAAGGCATGGCTAAGATGCAAAAGGGAAGGAATAATGGGATTCTGGGAGTGTGGCAGAGCATCTCCAGCTCTCAGTGGAAAAAGTATCTCAGCACAGGCAGCATTTGGAATGGCTGAGCAGGGAGAAGGAGGAAAACTCATTTGCAACAGCCTTTAAGGCAGAGTTGAGAGCTGTTTAGCTGTCTAGGACTAACAGCTAAAGATAGAGAGGCCAGGACATCAGGTCCAGACCTCAGCCTACACAGAGCTCCATCTCAGCCCAGATAGATCTCCATCTCATTCTTGCTTTAAAACCCAAAGATGGCAAAAATCTGAAGCCCTGCCAGCCATCTGGATGGCCCTGATGGCAAGGCAGCAGAGGCAGGCAAGTCTTGCTCTTCTCTTACCATTTGCACCCCTTCCCCTCTGCACAGGGCCTCATAGATGTCACGTTCTGGCAAGTAGTCCAGAGGCCTCTCATAGGCACCACTCTGCACCACTGCTTCTGTCGTTGCCATGGTCTTGTTGGTCTTGTCTTTCTCCTTCTCCTCCTCTCTCTCCTTCTCCAGCAGCTTCTCAAAGTACCTCAGGTTACTGCCTGCTCTCTCATGGCTGCTGTCTGCATTGGGAGAAAGAGAGACAGAAGCAGTGAGTTGGACATCTCAGCAACTGTGAATAGAAACAGGTAAAGACCTTTGTATGGAGACAGCAACAATTCTCTCCTCCTTCAAATCATTAAGCTTGGAAAAGACCTTTAAGATCATCAAGTTCAACCATTAACCCAACATTGTAAGTCATCACCAAACCATCTCCCTCAGCATCATGTTTACATGGTTTGTTGAACCCTTTGGGAGAAGGAATTATTCCTCATGTCCAACCTAAACCTCCCCTGGAGCAATTTGAGGTTGTTTTCTCCTATCACTTGTTCCTTGGGAGAAGAGACCAACCCCCAGTTGGCTCCAAGCTCCTTTCAGGGATTTGCAGAGAGGGAGAAGGTCTCCCCTGAGCCTCCTCTTCTCCAGCCTAACCAACCCCAGTTCCCTCAGCACACCTGTGCTCTAGAGCCTAGATGTTGGTATGAATCAATAAACATTAATAGCTCTTCACCCAGCACAGCTAAGAAGGAACAATTGTCCTGGACACCACTGTTTCTGGCCACTGCTAGCACCAATCTCTTCCCCTTCTGACCCTCCCAAGCTTATTGTGCTTGTCTCCTGAAGCTAACCCACAAGGCCACTGAGGTAAGCACACAGAGCACAGGCTAAGGAAGCTGAGCCCAGAGCAGAGGAAGCTGCTGCTCCCACAGGGACTGCCAAGTTTGGTGCTGATAAGGACTTGCATTCTCCTCTCAGTGCTAAAATCTATTGCAGAGGGAGCTGGACTCAGTACAAGTCCACATTGTCCACTTTAAGCCAGGAACTCCAGTGCCTGCAGAAGTGAGACTGGTGTTTTCCAGCAGAAAGGCTTCACCCACACTCAGGATGCACCTAGCATCTAAACCAAGAAGCACAGCTGATTAGGAAGGGAAATCCATAGCACAGTCAATGTTAACTCTAACTGGGGAGGCTAAATCTTCCCAGTTCAGGAAGCAGACAAAGCTAGAGAGGAAGCAATGCTTCTCTGCTTACTCAGGCTAGAAACAGGCCAGAGAGAAAAGGAGGTTCTAAGAAACTCCATCTGTTCTGAAGATGCAGAGATAAATCCTTGAAGATCTTAGGCAAAGCATTCTTCTGGCATCAGAGAGTGCCTGCATTGAGAAATAAGTGGAGCCAAGAGGACTTCACAGGAGAGAGAATACTCTAAGTCCATGACAGCCTTCATCTCCACAACCCTTTAACCATTACCAAACATCCCAGCAGACCAAAGCAAAGCACACAGCTCCTGCAGCCAGACACACATCTGGCTTCCAACAGCATGTTAAAGATGCTTCATGTAGAAGCAGACCATTTTTCCAGGAGCTGTGTTTATTACAAGTCACCTGGCAGGATTCTCCTTCACCCTGCCAGTCTCCTCACCAGCATGCATGGGCCATGATTGTTCTGGCAACATCCTTAGTGCTCCAAGAGGGAGGTTTTCTTCTTACCAAGGGAGATCAGACGTCTGGTGAGCTCCATGGCTCTGTGTAAATCTCCAAACTGGAAGACAGCATAGCTGAGATAGTCCAGGATGTCCACTTTGCTAACTGGGGTATCCTCCCCCTCATCATGTTGTTTTAAGGCTTGCTCCATCCAGAGCACTGTGTGGTAGTAGTCTCCATCATTGTAGGCAGTCCTCCCCATGCCAAAGCAGTCATCTACTGTCAGAGAGGAGCTGTACTTTGTTCCTAAACCCAAAAGGGATAGCTTTAAACACTCCACACAGAAGCATCTTTGCCTTCAAATACACTAGGCATATTAAGTGATATTGTAAATACACTTTGATCATCCAAAAAAGCTTCTAAAGGACATTGCTTTGACAATATTTTAAGTTGTGGGCTAAACTGATCATCTTCTGAACTAAAGACTACCTTCCATCACAACTCTGGGGCATGAATCTCTTGGGAGAGAGTTTACCTCAGGAATTAGTGTTAAGTTATTGTGTTTTCTTTTGCAGACAAAGGCAGAGCAGACCAACAGCTTACAAATATTACTGAACACAGAAATTAACCCTTTGATGATCAGAGAAGCAAGAGCCAGCAGAGCCAGGAACTACGGAGCAGCTCCTTCCCTTGGATCTAAGTTATTTGGGGCAGGGTATTTGCTTACTCAGTAACCAGCAGTAAAAATGTGTTATCTTTTGTTGTTTTCACAGAGTGATTACAAAAAACAGTAGTTTGTTTTACAGTTACTCATGAAATAAGGCCACTTGAGCAGACCAGGCCACCTTGGCTCAGGTGGCAACAGCTTCAAGGATGTTCTCACTCTTCAAGTAGACACATGCTCAACATCTGTGTCTGAGAGACTCTCAGCACCATGATACTACTGAACAAGGAGTTTTGGAGAATCACAGAATGCTCAGGGTTGGAAGGGACCTTAAAGATCATCTAGTGCCAACCTCCCTGCCCTGGGCAGGGACACCTGGCACTAGAGCAGCTTGCTCCCAGCCCCAGCCAGCCTGGCCTGCAACACTGCCAGGGCTGGGGCTGCCACCACCTCTCTGGGCAACCTGGCACAGTGGCTCAGCACCCTGCTGGGCAACAACTTCTGCCTAACAGCCAACCTAAATCTCCCCTCCTCTAGTTTGGATCCATTCTCCTAGTCCTAGCACTGCCTGACAGCCTAACAAGTCCTTCCCCAGCTCTCTTGTAGCCCCTGCAGATCCTGGAAGGCCACAAGAAGGTCTCCTTGGAGCCTTCTCTTCTCCAGACTGAATAATCCCAACTCCCTCAGCCTGTCCTCCAGCCTCTGCTCACCCTCATGGCCCTGCTCTGGCCACAATAGAGTTTGAGGATGTCACCACTTCCTTTGAAAGGAAGAGGGGAGCTCTTTGTGCCCCTACCTGGGAGATTGCCTCGAGAGAGGGTTTCAGAGTCCAGCTTGTAGGTGTCCTGCAGACGCATCAGAGCCTTGGCAGCTCCTGTCTCATCCTCCTCAGTGGGGAAGAACTGGCGCTGCAGGGTGAGGTTTGCAATGAAGCCTGGGCAGGAGAGGGGGAAGATGTTACTGCCAGAGCTGGAATACATATCAGCACCACATTAACACAGAAGAGGAAACATCTGCTTTGTTTGGGGAATGGAGATTGAAGTGATCCACATTTAAAAGCTCTTATTAGGCTCTCAAGTCATAAAAACATCGTTTTCTGTCCCATTAAGAACCAGCAGGATAAAGGATGACTAAACCTCTCTCAGTGTTCTTGTGCCACACAGATAAAATAGGAATCATTTTCCTGTAATGTCTCTGTCTAGCATGAAAACTTTCCCCAGTTCTCCTGTAATATCCACAGAGAACTGCAACTCACAGCATTGGCAAACAATTCCAGCCTGTCTGCTCCAACCTGTAAAGCTCCAAGAGCTTTTCACATCTGAGCTCCAGGGAGAAACCCTCATCTAGGTTCCCTTAAATAGTGACAGGAACTTCTGGGGAGGCTTTTAAACCTGACAAGCAAAACTAAATGGACCACATCAACCTATCAAGGTTACACAGCAGGGTGGTTGGGCAACTAACTGAAGGAAAAGCATCTGCAAACAGAACTGGGAGAGCAAGCCTTTAGTAGAAAGAACTAAAAGACACAAGTACTCCATAGAATCAAGGATTTTATTTCCATCTAGCAGGACTATTCCAAAAGGCAATAAAACATCTTGGCTGAGAAAAGCTTCCAAGTACATAAACTCCAGCATATGCAGTGGAGAAAGGAGGAAAAAATGTTGTGTTCTGCCTCAGAAAACACAGCCTCTCCTCCCTTCCTTTGGAGGGGGCCAGTAAAAATAAACCCATATTTAAAACAGAAATGAAGCTATGGAAGCAAAATCAGGCAGACACTTGGCCAACATGATGCAGAAGTAAAGGTTAGTATTGGAAACATTCTATTTAGGAGGAGAGCTCTACAGATAACAACTGTGCACTATCCTGTTAGCCAGAGACTGACTGCAACTGTTCATCCTGATACAAATCCCTTCACCAGTTCAGGATGGGTCTCATCCTGACTCTTGAATCTTATCTACTAAGCAACATGGTCAGGAAAGCAACCACCAGCAAGAGAAGAGAAGCAGCAGAGTGGGAAAGCAGATGAGTTCAGTTTGTATACACAGGAGTTTCCAACAGAGCTGACAACTTGAGTAGATTCTGTTCTCCCCTCTTCCCCAACCACCACAAGCCAAATCAAACAGACATAAGAGAGGTAACAGCTTCTTGAAGCCCTGAGTTGGGTTTCAGTGGCAACTTTCACTCTCTTGGGTAAGCAGTGACCAAGAGGTCAGGCATTAGTTTAACTTTCAAACCAACTTGGCAATAATATTTAAACCACAACTGAGTTTACAGCTTGGCAGGATCCAAGGAGGATAAGCAAGGAGATTGTCAGGCTCTGCTCCCCTGTGAAGTGCTCACCAGTTGTGCTATCCTGCAGCACCAGGTTCTCCAGCTCCAGCCAGTCTGTGTTCAAACGTTTCACCAGCTTGTAGGCATTGACAGGGTGGGACAGGTACCCCTCAGGATCTGAGCTGCACTGGCTGCTCAGCACATCCAGCTTTTCAGCCCAGCTGCAACAAGAAGCACAGAATTAGAAGGCACCTCTGGAGCTCATCTACTCCAACTCCCCTGGCAGAGCAGGAAAAGCTAGAGCAGCTTGCACAGGATGTGTCCAGCTGGCTTTGGAATCTCTCCAGACACGGAGACTTCAGCAGCTCCCTGGGCAGCCTGGGCCACTGCTCCACCCCCCTCCAAGGACAAAAGTTCCTCCTGATGTTCAGATGAACTTGCTGGCTGCTAGTTTGTGCCCATTGCCTCTAGTCCTGTCCCTGGGCACCACAGAACAGAGCCTGGTCCCATCCTCCTGCCCCCCACCCTGTAAGGATTGCTCAGCATTGCTCAGCTCTCCCCTCAGGCTGCTCTGCTCCAGCCTAAGCAGCCCCAGCTCTCTCAGCCTCTCCCCAGCACAGAGCTGCTCAAGTCCCCTCAGCAGTTTAGTGTCCCTTCTCTGTGCCCTCTGCAGAAGCTCCCTATCTCTCTTCAACAGAGGAAGCACATGTCTCAGTGAGCACAACTCATGAATGCATGCCTTCCTCCTTCACTGACTAATTCCACAGCTAGAATCCATTTATTGCTGCTTTCACCACCATCACCAGCTTTCACCTTCACAAGGGCGAAGTACAACTGATTTTTGGTTTTAATTACAATAGCCTTGAAGAAGAATTCGCTTCCCTTCTATTTTAAACCTTAGAGTAGGCAAAGGGTGGTGAGGAAGGTGTGGAACTGAAGACAGAAAAGCTATTCTGCCAGCCTTCACTAGGTAAGCTTCCCCCCTTACCTTTTAATCTGAGCAAGCTTGCTCTCTTCTGCTCTGATATATTCTTTTAAGGACTGCACCAAGTCTTTCTCTGCATAAATCAGGTCTGTCATTTGACCTAAAACCAGAGAGGAGCAAGAGTTCAGCAGACCTTAAGGCAGTCACAGTTTCCAGCAGCACAGAAGACAGATGACACAAAGAGCAGAGAAGTTCAGGGAGTGCACTCCAGTGCCTGCCAACCAGAAAAGCTGTTACACACACAGCTCTGCCATTCAAAGGCTTCCAGGGGCTTTTCAAAGCCCAGCTCCAAGGTAGCTTTGCTGGTCACTGCTTTGCTGTTAGCCCTCCACTGCCTCTGACTTCCTTTGAACATTACAATCACATGTAGAAATGTTTGACACTAATTGAGCCCAAAGAGTTGCCAAAGCATCTGCTCTACATATGGCCACAGATGAGGTCACACTAATAAGTGATTAGTCTCACTTCCAATTACATTTGTTCACTGAAGGTAACTGTGGAAACACAACCTAACAGTAAGGAGAGAGGAATTTCAGGCTAATGTTTCTAGACTGACACACTCCCTCTCTCCTGATTAGCAGCAGGGGAAATTGCCAGCCTGTCAGTCCTCATGCCTGTGACCAACTTTGCTTTAGCTTCAGCATTCCAAAGGAATGATTAATGAAGCTTGATTCAGCAGATGGAAGTCAGTAGGCAGTGCTTAGAAAAGGCTCAGGAAGAGGTAAGTGGGAAGAAAAGGTAAACTTTAAACAAAAAGCTACTTATCCTAGGGAAAAAAAGAATGCAATAACCCCCAGGTAGTTTCATCTTGTCCAGCCCACTGCAGAGCACAGGCTGGAGGGTGGCAGTGAAACACCTTCCCTCTGCCTTGCTCTGGCTGAGCCCTTGCACACAGCAGAGCAGAGCAAAGGACAAGCACTTCTGAGCTTTAGCAGCCCAAAGCAGAGCTCCACTGAGCCCAAAGCACATGCTGGAGGGCAGCCTGGTGTATTTAATCAATCCCTAATTCCCTTGGGATAAGGAAGCTCCCCCTCACTATGCCAAGGCACAGCAGAAAACTCAGTTGATGCTGATTTTTATTACATGGTTGGATCACAGCTATGAGGAGACAAAAAGTGTACTGTGATAAAAATCAACTTGTTTTCAGGATTTATAATTCTCCAGGAGATGCTTCAGCTGGAAACTTGGACACTTTGGGCAATCATCACCCCATGCATTGGTTCTTTCCATACCTATGGATGTGAAGAACTCTGCTTCTGTCTGCCAGAACAAGACAATACAGCTCAAGAACAGCAACCAGGGCTTCATCTTGCAGACAGCTCAAACCTGTAACAAATTCCAAGGAAAAAGAGAAGTGAGACACAACCCCAAGGCTTTAGTCTTCACCTTCAGTCACTTCACCCTCAAAAAGACTGAATTCTCCTCAGTAAAGCTTGATGAAAAGTCTTCAAGCACAGGAGCTGGTTTTAATAGTCTCAAATGCCATCTGGTATCCTCTGGAAGCTACATGTTGGACACTGAAGTCCATGGGAGCAACATATTGTCCACTGATCATCTGCACAAGCAGCTCAATGCCTTCCACATCAGCCAGAATTATGGCTGGAAAACAGGAGAGCACTCAAACTTGTATATTCCAATAATAATAAAAGGCTAAATGAAGTGGTCAGACATGCTGTGAAAGTCAGTGACAGAAAAAAAACCTGTCTAGAAATACAAAGTGAGGAAGCCAAAAGAGAGAAACAGAGCATTTGGTAGTATGGAAGTGGCAGTGGTGGTTGGAAAAGTTGAAAGTGAAGTTTCCAGCTCTTGCCTATTGAAGATGCATCATCCTCTGGACACAGCAATTAGGACTTGTGCATTGCAAAGGCTGTGCCACCTCCCAAACTCAGCCCCTGGAGATGGAGCCTGAAAGCAGACTCTTCCATCTCTAAGAGCACAACCCAGTAAGGGCATGGAAGGGAAAAACCAGTCTGAGCAGACAAGGGAGAGACAAGTGAAGGAAGAGATGCCAAGTGCCTCCAGAAGAGCCTCCTAGGAGCTCGAATTCTCCTGGTAGATGTGCTGGCCAGCAGTGCCTCTCCCAGGGAACTGATGAGGAGCCTGCACTGCATCTGGATCAGCCCATGGCTCACTCCAGAGCTGCTTGGTGCCTGAGCAGGAACAGCCAGCCCAGGCAGCACACTGTGTCTAAAGGGAGATGACAACTCTGCCCCTTCATCCAAGCAGCAAATATTCTTTTTTCTTTGTGTAAACTGGTGGCTGGCAATCACCACTGGCAAGCTACTCTTACTCCAAATACATGCAGCTATTTGGGGCAGAATGGAATCACTTGAAGAGAAAGGGAGATGGAGAGAAGGGAAAACACATCCTCAAATGTCAAGCCATACAACAAGTGAAAAGGTATTAAAAGAAGATCATTCTGGGACAACTTTAACTCATTGTTCTCTTGGGCTCCATGTCTGTCTGCACAGCAGGAGATAAAAGGTGAATATTAGAATTTCTTTCTGGGTTTTTCCAGCCTAGAACATGACAAAAATCCCTCACCTTCAGCTGACCTCACTAGTGCCACAGACACCCACACCAAGCACAGCACCAGGGATAACCTGGCAATGCTAGGCATGACCAAGAACACTAGAAAGAGCTCTTCCCTGCTCTGGATTATCACCTGGCAAGAGGATTGTTTGGGAATGAATCTTTTGATTGCTTTCAAAGACTACATGGAAGAAGCAGAAACATTTACCACAAGCATGAGTAAGCAGGGAAATGTCTCACAACATCATCATGTCTCCTCCTCTCCTTCTCCTGCTTCTCACCCCCTCCCTGCAAACCACATTATTCCCAAACTGCTTGTTGAAGTGAGCTTCAGACTTGCAGATGGGTAATCTGAGCCTCCAGGAGGGCTGAATGGCTAGGACCATGCAGAGGTCTGCCAAGAGGCAAAGCCACAAGAAGTGATGTAGCAGAGAGCACAGCAAGTCAAGAGCACTTGGGAAGTGCATTCATTTGGCTCTATTAAGCCATCACTGTCCATCTGCAGAGGTTGTCAGCATTTCATGGAGTGAAAGCCTGGCAAAACAATTACAAGAGAATTTTCCACTTCAAACAACACAACTCCACATTCTCTGCCCTGCTCCTCCCCACCATGTTCTCTCATGGCTGAGGAGGAGATCTGCCAAGAAGAACACTTGACTCCAGCTAGCAGCTTGAGTCTTCCTAGCACATCCTTAACAGCTTTGCCATCCTACTCAAGCTTTAATGGAGTCAATAAACAGCATGCCTCAGTAAACAGAGCACTGGCTCTTGCTTGAAGGAGCAAGACACCTGGCTGCAGCCTTTGGCTAGTGTTTGTACACATTCTTCTCACAGCTGTTCCTGGGGGGGAAAAAAATAGCACAAAGAATGAGTTGCAGGAGGCTGAGCAAAATGTTGTAACCACAGTCCTGGAGAGCACCAGCAGCATCTGTGCAGAGGCACACGTCTGCATGGCCAAACCATCTGCTGACAGAGGGCAAGAGGCTGAAGGGACATCAGCATCTCCTACCTCTCTAAATGCTTGTAAAGCCAAGGGGGGGGGGGTTATTCCAGCAGAGGATAAGACCTTAGTTGTACAGAAATGCCAGATAAGAAGACAAGTTCACCACCAGCCAGCAGTGTGTCCTCATGGCCAAGAAGGCCAATAGTCTCCTGGAGTGCATGAAGAAGAGTGTGACCTGCAGGTCAAGAGAGGTTCTCCCTCTACTCTGCCCAGGCCACATCTGGAGTATTAGGTCATGCTGTGGGCTCCTCAGTTGCAGAGAGACAAGGAACTACTGGAAAGAGTCCAGGGAGAAGAGTGACATTCCTCTGCAGCAGCTTGAGGCTTGAGTAGAACCCCTGGGCTCAGTCCAGCCTTGGGCTAGGAGATCTCTCAGGCAGGAACTGACAGCAGGTAGCTGTGTCCTGAGCTGGGGCTACAAGCAAACTGCTCCAACTCCTCATGCTACATCAGGTGCTATGAGCCCAGGGATCCTAGAGCCATGAGCATTTACCCCACTGCCTTACCTGAGAGACAGGGAGAGGCTGTCACAGTCACAGCATGCTAGGGGTTGGAAGGGACCTCTGGAGATCACCTAGTCCAATCTGTTCCTGCAATACTGACAGAGCTAAACTGCTCTGCATGTAGGAACAGATATTTCAGGTTTTGCTCCTCTCCTACCCCTTCAACGTGCCCAGTCAGCAGAGCTGAAAAGCTAAGCAAGTGGCTGTTGTACAAACACCTCTGGAGAGTGTAAGAGCTCAGTGAATCATTGCTGCCACTGGCAAGAGTGCTGTCAGAGCTCAGAGAGCATTGGCAGCAGGAAACCAAAAGGTTCTTGTAGGCAAAAGAGACCAGGATAGATTTTTCTCCTTCACAAGTTAGACTGAATTTTTTATTAAAGCAGCTTTTTAAAAATTCATCAACAAGATAGAAAGACTTGGAGCTGACCTCTAAAAGAAAAGCTGCTAGCATCTCTACAAGAGTTATCAGTCTCTCACCCACTCTGAATTTCATATCCAGTCATGGTGGATGCTAGCCAGCTCCCACACAAGCCCAAAGGGAAGACTTTTTTTTCAGGTTAGAAGAGGAAACAAATACCTATTACTCATCTAGAGCCTTTAGGCCTCCCACTTCTGATCAAAGTGATAGGCTGCAGGCTCCTCTGTCTGCCACAGAAGAGCAGGAGCCTCACAGAGCCTGCCTTTAGGCAGGAGGCAGCACATCTAGAGCCCCTAAAGCCATGAACCCCTGAAAACATGAACCCCTCCACCCCAGCAGAGAGTCCCAGCAAGCACCATTCAGCTGGCACAAAGGTTTTGAAGGATTTGATTGGCATTCTGCAGCTTTGCAATAAGGTCAGAGTGGTAGCACACATGCTAGTACAGCTCATATCTCCACTTAGCTCTCTCATCATTCCCTCCTGATGCCAGTTCTCATTCTAAGGGTGTGCTCAGAAGAACAAAACAAGGCAGAAGAAACACTCCAGCTGCCTGACAGCCTAACTAAGAACAGGGAGTAACACAAGGCAGGCCTTCATCCAGATTTGCCCAGCCTGCTCATGCAGAAGAATGAAACCAAGCAGAACCAAGTCTGTGTGATTTAAAGAACAAAGCTCACAGCCTTATCATGGCTTCTTGGGGCAAATCAGGTCAGCATGGGGCTCTTGCTGTATTGTGAACTCTCCTTTTGATCCCATGTGTGCCAGAAGGAAAACACAAATGTTTTTTTCCACTCCACCAGTTCAACCTGATAGCATTCCCTTTGCTGTCAGGCTTCTCCAAGGGAGCTATGAACTGAGGGATGACTGAGGTCATCTCTCTTGCCAAAGACTAGGTGGAGAGGGGAAAAAGTCTTACAGGGTTAATTTTAGCCCCTGTTCATGTATTTCTTTGCCAACTTGATATTTCAGTCTCCAATGCACCAAACTCAGGTGCCAACCTCACAGCCACTCCAAGGCAATTCTCATTCACAACAGCAAAGCAGCTGGAGAGCAGCTAAAGCATGGGCAACAGCTAGCTGAAAGGTGAAAAGAGAGCCCTCTGTGCAATATATCATTGAGCCATGTGAAATTAGAGTCAAAAATCTGTGTATCATCTCTGGGCCAGCAGGCTGTCACCTCAGTGCCTCAGCTTCCCAACACTGAGCACAAGTCACTGCTCTGGCAGGACCTTGGGTCCTCATTCTCTACAACAAGCTTCATCCATGACAGATTGTAGTTCCTCCTAAGAGATCTAGTTCTCTTTCTTCCAGGTTTTTGGTTTAGGTGTTTTGGTTTTTTGCTTTAGTTTGGGTTTTTTTGGTAGGTTTAGTTGGTTTCCTTCCAGAACACACAGCTTGTTCCAAGCAATTAGGCCAAACTACTCCTCCCTGGTGGCTTGGTTCCATTCTCCAGATGAACACTTTGCTCCAGGGAAATCAAGGTTAACACAAAGCATAAGCAGATCCTGACAAAAGGTGATTAACACACCATTTTCCTGAGCCATCACAATGCTTACAACATGATGACACACACAAGGGTTCCAGCCTGGCTCCTCTTCTGTATTTTCTTGTGCTGTTAAAGACACCTGGAAAAAGCTCTGCTCAAAGAGCTGCTTCCATATGTCTCTAAACTGAAAGCCTCCTGCTCAAATCTATCAGGCAAATCACCACTTCACAGCCACCTCAGGCCACAGATGGCTTCTTGGAGCACACACAGCTGATGCCTACATGCCAGGCCCTGAATCACACAAAGGTGAGGGTTGGAAAGGACCTCTGCAGATCCCAGAATCATCCTCAAATAATACTTGGAGGTTTGGGGTTTTCTCCAGATGCCAGAGCTTTCCACCTGCCTGCAGACAGAGCAAAAAGCACTCCAGTGACTGCAAAGCTGCTTCATCCCCTTCTCCCCCCACAAACAATGGAGCTTCCCAGGCAGGCAGCAACTTGCTCTCAGTATTGATGGCTGTAGGTAAGGCTAATTACATTTAAGTGGAAAAGAAGGAAAAAAAAACCACCAACCCTGCAAGATTGCTTGCACACTGATTTGGAGCCAGAAGATGGGCTGAATTGTGAGCAGATTTTGAGGATGTTGCCAAGGAAGAGCTTCTCTGTAAGGAAAGCAGCCATAAAGCCCTCCAGCTTGTAGCAGCATCACCACAAGCCTTGCAGATGAGGCTGACACAGCAGCCAGGAGATGCCTGGCACATGAGAGCAGTTATAAAACTATTGAGAAATGATTAAAAGCTAAGGAAACATTTATTCTGTCCTAAGAAATCAAACTTTCACCACTGGCTAGAGACTTTGAAACAAGTTTCGTTCCAAGCCAAAAACTCATTATCCACATGAACTCAGATACTCCAATGTTCAACCACACCTCTGACCCAAAAAACTTTGGATGCCTGTCAGTGATCCACCCCGAGCACACTGGCCTATTTTGAACCTCAGGTCAGGATTCTCTCTCTCTAATGGCCTGAAAGGAGGTTGGAGAGAGGTGGGGGTTGGTCTCTTCTCCCACTTAACAAGAGCAAACAGCCTCAAGTTACACCAAGAGAGGTTTAGGCTGATTATTAGGAAGAATTTCATCCTCAAAAGGGTTGTCAAGGCCTGGCCCAGGGCCAGTCAGTGGTGGAGGCACCATCCCTGGAGGACTTTATGGAGATGTGGTACTGAGGAACATGGTTTAGTAGTGCCCTGGCAGTGCTGATTAATGGTTGGACTTGATCACCTTTGAGGTCTTCTCCAACCTTAATGACTTAACTGCCAGCAGTGTATGCAGTGAGTGACCAGCTCTCAGTCCTTTCATCATCAGATGCCTCCTCACATGTTCTCACCTCCCTTCCTCATCAACTCACTGCTTCCCAGCTCCCTCTCCTCCAGCACACGCTGCATGTACTGCTCCAAGCAGCTTATGCCAGCATCACTACCTTTCTTGCCAAAGGCTTTCATGTGCATCTGAAAACAATTATAATTGCCTAGAAAATGACACAACACGATTGCCTGGTGGGGTGTTTTTTTTTTCCCCAAGGCAAGCCAAAAGAAAAGGAGGAAAATCTGTTCCTCTGCACGCATCAGCAAGGAGACAGTGCCTGCAAGCCAACTGCACGTGGTTCTTCTAATAGAGAAGGGCTGAGAGCCTTCATTAGAACAACCACCACCTCAGAAACTAGGAGTGGCTTCCCAACAGCTCCTTTAAAACCATAGCAAAAAGTATTCTGCACTCCAGTAGGCAAAAGAAGTCATTCTAGTCTAAGGCACAGTAAATCTGCCTCAATCTTACTCTGCAGCATCTGCAAACTCAGTCCAGATGAGGCAGCCTAGGGGCAAATCCCAACCCTGATATTATCTCAGAGGTGGGGGGGTTGACAGAATCACAAAGCTTGGAGAAGAGCTCTAAGATCATCAAGTCCAACCCTGGGCCCAACATCACCCTGTCACTAAACCATGTTGTCAAGTGCTATGTCCACAGGGGTTTTCAACCCCTCCAGGGATGGGCACTCCAGCTTGTTCCTTGTTGCTTGTTCCTTGGGAGAAGAGACCAACCCCCACCTGGCTCCCATCTCCTTTCAGGGAGCTGGAGAGAGTGAGAAGGTCTCCCCTGAGCCTCCTCTTCTCCAGCCTAACTAAGCCCAGTTCCCTCAGCTGCTCCTCAGCACACTTGTGCTCTAGACCCTTCCCCAGCTTCCTTGCCCTTCTCTGCACACACTGCAGATTACCCTAGAACATGCTCCCTACACTCTCATTTCTCAGACATATAGAAAATCACACACACACAAATCAGAACTAGTCACAGGAAAAATATCTGTGTTTATAGCTTGCTGCTTTGGCAGTTTGCCAGTATGCACAAGACTAAAATGATAAACAGACTGGATTCCTGCCTTAAACCTAGACAGAGAAACTTCTTGCACTGCATGGTCAATCATGCTCCCTCTGCTGTTGCTCTGAAATACATCATCACACTCCAGGCTCCTGCTCTGCTTCTCAGAGCATGGTTATAGCTACAGCAAGAAAGGTCCATCTCCAGAAATTACAGCACAAGCAAGAAGCAAAATTCTTGGCTGTTAATGTCCCAGCAGCTTAAAACTGTGCAATAATGTAAAAGAGGAGTTATTGGTTGCTCTATCCATTTACAGCATACCTGTGGGATTATTTCCTAGGTCCTCAATGCCAGACAGGTGAGGTATTATCCTAATGGAGATGGCTGTGGTGGCCTTTCAGCTCAGCTTCACCTCACAGAGCACCTGTAAAATGAAGGGGTGAGACATCTGTGTTACCAACACACCTCCTGGGAAATGCTACCCTCCGTGTTTGTAACTGAGGAGCAGAATCACTGCTTAGGAATAACCAAGACCCTTCCCCACAGACAGCTCCAAACACACACTGCACTCACACACTCTTTCCCCTCCTTGCTTCCAGGTTAGAAGGACGTTCTTTGCTGCTTGGAATAAAACTCTTCTCACCCAGGCAAAAGCATGTTTTGTATTACTATGACACTGCAAGCTGCTGTGTCCCAGCTGAGCTGCACTGACACTCTAGGTAGTGCCTTTAGCTTGGCTTTTCCAGCCTTTTCCAGCCAGGTTTTTGCTCCCTGCATGGCAGCACCCACACACAGAACTCCTGTACCCTCCCAGCTTGGCTGCAAGTCTGCATGCTCTGACCAAAATAAGGACAAACTTTTTTTTTTTGGGGGGGGGGGGGGGAAGAATAAATCTCAGTCAAAACAAAACGAGAAAGGAGTAGAACAAGTGGATTTTGAACACTTTTATGAAGCTTAAGGGCATCATTTGCTCCACCTCGAGCCCACAGAAGCAAACATACAACGTGCTGTAAGCTTCCCAAGGACTAAGATCACTCATATCCAGCCCCCAAGGGCAAGGAAACGGGGAATGGTAATGATGACACCTACAACATGCTTACACACTCCCCGTTTCGTTTGTGTGCTTGCTTTTTGTCTCCCAGCTAAACCATAATCCCCCTCCCCAAAGCCCCCAGCGGGATACCCCTGAGGAGGGGCTGGCGGCCCTGAAAGGGGAAGGGGGGCTGCTAACCCCGAAAAGGGGGGAGCTACTAGCCCTAAATGTGGGATGAGTGTGCTACTCTGAAACCCTGAAAGGGGGAGGGAATGAAGGGACCTCCAGCCCTGAAAGGAGATGGAGGGGGGGCTTGCTAGCTTTAAATGGGGATGGGGGGGGGCCTGCTAGCTTTAAACGGGGATGAAGGGGGGGCTTGCTAGTCCTAAAAGGGGACTGGGGTGAGGACTGCTAACCCAGAAATCTGGTGGGTGGGGAGGGAAGCTACTAGTCCTGAAAAGGGGGTGCTACTAACCCTGAAAGAGAGGAGAACTTGCTAGCCCCGAAAGAGGATGGGAGACCTGCTAGCCCCAGGGAGAGCGACTAGTCTCCCGCCTGCAGTCGAGCTGCTCCCCTTCAGCGCTGGGCAGCGGCTTCACCTGCAGCCGCGCCGCCACCCCTTCCCTTCCCCTCCCTCG
>VWZO01022440.1:0-16467 GCA_013396975.1 Bucco capensis | reverse complement strand
CCCTTCCCCTCCCTCGCTCCCCAGCCCGGCTCACCGGCAGGACGCAGCAGCCGCTCGCCGCGCTTCTAGAACCGCCCCGAGCCTTCCAGCGCTGCTCCGCTGCCGCGGCTCCCCGCCCTGCCCCGGCCCCGGCTCCAGCTCCAGGCCCACCCCCAGCCCCGCGCCTATGGAGCCGCAGTCACGTTCGAGGCCACGCCCCCAACCCCGCCCCGCCTACCGTAATGGCGCCAGGAGAGGGGCGGTAAGTACCGNGGGCTTGTGCAGCGTGGACAGGAGAAGGCTCTAGGGAAAGCTCAGTGCAGCCTTGCAGTGTTTAAAGGGACTAGAAGAAAGATAGGGAGAGACTTGTTAGCAGGAGATGTTGGGACAGGACAAGGGCTGATGGTTTGAAATGAAAAGAGGGAGATTTAAGATGCAATGTTTTCCAGTGAAGGTGGTGAGAGCCTGAGAGGTGGCAGATGACCCATCCCAGAACCATTTAGGTTGGAAAGGACCTTTTAGATCATCAGGTCCAACTGCTAACCCAACACTGCCAAGTCACTACCAAGCCATGCCCATAAGCACCATGTCTCTGTGTCTTTTGAACACCTGCAGGGATGGTGACTCCACCTCTTGCCTGGGCAGCAGGGAAACTCTGTTAGTTTGGTAAAATACTTCCCTCTAGAAGCAGTCCAGCACAGGTTGTTTGGGGCTCTGAGAAGTTCCTTCCAACCCAAACCAGTTTGTGATTCTATGATTACCAGTGGTCCCTTCCAACCCAAACAACTCTGTGATTCCATGATTATCAGTGTTTGTAAGAATTCTCTTAGCCAAAAACAACATATGTTCAATATTAAATAGGTTCAGCAATGGAATCAGACCATCCAAAACACCAAGAACAAGTTCTCTCTTGCTTTCCAGACTCAATCCACCATCACTAGTCGATTTGATGAACAGGAAGCTAGCAAAATATGACTCAAAAAGGAAGGTTTTGGGGAGATGACTCACCCTGTCAAAATCCATTAAGAAAGAGGAGAATAGGGAATTAAATATCTAACACAAGGATGCAATTTCACTGAAGTTTTAGCAACTGCTAGTGCTGTAAACCATAATAACAAGGTCTGGCTGTCCTGCCACCAGAAGATCCTAGCAGAGCTCCATATGTTGCACATATATACACTTGGTTCTTTGACATTTATTTGAGTGGCATTAATTTCCATCATATATTTAGGAGAGATTGCATGACTGTCAGTGAAAGAAGCAATCTGTGGGTCTGTGAGGGCACTGAAGTTATTAGTACATTTTTGAGGCTGTAAAACCAGCATTAGTCTTCAGAGACTCAGGCACAGGTTTCTTAGTTTTGAGGCTTCTTTCTAACCCATTTTTATTATAGGCTTTTTGCTCTTATGGAGAAAGAGATTTTTTTCTCCCCCTGTTTTTTAATGGAAAGGCTTAAAAATGTGTTTGTAGAGGGAACACAAGAACACATTAATCTGTTTCCACATGCAACTAACCAGCTGTGCATTCCTTTGGACTGTATATACAGACCATATGATGGAGCACAAAGAGCCTTGACTATTTCCTCTTTCTAATTACTACATTAAATGTTATCCTTACAAAGTGCCAGTTTTCCTTTAGCTCTGTTGGCTTCGAAATTCTTTTACATCAAGCTGCTGGGCTTGTAGAGTGTCCCTGGCTGGCACCAAGGAGCATGCCTCAGGTTAAAAACAGCTCCTTTGCTTCTGCCCCTGGAATGAAGGGAAGAAGTAGGAGACACTGCTCAGGGAGTAGAAAAGGAAATGGCTGGAGGTGGCTTTTCAACATCTACCAGTCCAGGTTGATGTCCCTTTAGCACAACCCCAGCTGGCACTTGGAGAGCTAGGACATGGAGAGCTGATTTATAACCATTCTATGAATGTNCTAGAGCAGCTTGCCCAGAGCCCTGGCAAGCCTCACCTGCAATGCCTCCAGGGATGGGAACTCAACCACCTCCCTGGGCAACCTGGGCCAGTGTTCCACCACCCTCGTGGGGAGCAACTTCTTTCTAATGTCCAGTTTAAATCTACTCCTCTCCAATTTAAAACCATTGCCCCTTGGCCTTTCACTGCAGGCCTTTGCAAACAGGCCCTCTGCAGCCTGCTTGGAAGTTCCCTTTAGGTCCTGGAAGGTCACTAGTAGTTCCCCTGAAGCCTTCTCTTCTCCAGGCTGAACAATGCCAGCTCCCTCAGCCTGTCCTCAGAGCAGAGGTGTTGCAGCCCCTGAGCATTCTCGTGGTCTCCTCTGCACCTGCTCCATCAGCTCCATGGCCTTTCTGTGTTGAGGGCTCCAGAACTGGACACAGTATTCCAGAGGAAGAAGCTGGGCTTGTGCAGCGTGGACAGGAGAAGGCTCTAGGGAAAGCTCAGTGCAGCCTTGCAGTGTTTAAAGGGACTAGAAGAAAGATAGGGAGAGACTTGTTAGCAGGAGATGTTGGGACAGGACAAGGGCTGATGGTTTGAAATGAAAAGAGGGAGATTTAAGATGCAATGTTTTCCAGTGAAGGTGGTGAGAGCCTGAGAGGTGGCAGATGACCCATCCCAGAACCATTTAGGTTGGAAAGGACCTTTTAGATCATCAGGTCCAACTGCTAACCCAACACTGCCAAGTCACTACCAAGCCATGCCCATAAGCACCATGTCTCTGTGTCTTTTGAACACCTGCAGGGATGGTGACTCCACCTCTTGCCTGGGCAGCAGGGAAACTCTGTTAGTTTGGTAAAATACTTCCCTCTAGAAGCAGTCCAGCACAGGTTGTTTGGGGCTCTGAGAAGTTCCTTCCAACCCAAACCAGTTTGTGATTCTATGATTACCAGCGGTCCCTTCCAACCCAAACGACTCTGTGATTCCATGATTATCAGTGTTTGTAAGAATTCTCTTAGCCAAAAACAACATATGTTCAATATTAAATAGGTTCAGCAATGGAATCAGACCATCCAAAACACCAAGAACAAGTTCTCTCTTGCTTTCCAGACTCAATCCACCATCACTAGTCGATTTGATGAACAGGAAGCTAGCAAAATATGACTCAAAAAGGAAGGTTTTGGGGAGATGACTCACCCTGTCAAAATCCATTAAGAAAGAGGAGAATAGGGAATTAAATATCTAACACAAGGATGCAATTTCACTGAAGTTTTAGCAACTGCTAGTGCTGTAAACCATAATAACAAGGTCTGGCTGTCCTGCCACCAGAAGATCCTAGCAGAGCTCCATATGTTGCACATATATACACTTGGTTCTTTGACATTTATTTGAGTGGCATTAATTTCCATCATATATTTAGGAGAGATTGCATGACTGTCAGTGAAAGAAGCAATCTGTGGGTCTGTGAGGGCACTGAAGTTATTAGTACATTTTTGAGGCTGTAAAACCAGCATTAGTCTTCAGAGACTCAGGCACAGGTTTCTTAGTTTTGAGGCTTCTTTCTAACCCATTTTTATTATAGGCTTTTTGCTCTTATGGAGAAAGAGATTTTTTTCTCCCCCTGTTTTTTAATGGAAAGGCTTAAAAATGTGTTTGTAGAGGGAACACAAGAACACATTAATCTGTTTCCACATGCAACTAACCAGCTGTGCATTCCTTTGGACTGTATATACAGACCATATGATGGAGCACAAAGAGCCTTGACTATTTCCTCTTTCTAATTACTACATTAAATGTTATCCTTACAAAGTGCCAGTTTTCCTTTAGCTCTGTTGGCTTCGAAATTCTTTTACATCAAGCTGCTGGGCTTGTAGAGTGTCCCTGGCTGGCACCAAGGAGCATGCCTCAGGTTAAAAACAGCTCCTTTGCTTCTGCCCCTGGAATGAAGGGAAGAAGTAGGAGACACTGCTCAGGGAGTAGAAAAGGAAATGGCTGGAGGTGGCTTTTCAACATCTACCAGTCCAGGTTGATGTCCCTTTAGCACAACCCCAGCTGGCACTTGGAGAGCTAGGACATGGAGAGCTGATTTATAACCATTCTATGAATGTTTCAAGGCTTTACCTTCCTTAAAAGTGGAGTCAAACTCCCTTTGCAGGGAGCTTGGCTGCCAAAGGCACATCCAAGTATTTTTGGATAGCCTCTTATCTCTCATCTTACAAGGCTTTGGTCCAAGACCTTAACAGAAGAGATATTAAAACTATCTGAGAGTACTGAGCCAGTATTTGCCATCAAACAATGCACTGAGTCAGAATGGAGGAGGCAGGGATATGTCTGGATAACAGAACTCTTTCTGACCACAGTGGAGCTCAGCTTTCTCCCTGGCACTGTAGCTAAGATGTAG
This sequence comes from Bucco capensis, assembly GCA_013396975.1. Lineage (NCBI taxonomy): Eukaryota > Metazoa > Chordata > Aves > Piciformes > Bucconidae > Bucco > Bucco capensis. Next base: position 12,189 of record VWZO01022440.1, on the reverse strand, counting down.
ATGTGTAAAAAGCCCTCAGAGATGAACAAGCTCTAAATTTAGCTATGTGTCTGTTGCTCTTCCTTTGGGTTGTTGGTTTGTTGTTTTTTTTTGTGAATGAAAAAGCAATCACACCAGATCCTCCAAGAGCAGGAGTGGAAGCCAAAAACCAAGGCATGCCAACATCCTCCCTGGGCTGTTCCAAGATTCAGCCAAGTGCCTGACCAGTGGTTTTACATCTACCATAGCTAAAAGCTCATGTCATGCCACACAAGTGGTGTTTTCTTCCAGTGTGTGCACAGATGGATCTTACAGACTGAGGATGTGGCACACCAACTCCATGCTCAGGGATGGGCACAAGCAGAGAACTTCTGAGGTGAAGGAAAGGGTGAGGACAGGACTTTAAGAGTCTCCTGCACTGGCTTTGCCTGCAGGCTCAGCACTGATGTTTCTCAGTCCCTGGTACCCAGCTGACTGCTAAATCATGGAGTGTTTGCTGATAGCATATCTCCTGAGCATTGGTCAGAAAGCCAGCCTGAATCAGAACTCCTCAGCATCAGAGAAACATGCCCCAGCAGCAGGAAAAGTGTGAGGAGGACACAAGATAGGCCAAACACAGGAAAAAGGCTACAAAGGCAGACATAGAAAGCTCACTGTGGACAGACTTGGGTACCATCTCCACAGCCAGCTGCTCTAGGCACTTACACTGCTCCTCTGCTCAGCTTCTGCTCTCTAGATTGTGAGTGGATTTGTCCAGCAGCCAGCTCAGGCCAAGCTCAAGTGTCTCTGCACAGTCTAAACAAACCCACAGTGTGGGAAACACTGAGGTGTCAACTCTACCACACATTGTCCTCAGACAAAACTGAGAGACCTTGGCTGCAAATCAACTCCTGCTCTGACCATTTCAGTCAGACCTGGGCCAGGCTCCTCCTGGAATGGGCAAAAGGCTTTTTTTTTGCACTTAAACCAGTTAGGGAGCTCAGTCCTGCTAGTGTAAACTGGGTCAGCAGGCAGTGCTATTCAAGATTGCACCCCTTGAGGACACCAAAGTGCAACCAAGAGCAAGGAAAAACTGGGATCTATGGGTTAAATCCTGCTGCAGATAAGCTGGACAAGCGTTGACAGGAGATAAACACCCAGCATGAAGATGGAAAAGGTCTGGTGTCCTGAGCAGTAGCTCCAGCTGTCTGTGTGCCAGGTTAAAGCTGGAATTGCTGGGAGCACTGGGAAGACCAAGGCAGGGAGGAATCTGATGGCTCGTGTTGCTGTTTAACATAATTATGGTAGAGTGGAGGCTGCTCTGGCAGCACTCTGAGCCGTGCCCAGCTGCACGTTCACAAGGTCATTGCAGCTCCTGCAGGCAGAGAAATAACCAGCAATTGCCTGACTAGCTTATTGAGAACCCTCCTGAGGGCACCCAGCCAGAGTTTGAGGTGTCTGGCTACAGGGAGGGCAAACAACTCCCCTGCTTCTCTGCTGTAAAAGGATGCTGCCCATCTTTTAATCAGATTCTCCAAATTGCCCAAGGATGCCCCAAAATACCCAGGGGAGGTAGGGCTGCACCTACAGCATCCAGCTCTGCAAAAGCCCTGAGAAGCTGCACAGGAGACACTGTCTAGTCTGGGGCATTTCTGAAATCATAGCCATGTTTTAAGCTTTTTGAATCAAAGTCTGGCCCCCTCCTCAGCAAATGAGTAAGCTCTTCTGTAAACTTGGCTAGCAGGAAGGATGAGTCACAGAGGGATAGAATCCTTTTGGTTGGAAGAGATCTTTAAGCTCCTTGAGTCCAAGCATTAAGGCAGAACAGCCAAGTCCACCACTAAGCCATGTCCCTCAGTGCCACATCTCCAGGGCTTCTCAGCCCCTCCAGGGATGGGCACTCCAGCACTGCCCTGGGCAGCCTAGGCCAGGCATGGACAACCCTTCTGGGGAAGGAATTGTTCCTCATGTCCAACCTAAATCTCCCCTGGTGCAACTTGAGGTGGTTTCCTTTTGTCCTGTTGCTTGTTCCTTGGGAGAAAAGACCAACCCCCACCTGGCTCCAAGCTCCTCTCAGGGAGCTGGAGAGAATAAGGTCTGCCCTGAGCCTCCTCTTCTCCAGCCTAACCAAGCCCAGTTCCCTCAGCTGCTCCTCAGCACACTTGTGCTCTAGACCCTTCCCCAGCTTCCTTACCCTTCTCTGGTCACACTCCAGCACCTCCATGTCCTTCTGGGAGTGAGAAGCCCAAAGCTGAGCCCAGGATTGGAGCTGTGTTCTCCCCAGTGCCTAGACCAGGAGGACAATCCCTGGCCTAGTCCTGCTGGCACACTGTTGCTGCTCCAAGCCAGGATGCTCTTGGCCCTTATGGCCAGCTGGGCCCACTGCTGCCTCATGTTCTGTTGGCTGTTAATCACCAACCATCCAAAATCTTAGTTTGAACTAAGAGGAAAATACTGCAAGTCCTCAGAGCCCAGGGGAGGATGCTGACAGACCCAGCAAAGCTCAGCAGCAGCCTTAGCTGTGGCAGCAAGACACATTCCCATCTCCTCCTGCCACCACACCCTGGAGTGTAAGCACTGGGGAATGTACCTGGGTGTCTGGCAGGCTCCCAGCAGCTGAGTGCTGCCTCTCTGTCCTCTGTGTTCCCTGCACAGCAGCAATGTTCACTATGAACTGAAGAAACAAAGGCTTTGGAAGCAACCAGACCACCAGCAGCCAAAGCTCAGAAAGCAACCTGCAAGAGATTTAGCCTTCACATTTAGTATCTGGAGGAGAAAAGCCATTTTGAGGCAGACTAGAGAAATCTCAAGGGGTAGTGTGGAAGAGGAGTGGGGTCATGCTGCATTGCACTGGGCAGATTTTCCTCCTTCCATGCCCTGGATTTGCACAGTGATTCTGTACAAGGCTGAGCAGCCAATGTGAAGCAGGAGCTGTGAGTCATTGCTAGCAAACAGACTCCAGCATAAATCAAATCCAGAAATAGGAAAGGCCAACTGGTCACATTATTCCTTTTAGGTTTAGGGAAAGATGTAGTTCAGAAATGTGAGTTAAAAAAAAAAAAGAAGACATTACAAAACCATGAAAAAAACCCCAAAACCCACACAAAAATCTCAACCTGTATTTTATTTAGGCTGCTAATTAGTGGATGAGAAGCTAGACTTAAAAAGCAACATATTGAACCTGGCTGAAGTCAGAGCAGTATGAAACCTTGCTCTCCAGAGAGAGGATAATTTGCAGTCACTGTGGTTTAGGTGGTTATCATCTTCTGGGCAGAGCTCCTGCTCTGTGTGTGGCTTCTCCACATGGAACTGAGACACATTGATTCAGAAGAGAATCCAGGAATGAGGGAAGGGTCACCACATCTCTTTTTTGTTGTATATCCATGCTCAGGCAAGAGCTGCAGGCAGGCTCTGTACTTTTCCTGCTGTCTAGTTCCAGCTCTATAAGCTCCAGATCCTTACTCATTCTGCATCAGCTTGTGCTGGCTTGGCACATCTCCATATACAACCTCTCTTACAGACATCTTAGGAGGGAAAGCCAGCTGATGGAAAATGCTTTGTGCTGAGATTCTGCAATCCCAGCATGCAGCTGTTGGAAGGGAGCTCTGGGGATCATCCAGATCCATCTCCCCTGCTCCAGCAGGCTCACCCCCAGCAGCTTGCCCAGCATCACCTCCTGGTGAATCTCTACACAGAAGGAGACTCCACAAGCTCTCCCAGGTCAGTGCTCTGGCACCTTCTCAGCAAAGAACTTGTCTGATCAAGAGCTGCTCCTGCAAAGGATGTGGTTTGAATTTCTGTCTCAGTGTTGGAGCAGGAGAACCCTGTGAGCATGAGTCCTGATCCTTCCCCATCAGGGCACACATCACCTGATGTTAAAATCATCTGGCACATCACCTGATTTTGGAGAGATATGGCTGCCTTGAACAGTAGAGCTTTATTCCTTCCCAAGCAGCAGCAGCAGTACAGTGCGTGCACTGTACACCCAGCAGAAGTAAACAGAGAGTGCCTGAGCATGGACATTCATCTAGAGCTATTAAACAAGGCAGTGAATTCCTTTCCCTTCAGCTGCTTGGAAGGTCAAAACACATCTGCTCCAGCTACCCATGCTCCAATTCCATCTGGAAAGCCACACTGTGCACTTGATGGGCTAGTGCAGAGCAGGAGCTTGTCCTTGCTGTGCCTGTGGTAGGACACAGGAGGCAGTGCACTGCTGGCATGGTTCAAGTCAGAGACCTCTCCCATAGGGACGAGATCTACAGGGAAAAGTGTGTGGTTGAAGCCCCATTAGCACAGTATCCCAGTATGTCAGGGGTTGGAAGGGCCCTAGAAAGATCATCTAGTGCAACCCCCCTGCCAGAACAGGATCACCTAGACCAGCTCACACAGCAATGTGTCCAGGCAGCTCTGCAATGGCTCCAGACAAGGAGACTCCACAGGCTCCTGGGCAGCCTGGGCCAGTGCTCTGGCACCCTCATTGCAAACAAGTTTCTCCTCCTGAGGAGAAACTTCTCATTCCTGAGGTCTCCTCTCAGTCTCCTCTTCTCCAGGCTGAAGAGACCCAGCTCTCTCAGCCTGTCCTCCTAGGGCACATGCTCCACTCCTTTCAGGATCTTGCTGGCCCTGTGCTGGACTCTCTCCAGCAGCTCCCTATCCTTCTGGAGCTGAGGGGCCCACAACTGGACACAGCATTCCAGGGGAGGCCTCCCCAGGGCACAGGAGAGGGGAGAAGAACCTCTCTGGCTCTGCTGGCCACGCTCCTCTTCATGCATCCTAGGATGCCATTGGCCTCTTGGCCACAAGGGCACATTGCTGCCTCATGGGCATCCTCCTAGCCACCAGCACTCCGAGAGCTTTTTCCCCAGGGCTCTTCTCCAACAGATCAGTTCCCAGTCTGTACTGATCCATGGGGTTGTTCTTTCCCAGATGCAGTACTTTACACTTCCCCTTGTTAAATGTCATTAATTCTCTCCCTGCCCATCTCTAGCCTGTCCAGGTCATGCTGGATGGCAGCACAGCTCCTGGTGTGCCAGCCACTGCTCCAAGCTTGGGATCATTCAGCTCCTTTTGTTGTAACCAGCTCTGAGCTTGAATCAGAATAGGATGTGCCCTTCACCAGCTAAAAGAGAAAGACAGAAGTAGACAGGCAAAGTATTTTTCCATATCTGTGAAGGCTATAGATGTATTTAACAAGCTCTGACACTTGAGCACATTCAAAGGTTCTTGAGAGGCATTTTCATGCCTCCTGCTCTAATTGTGAGGATAGAACTGTGTGGTTTGATTTCCTAGCCTGCTCTTTGTTGTATGTGTCTTTACTTCAGCTCTATTTAGCAATTACTGGGCTGAGGCATCCTAGTTAATGCAGATTTAAAGCTCTATGGCTAATGCAGAGATGTAATACATCTGGCAAATGTGTGTTAATACCACCAGGAGGCTAAGTGACAATCCCTGCTGTGAACATAACAAACATCCCTTGGCATTTTTCCTTTCTCTTCAGCTGGATGGAAACTCAAAAGAAAAAGAAATTATTTTTTCCCATTTCTAATACAAGAAACACGTTAAAGAACAGTAAAATAAATCTTTATTCACCTTTCCAGCCTCCTGAATCTGGCTTCTGTTGTATAGGTTGGTGTGACAGGGACAACCTAGCACAAGGAAAATAACCTGGGCCCTCCAGACAAATCTTCAATTAATTCCAGGAGAATGATTCTTCCTTAATCAGCAAAGTTTCAAAGCTTACCCTGTAGCCAGGGTTACCCAAAAACACATCCATGCTGTGACAGGACACTACATGCACAGGGGAACCTCCCTACCTCCAGCTGGTCCCAGCATCCTCCCTTCCCCCTCAGGCAGCCCAAGTCCTCTGACTAGTTCACTGTACTTCAAACAGGATTTGTCCTCACTCCCTTACAACTCATTCCTTCAGATGCTTGAGGGAAGAGATGTGATCCAGAGGGACCTTGACAGGCTTGAGAGGTGGGCAAACCTCCAGCTCTGGAGTGCTCAGCACAACAGAGACATGGAGCTGGTGGAGCAGCCCCAGAGCAGGACACAGCAATGATGTGAGGGTGGAAGCTTTTTGCTGGGAGGAAAGGCTGAGAGAGTTGGGGTTGTTCAGTCTGGAGAAGAGAAGGCTCCAGGGAGAGCTTCCTGCAGCATTTCATACTTAAAGTGGGTCTAGGAGAAAGATGGAGAGGGATTTTTTTATCAGGGAGTGTAGTGACAGGACAAGGAGTAATGTTTTTAAGCTGAAAGAGAGGAGATTTAGACTAGATATTAGGAAGACATTCTATCCTGTGGGGATGGTGAGAGCCTGGCCCCTGTTGCCCAGAGAGGTGGGAGATGTCCTATCCCTATGCCCATTCCAGGTCAGGTTGGTTGGGACTGTGAGCAAGCTGCTCTAGTTGCACATGTCCCTGCTCATGGTAGAGAGGTGTAACTAGATAAGCTTTAAGGTCCTTTCCAACCCAAGCCATTCTCTGGTTCTATGATTTGGAGGAATCAGAGCACACCCCTGCCAGCTCCCAGCCCTGGAGAGCAGTGATGCCCAAGCACCCCATGCTCTGGACAGGGTGAGAGGATGCTCCAGCCCTTCTGCACGCAGCCACTGCGGGCTGGCAGCTCTTGTCCCTAGGGAAGGGGCAGCCAGGACTGGTCCTACCCGGGATGCTCCGGAGAGTGCTGGGCTGCTGTTCCTGGAGCGGCCAGGAGAGAGCAGGACAAGCTCAGGCCAAGCACAGCTTCCAGCATCTGGAGCTCTAACATTCCATTCCTATACAACCGTTTCCAGCTTAGGAACTTCTATAGCTGAAACTGAACATGGAAATAATGACCATTTTTCTTGTTATAGGTGCTCAGAACCGATCCATCCCTCCTCCTCCTCCTCCTGGGAGCTGTGATGGCTCCACATGGGCATGGTAAAACTATTCTTATCCCCAAAGGGAAGAGTCTCAGCTAGGCAAGGAAGCAGAGGTGGATAATATGCAAGTTCTTGTTACCTCACAGCAAACTTCAACATAAATCCACATTTTGCCAGCATGTGAGCAATATACATGTGAGTTACCTGCTCTAGGTTCCCCTCTGGCAGGGGAGTTGGACTAGATGATCTCCAGAGGTCCCTTCCAACCCCTAACATCCTGTGATTCTGTGAATATACCACACAAATGATTTTTAACCTGATCCCAGCTTCCACCATGCATAGTTTGGGTGCTAACCAAGTAACTGTGGCACAAAATTTAGGGAGTAGATTTAGTGGTTCCAACAGTTCTCTTATAATCCAACTGGAAAATGATGGGAATTTCTGTGCTTAGGAAGGAATAATTTGTTTGTTGTGAGGGTGCAGAGCCCTGGCCCAGGCTGCCCAGAGAGCTTGAGGAGTCTCCTTGTGTGCAGAGATTGCCAAGGCCCCTGGAGGTGATGCTGGGCAAGCTGCTGGGGCTGAGCCTGCTGGAGCAGGAGTGAGTTAGCCTGGCTGATCCCCAGAGGTCTCTTCCAACCTTCACCATGCTGGGATTCTGGGATTCTGGGCTGTGTGCCATGCTTCTTTCAAAGTACAAGAATGGAAGTGTGTTCTGCAGAGCCTGTGGCTCCTGACCTTCTCCTCATAAACATAGGACATACCCCAAACCAGGCTCGTGACTGACTCAGCAGCTTGATGTTCAAACAGAGAATTAGTGGGATCCATAGGCTCTCAGTCACCCTGGAATGGGTAATGCCATGCTTAAGCTCCAGATCCTGACAGAATCATTTTGGATTAAGCTATTCATCTGCAAGAGAAACCTGCTCCTGCCAGGCTGTCAGTGCAAGAGCCCAAGCTGCCTCTGAAGGGAGGATGGGTTGTGACAGCCTCTTTGAATCACTGGCACGAGCAGAACAATGCTCAGATGGCATCAGCTGATGCCACAGCTCCTGCTAAATGCAGCCTTTGTCCCCACTTCAGCAAGGCAGCCAGGAATCAAATGAGCAGGAAAGAATGAGCTCCCCTTTGACTCTCCCCTCCTAAGGTCCTACAGAAACTATGTGGCCAAAAAAAACCTGCTTTAAAATGAATTTCTTTAATGTGGCACAGTCACTTGCTGGGTGGGAATTCAGGTGAGCAGGAAGCTGCTCTGCATCTGACCTCACACCAGCCAGCCAAGCAGTTACATCACAGGCTCTGCTGCTGAAAAAAAACAACAGATGAGACACAGCAGGACCATTTCTTTGCATGATCTTAGAGACACTTGCTCAAGGAAGGCGAAGTGAATCGACACCCAAGTTCATCATTTTCCTGCTTGGGCTTTACCCTGCATCCCTCCTTCTCTTTTGAGTGTGAGCTGGGCTACATCCCCAGCAGCATGGCCAGCAAGTCACCTTTATAATGAAAGTGGTGAGAGCCTGGCCCAGGTTGCCCAGAGAGATGGGAGATGTCCCATCCCTAGAACCATTCCAGGTCAGGTTGTTTGAGGCTCTGAGGAATCTGATCTAGTTGAACATGTCCCTGCTGACTGCTGGGAGCTTGGACTAGAGGATCTTTAAGGTCCACTCTATGAGTCTATTCTATCAACATCAGGTTCTTTCCTGGTCCCACCTCTGCAGCTGTGTAGTGTGAGCTTTTCAAACCTGGAGCTCCTCAGAGATGCTGCAGCAGCACTCTCCTGGCCTTGTTTTTGGGGTAGCTGTAGGAGGAGGATGTGAAAGAAGCAGAGATGAATCCTGCAGAGGGAGAAGGGATGGAATCACCCACAAACCCTCTGCATGCATCCCAGACAACAGTCAAGCCAGGAGATGAGATGGGAGCATGGCTACTTGCTCAGCACCAACAGAACCTGACACCCACACTCTGCATGCAACCTCCACCTTGTGTGAGTGGGAAGAGGAGCTGAGGCTCAAATCCTTCTTGAGAGGGGAAGAAAAAAAGAGATTGCACACAATTCCTGAAAGCCAACACAGGCAGAGAGTGAAGATGTTAAACACACAGCAGGAATGCAGCCAGGCCTGAGCAGACACTGCTGGCAGCTGGCTCTGCTTCTCACTTTGCAGCACACACTGTTGAAGACATCCTCCCGACAAGAGTTTGTTTTAAAAAAAGCATTTTTAAAGCTCTTTTGGCCAGTGGCCAGCAGCTGGGACACCACCTAATAAAGGCAGGCCCCAGGGGGAGGGCCTGACAGCCCATCCATAACCCTCTGCTCTCTGCAGCACAGCCCCCACCCCATGAGGCTGACTCAGGCAGTCCAGTGCTTGCTCAGCGCTGCAGCATGGGCCTCCAGCTCCAAGCTGAGGGGCTCAGGGGTGGGATGGCCCCACCCTGCCTTGGGTAAATCACTCCTCAGAACTAGCTGGAGCTCTTTCCTCCTCTTCTAGTGATAGGCTGTTGGCTGTGTGTTTCAGTGATGCATCACAGATGTGGTGGTTGTAAGCCAGGAGAAGACGTCATTCAGAGTCACAGAATCAGGAAGGTTGGAAGAGGTCTCTAAGAGCATCAAGTCCAACCATACCTAGCACCTCCATGTCACTAAACCATGGCCCTAAGGAGAGCATCTAGATGTTTCTTAAACCCTTCCAGGGATGGTGACTCCAGCACCTCCCTGGGCAGCCTGGGCCAAGACTTAACAACCCATTCAGTAAAGAAATTCCTCGTTATATCCAACCTGAACCTCCCCTGCTGCAACTTGAGGCCATTTCCTCTTGTCCTCTCACTAGTGACCTGAGAGAAGAGACCTACTCCCACCTGGCTCCAGCCTCCTTGCAGGGAGTTGCAGAGAGTGAGAAGGTCTCCCCTGAGCCTCCTCTTCTCCAGCCTAACCAAGCCCAGTTCCCTCAGCTGCTCCTCAGCACACTTGTGCTCTAGACCCTTCCCCAGGATAGTGTCCCCTGGTGACTCTCAGAGGTGTCGCTCTCAAGCATGGCACGGTGCCATGGTTTGGTGGCATGGGGGTGTTGGGTTGATAGTTGGACCTGATGATCTTGAAGGTCCTGCTCCACCAGGTCCATGTCTATGTCTCTCCTGTGCTGAGGACTGCAAAGCTGGAGCCTAGCCAGACCCTAGCCAAAATGGTTCTATCAGGACATTGCCAGCTGAGCAAGCAGAGGCCAGCCTGGCTCAGGAGGCACCATCCTAGGGCAGGGTGAGAGCTCTGCTCGTTTCCTCTACCCCCTTGGGGTAGCTTTTTGCTGTGAGCAGATGACACTTCCATATTCCTTGCTAGTGCAGTTTGAACTTCAGTTGGTCTCTGTTGTGCTCTGATCTCCTGCAGGGTTTTGCTTCTCCCAACTCCATGCTGGCAGACTAATTGGAGTCATTCCTTCTCTCGTTCCTTCCTCTCACAGCTAATGTTTGCACTCTCTCTAATTGGTTTTATTATCATGCTGACTGTTTCACCTTCTGGATTCTCTTTGTACCTTCAGATGCTCACTGCTAGAGCAGCATCTCTGCTGCTCCATCCTCAGCTGAGCTTTTTGGCTGATTAATTAAGAATTAGACATTTAATTGATACTAATTGCAATCTATCAATCTGCACAGGAACCTTGCCAACCATCCCAGGACCTTGGCTAGAGTTTTTTGAGCTCTCCCTCTCCATCTTGACACCTGGCTAGAAGCTTCATCTAACATTCAAAGCAAACCTGGGATCTTATCAGGTTAGTTGCTCTGGAGTTAATAAAAACAAGAGTTTTTCCAAAAAACCCTCTGTTCTTTGTAAAAGTTAATGATGCATCTTAATATCATGTTAGTTTGAGGCCAAAAGAGAGGAATTCATGGACTTCTCCAAGCTGCTGGTTTGAACTGACTCCTCTGCCTTCTTCCCTAAGCTCATCTCTGCAAGCAGAATACCCAAAGCTTTAAATTTTTGGCCAGATTAAATAATTCTGAGGTTAAACATTAACTTCTACATCACATTTAGGCTGCATTCCTCCATCTCCCTTCATGCAGAAGGGGCAGCATGTAGAGGTTGCACTTGGTGAGATGGCTGAGTGGTGTAGAGATGCTGGGTCAGTGTTTGGACTTTTCATCCCTTGATGCAGAGAGTGGAAGTTACAAATAAATACAACAAATTTATGTCAAAAGGATTGATTTTATTGTCATAAAAGCCAGGAATATCACTCTGTTCACATCTGTGGCTGAACACTCCCTTGGCTCAATCTTCTCCACCCAGAAGAGCTGCAGCTGGGAGTTTGGTTTTCAGGTGTTGCCTTTTCATGCAGATGAGTGCCTGAAAGAATCACCTTTGGGAAGACTTACTTGAACAAAATGTGAAGGAAAAAATCACTTTTGATAAGCCTTGGAACAAGATACGAAGGAAACAATCGCTTTTGGTAAAACTTGAACAAAACGTGAAGGTTTTAGAACTATGCTCCAAGGAGATGAGAAGAAAGCAGGAAGCTAGGAACAGGTTCAAGGTTTCTCAGCCTTTCCTCCTGCCAGAGATGCTCCAGTACCTTTAGCATCTTTCTAGCCTATACTGGACTCTCCAGAGTAATTCCTTGTCTCTCTTGAGCTAGGGAAGCCCAGAACTGGAGTCAGGACTCCAGCTGATACTCACCCCTCCACCCTCCCACTCGTGAGGAAAAACATATCAGCATCACCTGGACCTTTAAGAGCCCTCTGCGGCACAGCAGAGCGGCAGGGGTGGGTCTCGCTCACGGTTGCACCTGAGGGGATAAATGCTGCCCTAGAAGTGCCGGCTCCCGATCCCGCGCGCCGCCGAAACCCGCGTGCTCCTGACCGCCCCCACGCAGCCTCCCGACTGTTGTGCACACGGCACCTCGCGCCACGGAGCCGCGCGGGAAGGCAGAGGCGCGGCGAGAAGCGTGAGGGAAAGCGAGAGGCGAGGCTGGGAGCTGCTGGCCGGGTAGGTGTGAGAGAAAGGAGAGGGGAGGGAAGGGAGCGAAGGAAAAAATGTCCTTAAGGAGATGTATGCGGAGAGATTTTGCTGAGTGGAGTTGGGGTGGGGAGAAGTTTTGTCGGGAATATCGGAGTTTTCGCCTTGGAATTGCGGAGATGAGGGAGAGGTTTTGGTGAGGCTTTGAGGGGAGACAGGAGGAAGGTTTGTTCTCCGTGGATTTGCTGAGGTGAAAAAATGGTTTTGGAGAGGATTGCTGAAAGAAAAGAGGAGGAAGAGTTTTCTTCAGCAATTGCTGAGGGGAGGGAGAAGGTTTTGGAGGGAATCTCTGAGGGACGAGACGAGGAAGCTTTTTCTCCATGGAGTTCCTGAGATGTGGGAAATGTTTTCGTTGGGCTCCCTGAGGAGA
>VWZO01022439.1:1240722-1389053 GCA_013396975.1 Bucco capensis | reverse complement strand
GCTACCAGTCTGGGGTGGGGGCAAAGGGGACATAGCTTTTGAGAGAACATGGCGATAATGTTTTGGGGGATGGGAAGGGTAGTGGCTCTAGGGGTGCAAATGGGCCATATGTCTAGGAAAAGGTGTTAGAAAGGGGCCATGGCTGCAGGGATATGTGCAGAGTGGTCACAGCTTTAGGGAGGGGGTGCAGAGGGGCCCCAGCCTCACACCTACCTGGATGGCTCCTCCAGTAGCAGCAGCCTAGCTCTCCACCAGGGATCCCTGAAGTCCTGGCTGAAGCTATCTGGTAACACCTTGGCCACTTCTAACAGAAGAGTAACCAGGGTGGGGGGCACAGATGGTTAAAGACACCCCAGGACAGGCAGCAGAGAGAGTTACCAGGAGGGAGGTAAGCATCCCCAGAGGGCCCATGTTACCTCTGGCCTTCTTGCAGGTCGGGTGCTCACCCAGGCAGCCACGACGCTGCTTGAGGTCCGGACAGGGCTCCCCTCCGTGCCGAGGTGGGATGGTGACCTGGCGGCTGCGGGCCTTGCTGCCGACCCCGCACAGGGAGCTGCACCCGCTCCAGGGTCCCCAGGGCCCCACCGCACAGCCCACCGCTGCCAGCGGGAGGGGGGAGAGGAGAAAGAGAGCTTCATCGGGTGAAAGAGCCAAGGCGGAGAGCAGGGGAGACGCAGCACAGGAGAGAGGAGGGAGGAAAAGGGCCAGGGTGAGCCCAGAAGCCCCTCTCCCCAGTCCCGGGCAGGGACGGCCCCACCAACTCGGTGGCATTGTGCACAGCTTCCGCAGACCTTTATCCCCATGCAGCTGCCGCGGCTCTGCATCGCGCTGAGCTGGGACCCCGCTAATCTCCCCAGAGATTAGGGAGGGCTGACTGCTGCAATTGTGCAGGGGGCCCACCCGGGTCTGGGTCCCCAGGGTGGGCTGGATCTGCACCCCCCGAGCACAGTGCCCAGCTCCCATGTCCCCGTGCAAGGCTCCCCCTACAGCAGTGGCAGGGCTGATAACAGGGCTTGTCCCACTCGGGTCTCACACTGCGGACTCTGATGCTTGCAACGACAGTGCTACCATCAGCTGCAGAGCAGAGGCCACCCCTGCGGGCTCTCTTATTACACTGGGAGCAGCCAGATATTCAGCGTGGAAAAAAGTGGAAAATCAGGATATTCCTCTAAATCCAGCCCAGCTGGCAACCCCAGATGCATCCATTACCGCTCAAACTATGGGGCTAGCAGATAACACAAGCACGTGCCACCAAACGCAGCAGCCCAGGCTGGCATCCCCAAGCTCCAGGCTCCCCCCCTGCCCCAGCACAGGGTTTGGCCGGCGCCATCCCCTCCCAACACTCACTGGCACGGCGGCACGTGTTGTGGTAATCCTGGCAGCAGTCACCCGTCCTCTCGCAGTACGAGTCGCAGTAGCAGCGAGCCCGGCGAGCAGCCAGGGCCCAGCAGGCATTGTTCCTGCCCAGGCAGCACCGGTGCCCGCAGCCGCCCGCGGCACCCACCAGGTAGCCAGCGGCCAGCAGCCAGCCCCCGCAGAGCAGCAGGCCCCGCATGGCACTGGCACCCCGCAAGCCCCACAAGTGTCAGCGAACACCGGGTGAGGAGCGAGGGCTGCGGCGGTGGCAGCGCTGGGAGCTCTCCGCACCGCCCCTGGGCTGGGCGGGGGCACAAAGCCCGTTCCCTTCTGCTCCACCGCCCCTGGCTTTCCTGGCTCTTTGCTTCATGGCCAGGGCAAGCACTTAATACAACTCACCAGGACAGTTAGTAGAACGCTGTGCACGGGACAGTGCGACCTGGAAGTATCTGGGAACGGGCACTGCCGGCCTGAAGCCCTCAACACGATGGGGAACCCCATCCCCAACCTGCACCCACAGCACAGGAGCCACATGCTGCCTGCTCAGCACGGCCCGAATGCCAACGCAGCTGCTAAAGCCAGACTGGTTTTATTCAAATTGCAAATGTAAAACAGAATAATAAAAAAAACAAACAAACATCTCAACCCTCACTGGCTTCAGAGCAGAAAGCCACAGGTAAACCACGCCCAGGCTTTCCTTCTTCACCCTCCTGTGTTAAGGCTTCATTCATCACTGGAGACAGGTGAGACGGGGGACAGGTTGAGCCCTGGCTCCCATGCCCCTCACCCCTCTGGCTCCTCCAGGAGAAGTTTGGCACAAATGGAGCAGGGCCAAGCCCAGAGCAGGGCAGGGCTCTGGCCCCACAGCCACGACTGTTAGTGGGTCAGCGTGAAGCTCTGAAAGCTGTGGGAGGGCAGTTGGAGGAATGTGGCAGAAGAGGTCTGCACCCCTGGCTGAGGGCCAAGGTTGAGGCACGGGGCTGCACCCTCAGCCTACCTTGGGCACACATCTGGACTGTAAACAGCAAGTGAGAGGGCACCTGGCTCACCCCGATCCCCACAGCTAGGAGAACTAAAGGCCTGCGGGCTGTATGGACAATTTGGGGCAGCACCTGCTCAGCAGACCAGGATACTGCAGCCTGGGGAGGTTTGGTGTTGGCAGGGACGAAGGAAGAGGGAGCCTGTGGCTGCACTGGTGGGTCACTGCACTCCCATCCCAGGGGGTGGAGGGCTGGTGGAACCCCTCAGAGCCACTGCGAGACCTGGTGCATCACTCCCAGCTGGCAGTGAGCCCCAAGAGCCTCTGCCAGCTGCACAACTTGGCCATTGCACCCATGTGGCTGTGGGGGGCTCTCAGCATTCCAGGGAAGAGCTAGCCCCGAGGCAGCTGGCAGCTCCTGGCTGCAAGTGGGTCCCAGGGGACACCTCACCCTGGATAACCAGTGCTTGAAGGTGATGTGGGACCAAGAGGAATTGTCACCAGGGGATCCGGTGGTGCAGCTGGGATGCTAGGGGTCTGGGTGCTGAGAAGCTGCTCCGTTCCCACTCCTTTTACCACACAACTAATAATTTAACCTGTTCCAGAGCCTATTCCTAAACATAAAGGTGGCTGGGTTTGGGGGAGGGTGTGCATATGGGGCAAACTTGGCCCTGGGCAGTGCCCACAGGCAGCTGTGGGCTTGGCCATGGCTCTCCAGCTGCAGCCCCGCAGGGCGAGGGAGGTGGAGGGTGAGGAGGGGGCTGCCCTGGCCCAGCCCCCTCAGTCGGTCTTCCACACCTTGTTGAGGAACTTGACCACCTCATCGTAGATAACGAAGACAATGGCCACATCAAGGCAGACGCGGCCCAGGCGAGGCACTGTGCCCTTGTAAAACCTGACAGGGATAAAGGGGGGACATGGAGCTGGGTGCCCTCACAGCCCCCTCCCTGCCCATCCTCCCCACCCCAGCAGTGCCCCGTGCCACCCCATCACCCACCCCCACCGCAGGGCTTACGCCAAGGGTCCTTCGTGTTTCATGATCTGGTAGGCACAGTCCCAGGTGCTCTTGTACTTGTGCGCTTCTAGCCCCTGTGGAACGGGAAAAGCAGGGTCAAGCCAGGGGTGCATCCAGGGGGATTCTCTGCGGGAGGCAGTGGTGGGGGTGTGCCAGAAGGAACCTGGCAGGGATGTCCCCCCCTCCTTACACACTTCCCAGCACCCCTGCAGCCCAGCTGTGAAGGGGCTGCACCCCCAGGCATCTCCCAAACCTCATTTGCATCGAGTGCCTGCCCCAAGGGCTGCCCAAACTGGCTCCCAAACAGCAGGAGAGCCCAGCCCACCACAGGCAGAACAGTCTCGTACCACGCCGGGTGCCATACCTGCATCCTGGTCTTCACCACGTCCAAGGGGGTATTGCCAAAGACACTCGCAGCTCCAGCGAGGGCTCCAAACACACCCGTGACAAAGGGGTTAATGGCCTTGTTGGGATTGTCCCCTGAGAAAGAGAAGAGGATGAGCACAGAGCAGTGGTGTGGGGATGAAGCATGGCATCCCAGAGAGAGTCTGGAAGGAAGGTCCCAGGTCTGGCTGCTTGTGGCCAGGGCACATGTGGTGCTTGGGGAGGGTTACCATCCAGCAGCACCAGCCCCATAGAGCCCTCGCTGAGGGGTTTGGGGTTGTGGTGAAGCTGATGTTCCAGCACTAAGACCCTTTGGCCCAAAAAGCTGCCTTTCATCTTCCATCATGACAGCCTGAGCCACAAGAGGTGGATGATGCACTAGTAGGAAGCCCACGCCCAGCTCCTGAGGATGGGCTGGGAGAGCAGCAGTGCAGCCAGGGTGGCCTGAGGGGACCGGGGCACCATACCTTTGTACCAGTTCTTGAGGGAGGTCATAACAAAGAAGCGGATGGCCTGGTTCGATCCTTGCTTGAGGACAGTTGCAGTCAAGCCCTGGTAGGTCCCCTTCAGTCCTGCAGCATGAGAGGGTGTTGGAGGGGAACAGCAGCCTCACCCAGGCAGAGAAAAGCCTCCCCAGGCCACTGGTTCCAGCCTGTACCCATCCCCCCCAGAGGGCAGGCAGCGGTGTCACCTCCCCAGCACTCACCCTGTTCCCGAACAATCTCCCGGACGCCGTGGAAGAAGCCACGGTACTTGGGTTTGGGGGAGCACTGGTCATGGATAAACTTCACCTGTGGGGAAGAGACACGCTCGTCCTGGCCAAGGCAAGGTGCTACAGCCACCTCTCCTCTTGCTCTAGGGATTGTCCCGAGATCAGAGCCAACCCATGGGGCCAGGCCATGCTGGGTGAGACCACAGTGGAATCCTGTGTCTGTGGCCAGCAGTGCATGATGCAGGGGAACAGCTGGGGAACTGCCTCCGCAAGCGTGCGCGTGCGTTTTACAGTACTTGGAGAGCAGGATGGCTCCTGGGTGGGGGTCATGGCCACTGAACCTGACCTCTCCATGGGGCTTTTCAGTATCAGCTAGTACCCTATACCACCAGTCTAAACAAACCCACGAAGCACTCAGGTCCCCAAAAGCCAGGCATCTTCTGGCTCTCACTCCCTCCCTAATTGGCCCAGGGAGAGGTGCTGGGCCATGAGGGGCACTTGCGGCTGCCTCCCACTAACCTTTATGGTCTCCATGGGGCAGACCACCACCACAGCCTCGGCGACACCGGCACCAAGCCCACAGATGAGGCCCCGTGTGCTGTCCAGTCGTCCCTGCTCATCTCTCATCTGGTTGCTGAGGAACTCGAACATCCCGAACCTGTAAAGGAGTCACCATACCAGTGCCCAGGCACCCAGCCAGAGGCTGCAGCCCTCCCCTCTTGGCTGTTTCCAGAAGCCCCCCCCCCCCATGACAGCACCCTCCCCATACAGGAAAGCAGCTGGCTTAACAAAGTACTGCTGGGGACACTTAGGGGAAACCTACCCCCTCGTTTGCTGCTGCCTAGGGTCCCCCTCAACTCACCCCCTGCCATGGAGGACACATACCTGACAGCAGCCTTGGGGATGGAGCCATACACCAGCGAGCTGAGCCCCCGGTACAGCCCCCGGATGCCATGGTCACGGACAGTCTGCTTCACACAGTCCCCTGCAGCAGAGCACAGCAGTGCCACCGTCACCTGCCACGCTGAGGGCCACTCTGCCACCCACACTGCCCACCCCCACCAAACCCCACTCAGCCCCCAGCTCCAACCAGGCTCCCTGGGAGCCTCCGAGTCCAGCCAGCGGGTTGGGGCCAGGTCCAAGGCATGCACTCACCGATGCCCTTGTAGCGCGGAGGGTTTGCCTTCTCATCCAGCTGCAGCTGCGTCTTCACATACTCCGTGGGGAATGTGATGCAGATCTCAATCCCTCCAGCCAGGCCACCTGGATGGGAGAGGAGGGGATGCTGGAGCCAGGGGCAGCACCATGACTATACAGCATGGCTGGCTGCCAGTTTCAACACACCTAAGCCCAGACCTCTGGCAGCCAGGTCTGGGCTGGGACATGGAGCCCCTGTCCTCACCAAACCCCTGGGGTTGTCACATGGCAACAGGCCCCTGCCAGCCTGCACAGTCATCACTGCCTGGCCGTGGCAAGTACTGGTGAAGGGATCAGCCAAAGGGGTGGGAAAAATCAGCCAAAACACTGCACTCATGGCTCTTCTTTCACTGTTGTTTCCCCCTCAGAGGCATCTCTCTCCCTCCAGAGCCTCACGCCCAGCAGGTGAGCTGCCAGCATGGGGATTTGTAAGCCCAACAGAGCCCAACACCACTCTCCCAGCACCAGCAGGAGCCCATTTGCAGAGCTGGCTGTGCCAGCCCGGAAGCACAATTATCATGCAGCCCTCCTGGCCCCCCCAGGCTCAGGCAGCAGTGCCTGCTGGGCGCTGATTACACCGGCTGAAGCCTTTCCTTCCACAGCCTGGGAACACGCCGGCAGAGGGTGATGCTGCCTCTCAGTGATGGGGCTCCCTTGGGGTCACTTGAACCACCTGCAACCAGCCCCACCAGGAGCTGCCTTGGGGCAGCGGAGCCCATCTGGCTGGGCTGGAGGCCCCTGGGGGCTGGGCTCAGCCCCGGCCGGTTGCAGCTCGCTTCCTTGCATCAGAGCACAGTCGTGTCCTGCCGAGCAGCAGGAGCTCTTTTGTGCTGCTGCAAGGAGGAAGCAGGGCCAAGCCTCGCAGGGGCAAACCCTGGTGTAGCCCAGGCCAGGGCACAAACTGACCAGAGCAAAGCCCCTGACCAGCAGCCTCCATGGGACTGGATGAGCACCATGCAATGGTGGTGAGCCCCAGGACGCTGCTGCTGCTGGAGCTGGACACCCACCAGAGCAGTCCCTGTGGGCCTCCCAGCTCCTTGTCCAGGGAGCCCCAGCTCACAGGATGCAGCAGGGAGTGGAGTCAGGTTGGCTGCCAGCTCCCAGTCTCTCCAGCCCAGCCATGGCCTCGGAGTGACTCAGCAGTGCACCCACCACAGCTTCACCACAGCCCAGGGGGAAGGTGCTGCCACCGTGGCAAGGGCCAGCACATGGCCTGGGTGCACTGGTGAGTTATCCTGCTCTGCAGCCCAGCACAGAGCCAGTGCCACGCAGCAAAGCACAGCTCTGCTTATCAGCAGCCTTCACAGTGCCCTGCAACGGGACACTGACAGGGGACACACTGCTCCCCATGACAACAGCAAGCAGCCCCACAGCCTTGGACCAGGGTAGTTTCTCATAAAGTCTTACTTCTGTACAGTCTCCAAATTTACAAGAGAGAATTCTAGTCTCTCTGGTGCTGCCTCCATCTCCCTCCTTGCAGGGTGTAACCAGCAAAGCCTCTCACGCGCTGCAGGGACATCCTGGTGGGCAGGTTGGTATCCCCTGGGGAACTCCTGCCTTCTCTCAGCCCCTTCCTACTGGAGGGTAAGAAGCCTCTGCCTTCCCTCCAGCGGCTGGGTAGCACCCACCAGCCTTATCCTGTTGGTTTTCTCTCCCTCAGGCACAAGCAGCAGTGGCTGCTGCAAGGAGGAAGCAGGGCCAAGCCTCGCAGGGGCAAACCCATGAGTTAGCCAAGAAGCCATGACTTCGCATTCCTAGTCCCAAGAGTATCCCCACTCCTCCCACAGGCACAACAGGGATGAGAACACCACGGCACCCAATGCTGGTCCCCCATGCCCACATCAGGACCCCCAGCCCAGCCTGGCAGCACTCTGGCCCTTGGGGTGCTGGGGTCGAGGTGTGAGGCCAGCCAGGCTCTGCTGCAGCAGACAAAGGCTCCTTGTTCCCCCTTGTTCCCAGGAGGAGTCAGAGCTGCTCGGCCTGGGCCTGGGCAGTCACTGCTGGCCCTTCCACCTCCACAGCAGCCTGTGCTTTGCTGGTGTGGGAGGAAGCCACAGCAGCCAGGGTGAGGTCAGCTCATACCACTCCTGGAGCAGCACAAACAACAGTCACCGCCCCCTGAGCTCTCCTGATGCTCCCTAAACCCTCCCCTGCCCTTGACACAACCATCTGAAGTGGCAGACACTGCCAGTCCCATGGCACGGGGCTTCCCAAGCACTGCAATTTCTCCTGCAAAGCCAAATAGCTCCTGCAGGAGCACCTGGTGGGTCCCTGATGAGCTGTGTGATGAGGAGCAGTGCACTCCAGCCATGTCCAATGGTCCCTGAAAAGCTCAGCAGCAGCTGGCACCTCTCCACACTGCTGCACACCCTTGTGCCACCAACCTCACTGCCACACCAATGCCCCAGGTGGTGCCAAGGCCACTGCCCTTCCTCCTGCCCTGCAGACCTGAAGTGCTGGACGTTTTGAGAGCTGTAAATATTTGTTTCCTCTCAGTCTTACAGCACCAGCTGCTGCCCCACCACTTCCAGAAGCCAAACAGCAGGGACACATCTGGGACAAGCACCAGTCCAGGGGCAGCCAGCACCTTGTCTCACAGTAGCTGCACCAAATGGCACAGGGAGGGATGCTGCATGTCCTGCAACCTGTCTGTGGCCCTTGCAGCCATCAGGATTAAGGGCACTTGTCTGTCCAGGGGAGGCAGGGAGGCTCTGCCCAGCATCTCATGAACAAAATCACATCCGGAGGAGGCTGTGAAGTGCCCTGGCAAGGGGACAGTGTGCAGTTCCTCAGAACCAGCAGCTCCTGTCCCAGGTGAGGAAGGAGGAGCAGGCTCCCTGCAGCAACCCAGGGAGGTGGAAACAAAAGATGTTCCCATTCCAGAGCCACAAGAGTAGCTGCCTCTCTGGCATGCTGCAGGACACACACATAGCTCAGGACACCCCTGGGCTTGCACAGAGGGCCAGGGCAGAGCTGGATGCTGGCACCCTGACTGCCTCACTACCCTCTCCAGGGACAGGGAAGGGGATCCTGCCCAAAGGCTGCCCTGCTGCTCACAGGTGAGTTACAGGACAGGCAAACAGGTCTGTTCAGGGAAACATACCCAGAAGAGGATTATCTCCCCAGCCCTGCTCGGGGACAAGTGCTGCCAGGTTCCCTCCCTTGCCACCCCAGTATTTCTCTGGCCCCAAGTCCCATGGGAAGTGCACTCTAACTGGGGGCAATTTTATCCTGTTCTCTGCCTGCAGAGTGACAGGGCAGCACAATCCACCTGCCTGCAGCCCCACTCTCTATCCTCTTCCCCCACGTTCTAGTCCAGCAGAAACCTTCTTTTATGCAAACAGATCACCCCACTGCCCACGAGCAGCAGCTACTTCCACCTCCCCTCCCTCAGCAGAGCTGCCGAGAGCTTTGCAGCCTGTTTACCCGGACTTTAACCAGCAGCTCCAGCTCTTGCAACACCGCGGAGTCAGCAGGAGCAGCCGGCAGACAACACTCAGGAGGTGAAAGAGCAAAGCAGGGTAGCCCAGATGCCAAGCCAAGGCTCCCGGCTGGTAGCTGGATGCAGCAGAGCCAGAAGAGAGAGAACATGTCCTTCAGGGAAGGTCACTGCCCAGCCCCAGAGAAGGTGCCTCTGGAGCAAAGATCCCACTCCCAGCACCAGGAATGACTCCCTGCCTGCAGTGAGCCTGCAATCTCCCCAGCTGCCAGCAATCCTGACCTGCAGGCCCAGTGGGGAAGGGAGAGAAAAGTACCTATTTGTCAGGGACTTGGCATGGTTTCCCTAGAAAAATTTTGGCTCTTCTTTGTGGAGAAGCCAAGAGAGTTATTTGGGGACATGGCTGCAGCCCTTGGGCACAACTGGGGAATGCTGGCAGGACCAAGAGGGTTTCTGGGGACAGCAGGAAGGTGCTGCCCCTGTGATGCTCATGCAGCACGTGAGAGCATCAGCACACACAGGCTCAGCTAACCACCTCATACCTCAGGAGAGAGCAGCTTCTGGGGACACCACCATCCACCCCCTGGCCAGCTCGTCCCAGGGACCCCAGCTCTGGCAGCCAGGACAGGGTGGGTGCCAAGGGCAGGAGGATGCAGCTGCAATGGGGAAGATGAGCACAGCCCCAGGGGCTGACACAAACCAAGGCTGTGCAGCCAGGGCTGGCACTGCCACCCCCCATAGGTAAGTGTTCCAGCCAGCACCCACAGAGAGCCACAGAGGAGCAGGAGGTGGCACTGGCACTCTGCCACTCCTGAAAGTGACTATGCCTGCAAAAGCATCCTGCCTCTGCAGCCAGAGCAGCAGGGCTCTGTGCAGCTCTGATGAGAAGTGAACACCTGGGGAGCAATTTCAGCCTCTCCATTTTAAGGGTAATTTCACAAAGAGATACTCAAGCACCTGATTTCCATACAAAAAGCTCCTTTTAACTTCAGATTTAGTGGGATCCTTTCAGGCCACAGAAAATTGTTCCTAAGGGCCTGGAAGCAAAGCAGCAGAGCTCCCACAGGACACATACCTGAGGCATGCCCCTCCTGCACAGCTCAGTGTGGCAGGAAGGCACAAAGAGGCTTCCAGCTCCTCTCCAGAGCAGCAGGGAAAAGCCCCACATTCCCCTAAGAGTGAGGGCACCTGGCACTCTTGCAGAAGGTGCAGGTGTAGGGGTGAGCTGAGCAGCCAAGACTCACACCATGGACCACATGCTGTAAGCACAGCAGGCAACCCTGCCTGCCTCCTGGATGCTGTGCTTACAGTTCCTACCCTCACAAGGGTACTTGGTGCTCTTCCCCATTAGCCAAGATAGCTTTCAGAGCTGCAGAAATAAAAACCAAAGCATGAAAAGAATCACAGACCAGCAGGGTGCTACAAAAATCCAGGAGGCAGAACTACTCCCTGCCAGCTCATGGAGGTTCTCTGCAGCCCACGAGCTGCCCCATCTGCAGGACAGACCCCTCCTGGCAGCCATCCTTGCTGCTCTAGACACACATCATTACCCTAGCCCAGCTCAAGGCAGCGGTGGAGAAATCCTGCCATGGCTGCGGTGGTGAAACGGGTTTAACGGGCTCCACCCTCCCCCGGTCCCACCAGCAGCAGCCAGCTTGTGAAACGGGATCAGGAGCAGGCAGGCTGCTCGCTGGGGACAGTGCTCTCCTGAAGAGCTGGCTTTCAGCAGGACTGGCACCGTGGTCCTTGCCTGGGCACCCTCCTCCTGCCACACATGGCCCTTCAGCACCTATCTGCAGCCCCATCCCTGGGGAAGACCACCACAGGGGCTGCTCTGCAGAGAAAGGTCTTACCCAGCACTGAGGCTGCTGAGGGCTGCTTCCCCCACACCCAACTGCCAGATCCCACGTTTTGAATAGAAGGGAAAAAAGAGTGACCTGCAACAGGTCAGCCCATCTCAGAGAGCATCCATGCCCTGCACTGGGGCTAGCACCCTTGGACATTCTCTTATCTGCCAGGGGCAAGGTCAGTGAGGGGCACAGGGTTCAGCACATCCATCAGTAAACACATACGTGGCTGCTGTCGTCAGGAAGCATGCTGTGGCCAGGCTGGTGAAAGTCTGATCCCTGTACTGGGGATACACAGAACAACAAACACACAAGGCACCTCTCTGCACTCTGTGCCATCAGGTGGGTAAACAGCCCCATGCAAACAGTGCTGCAGTGAATGCTGTGGCTGGGATGGAGTAATCTGTCCCCAGTCTCGCTGCACTCGCCCTGTTTCAGCAGGCTATCCTTTCACAACCTGCTCATTCATCACCTCTTTGCAGTTACTTCTCAATGGGCCCAATATTGCAATAGAACAGTATTATATTTTAAACTTCTTGGCTGAGAGCATGAAGGCAGAAGCCATTTCCCCTTGTTCCCAGTCACTGCACTATCTGCCTTTAGTGCTGGCTCCACCTTTAGGGAGTGCCAAGTCCCCTGTCCTGGCTCAGTCCACCCTGAGGCCTTGGCTCTGCAGCAGTGAGCTGGTTCCTGGCCACCCCACCACACCAGTTCAGACATCTGCTCTTTAAGTGTCCAAAAGTCTTTCTAAACACAGCCAGAGAGCTGATGCTGGAGCCCTCAGCTCCTGGACACCTTCCCCAGCAAAGCCCCATAGCTGGATGATGGAGTCACTGCCAGGACTAAGGCTTCTGTGGGGACAGGTTATAGTCCCCTGGCCACCAGCACAGGTGAATGACTGCTGTACCAAGTGCTGGAGCACAGGGAGAAAAAAAGAGGTGGCAAAAAAACTCAACCCCTACTGTCAGGAGATGACCTGAGACCTCAGCACACAAGCCCAGTCCTGAGCAGGGAGGCTGCATTGACATGCACTGCACAAGGCTGTCAGAGATGAGAGACACTGCAACACCCCTGAGCTGTCAGCTCAGTACTCATAGCCTTTGGAAGATGGATGGCTCCTTCCCATCATTTACATCCACCCAGAGAAAATGGTTGTCTGCAGAATGCCAAGCAGAGCATCAGGCACCTCAGAAACATTTCAAAGCTCATGGTTAACCTCAGCTCACACAGCATTCAGACTGAAAAAGCTGGGCACCCAATGTGGTTTCCCCATCCTGGGGCCCACAGCCTCCTCCCACCAGAAGCCTTGGGGCTGCTCTAGGTTTCTAGCTGCACAAGCACTCACAGGCAGGCAAGGGCACACTCAAGGCCAGCCTCCTCCTTCTGCCCCACTCCCCAAACAGATGACAGCCAAAGGAGTCAACCCCTGCAGAAACCACAACTGGTTTCTGAGGTTGAGGCACCAAGGGCCAGCAGACTTGGCAAGACTGGTTTCCTCCACACCCACCAATCCTTCCCCATGGCCGTGTTCAGCTCAGCATCGAGGAGGGAACATCCCCTCCTCTGCTCTGAGCACCAGGCATTCATCTACAGGAGCATGCCAGACCACAGCCACTCCCAGCAGCACAACCTCCCAGGTGGACGATGGCCCTGGAATTCCAGGTGGACTTAGGAATCCTGGGAAAGTAGTCCTGCTCTGCAAGAAGCAAGTAGCTTTCACACCCAGCCCCTGACAGCTCTCCTCTCAGCATTTCCTAAAAGAGATCCTATCACCAGATTAACAAAGAACAGGAAACTGACGCTCTAATTACTGCTTTGTTTCTCCTGTGATCCTAGGCCCCTGCTAAAGGTGAGCTTCATGCCCTGCCCTGCCAGTCCCTCTCTCCCTACCCAGTCCCTCTCTCCCCCGCCCATGCTTCTCCTGGGACCTTGGTGCACATTGCTGTTTCCCAGTGGTAGTGTTTGCAGCAAACACCGGAGCAGCAGCCACAGACCTGGTGAGCTCTTTTCAAATCAAGCACCATGCAGGATAGCATCCAGGAATCCTCCTGCCTCCCTGCCCACGCAGGATTAGGTGTGGGCAGAAACAGCAGCTGAAGTGCCATGTGAAGAGCAAGGAGGGAGCAGACCCCAGGCTTCAAAGCTGGCTAAAACCAGAGTAAGAGACCACTTAACTCTGGGCAGGGCAGTCAAAGCCTTTCATCAAACAGCCACTGCTAACCAGAAGCAAAGTTCTAAGGAGGTGGGCAGGGGTTTGCCTGCAAAAGAGCAAGGACCACTTGTGCTGGGCTCTAAATAGTCCACCACAGGCTGGCTCGAGCTGACCTAGTAACACCCACGAAGGAGCCTCCCTGGAAAACACAGGGGTGCCCCCCCCACCACTAGCCCTGCAGCCAGTGCTCTTAGCTCCCCACTTGCCCACCACAGCATGGAGGAACTGCAGCTCCCAAGCCTGCAGAAGCCTGGCCAGCTAGAGGGAGGGTCCGGAGCAGGCTGTGTGGTCACAGCAAGATGAAGTGCTGCCTTGGCACACAACAACTGCTTGGACAAAGGAGAGCCCATTTGCAAATTAATTTTTAACTTTGCATTTGTCTGTTGAGACAACTGAAGGAGAAGAGCTCTCGGCAGCCAGGCTTCACTTGCGACTCTTCAGCCCTAGCCTGCTCAGGTCTGGCATCATGAGGGAGCTGTGCCTCCCTGGCAGAAGATTTCAAGTACACATAGGGTCTGAGAGCAGACATGCATCCAGAGTAGGATGATGGCTGCTTGTTTAACTCCACTAGCACAAGGCAGATGAAGCACAGTGCAATAGGAATAGTTCCTCTTCAACACCTCCAGCTCTCCAGAAGGTTGTGCTTTGGAGCACACTCCTGTGAAGCAGACAGATGTGAGGGAAGAAACCTTTAGAGTATCAGCAAAGCCCTTAGTCAGCAGAGACAGCCACAAATGGCACTGCATCCCCACAGCAAGAGGGTGGAGAGCTGAGCAGACCAGGACACAGGGAGTTAACAGCAGTGTTCTCCCATCTCTGTGGTTCTCTAATACAATTAGATACCACAGAGGCTTGGCTGGACTTCTGCCCATTAACCAATTACGCTGATTTGCTGCATGTGAGGAGAGGACTAGCATCTCAATAGCGTCCTTCCAGCCTCACATGGACCCAGAAGGACTCCTCCAAGAAGGGGCATGTACAGCTTTGTGCTACCTGGTAGAGGCCACAAGCACCACACTCCTTCCTTCACACCTGAAAAGCTTCCAGGCACAGCCACAGCAACTCTCCTGGCAGAGGACAGCAGGAAAAAGCTACTGCAGCTTTTGGTTGATAAACCATCTGCAGCTGATGATCCCGAATTACAAACCTACACAAGGGCTATCAAAGTCTTCTGATGCATCACTTCAGGCAGTCACAAGATGCACTGCACATGGACAGAGAGTTGGGAAGGCTGGTTAAGAAGCAAAAAGCCTATCTTTCCATCCTAAGCTTAAATTATTAAATCTCATTTTAAAAGCATTGAAGGCCTAAGAACCCACTTTGAGGGGGTGGCAGTACAAATCTTGAGACCCCTGAGAAGCATAGAGCTCTGAAGGAGCCCTGCCTCACCAAAGAATCGATCTGAATAAGGAGAAACCTTCTCCTCTGGCCACAGCTGCCTTCTCCTCATGCCCCAGCCCTCTGGCCTGGGTGACTGCATGGACCTCTCCAGGCAACATGACCCTGGGACTCCTCAACACCTTCTGCACGCTCCAGCGCTCCCATCCAGCTCCAGCAGCTCTCTGGAGCTAGGTGAGGGGAGGCCAACTGCCGAGGCAGGGGCCAGCAGGCAGAGCCCAGCAGCAAGGGCTCAGCTCCCCACACCCAGCACAGCCAGGCAGAGCTTGCCTCTCCCGGGTCCCTGCTACAGGAGGCTGGAGCTCTGCCCTTGGAATGGAGCAGAGAGTTGGACAGACAAAGGCACAATCGTAGGAGGAATTGGCTGGAAAACAAAAGCTCTAAACATGTCAATCATGTCGAGACTGCAATAGCTTATTTCAAAGGGAACACACTAATCTCCGCTCTGGGAATTGCCCTGCGAATGGCAGGAGAAACCAGGGAGCTAATGAACGGCTACAAAGGAGTTTAACAAGCCTTCAACTGTCTTGGACTCCATTCAGCTCAGAACTCAAACCAGCTACAAGCAGAAGGAAGGGCATTAACTCTGCAGTTACTGCTGAGCTTGGAGCCTGTTTAGATCCCAAGGAAAGGGTCAGAGCCGGTGGAGAAAACACACCCTGATCCACGGGGACTGATGCCAAGACACAAAGGAGGGAGCCAGAAGCCCTAACAGGAGCTGTATCAAAGCAGCGTTGCAAGCCAGGGCTGAAGCAGGAACAACCTGAGCGCAGCCGCTTCGGCTTTGCTCCTTAACATCTCCAGGGGGTGCAGAAAGAGATCTGCTGCTGCTTCCTCCGTCAGTTCAGCTTCCTCCCGCTAACATGAAAACCTGCTCTGCCAAACACCGGGACTGCTGCAGCCCCCGTTCACCCCTTGTTATTGTGGAGGGAACACCGACCGACACCTCCACAGCAAGGCCACAGGTTGCCGGAACAGACTCGCTCGCTTCCCCCAGGCCCGGCGCAGCGGGATCCTGGCGAACTGACGCCCAGCTCGGGATGCTCTGCTGGAGCCCTGCTGCTACTGCTGAAGGGAAACCTGGCTCGCCGCGGGCCATCAGCTGCCGGGATGCGGCGGGAAAGGGGCGTGTTACGGGGCGGCTCTGAGGCTCGCAGTGCGGGATGGGCAGCGGGCGATGCCCAGAGCTAACGGAGAGCTCGGGACGCGGCGGAAGGGCGCTGCCTCCTGAGGCAGCTCACGGCAGCCCCCGCCCAGCACGGATGCCCACGCTGGCAGCGGCGGCCAGGCGGAGCCCCCCGCCCCCATCCCGACTTGAGATGGGAGGGAGCTCCGGGAGCGGGGCGGGGGACACCTACCTGCCAGGATGGCCTTGCCGGGGTGAGTGAGCTTGGCCTTGCCGGCGGGGGCAGCTGCGGCCAGGCTGCGGGGTGCGGCGGGGGCGGGCATGGCCGCGCTGCACCGCGGCTCCTACGCTGCCCGGCGGCGGCAGCGGCGGCGGCCGGGGCCGTATTTCAGGGCCGCGCCCGCGGAGGGGCGGCACCGGCGGCGTCACATCCTCACGGGGCGGGAGCAGCGTCCTGGGGCCCGGCCTGCAGCGCGGGGAGAGGTAAGAGAGAGCGGCTGAAGGCTGCGTGACTAGGGTGGTGTGTGGCCTGGGCTGCGCTGGTGCAGAAACGGAGCTTCCTCAGACGTCCAGGGACAATCCCCTTCGCGGGGGCAGCGAGAGGTACCAGCCCTGCCAGACACGGCGGGGAGAGCGCAGGGACCCGCCCAGCGCTGCCTGCAGCAGCACCCGCGGAGCGCGGGAACCACCACCGCGCCGCGCTCCTCAGGGACGCTTGCGCAACAGCCCTCGCTGCTCTCAGACAAAGGTACATCTGGCCTTTCCTGGTCCAAGAGCACTCGGAAGCGGGGCGTTTGTTCCTCTCATGCCCTGTGTTGGAATCATTTATGTTTTGGTCAGTGAAGAAGGGAGACAAGGAAACTCCCAGGGCAGGAACCATAGGTGAAAACCCAACACTGTAATACGAAGAGAATCCAAACCCTTCTCAAAATCTCAGAGTGCCTATGAATGCACAGACACTGTGGGCTTGTTCCAGTTAATCTCCAGGTTTTTAGGAGGGGATTTATTGTCTGTTGCTACTAAATACTTAAGCTGTGCTGTGCAATCACACCACTACTTGTTTTTGCTTACTTTGTGTCTGAAAGCTGTATTACAGGAATGCTGGGGAGAGAAACCAACTATTTTCCTTTCTGCATGGAAAGCAAGGAACACTGGGCCTGGACTCCAGAGCTGTGTTCCCCTGGAGCAGCTGCCCTATTCCAAAGAAAGCACATTTTGTGCAAGAGATCTCCCCTAGTCATGCACACAATGTGCTCCTGTCGAGACTTGCTACCTGTGTGCTTTCTGACATGAGCTTGCTTAACAAGACTCAGCAATCAGGCAGCTGGATTCCAGCTGCCAGCCTCATCTAAAAGCAAACTCTGCAGCTAAAGCAGAGTGACAGAGCTGCAGCTTCAGGGCCAAACCAACAGCAGAGATGCAGAGCAAATACTCCATGCTCAGGTTAGCAGCACTGGAATGGCAAAAAAGTGCAAATGCATTTGGATTTCTGATGAATCTCTGCTACTCCTCTCTACTTTTCCATCCATTACCATCACATTCATGTATGCTTGTAGACATGTACCGCTGCTGCAAGGCCAGGATTAACTCTCAACAAACACTGGCACTTCCAGATTCCCAAATCAAGGCAGAAAGGTCTTGTACACAACCTCATCTTGTCTAAGAAAACACTGCACCACATGCTTAATTCTCACCAGCCTCAATGAGATTCACAGCAGTGCTTACTTTGCTGAAGAGGGAAAGGATTATTCATATTTAATCACATGCAGACTGCAAGCCATCTCAACTTGACCTCCAAGAAGCTGCTAACACTGCTTGTCAGCAGAAAACCTCAAGGAGAAGAACATCTAAGGAAGATAAGCAATCCCTGAAATACCAGAGGCTGCAAGAAGTGCATTTTAAATCCTGTGACTTAATGAAAGTAAAGGCTTGACCAGGCTTGCACAGTCAAGAGCATCCCTTAGGAGATGGGTAGTCAACATGTAGGAAGAGAAGCTCCTGTTACAGACAGGACATCAGCTTCTCTATCTTACTGCTCTCACTTCAGGAGTTTTCTGGGAGCGACCCCCTGACAATCTAGGCTCATCTTCCTTGCTGGTGGCTGCTGCTTGTTTCTGCTGCCATATGAGAGCTGTGAAATACACAGCCAGTCCTATTGCAGCCTGTACACCTCATGGCATCCCTCCAGGCCCTAATCATCAGAGCACATCACTTGGAGGGGCTTATGGTCAAACAGGAAAGCTCATTTTCTCTTAGGTTTCCTGACAAGAACAAACGATTCCT
Organism: Bucco capensis; assembly: GCA_013396975.1. Classification (NCBI taxonomy): domain Eukaryota; kingdom Metazoa; phylum Chordata; class Aves; order Piciformes; family Bucconidae; genus Bucco; species Bucco capensis. The sequence continues at coordinate 1,371,105 of VWZO01022439.1, read as the reverse complement.
TTAGGCATAACAGGCTTCAAGAAGTGATCATATTGAAGATCTGAGTCAACATTTCTACAGCTTTCAACTGTGTGCAGCAAGAGCCACTGTGACTGTAAGAAAGAGAATGCTATTCCAAAACAACTTGCATGATTCCCACTTGAGCACACATGCAAAAAGAGCTCCTACTGATACTCAAGATTATTCACTGAAATTGCCAAACGCAAGCCTCTCAAGAGCCCAGCAGAAGTCCCTGTTACATTAGCATTTGAGGGGCCCTGACTGATCTCAGAAGATGAATGCAATCCATATAGTGCATACAGCATTTGGAGGTTATCATTCTGCCAGCAGACCATAGTCACACTCCCCTCACAGCATGATATATTACTGAAAGAAACTATTCCAGCTGACAAACTCTGCTAGCAGTTCACCCTAGATAAGACTATTTCCCCACACCAACTGAAAACAAAAAGGTATCTTCCAAAAGGAAAGCAATTGAGAGATTTATTAACCACCCTTTCCCAGCTGAATGCACTCCTAGTGTTCCCAGCTGGATAACCAGCACTTCAGGGATTTGTGCTCTGCTCAACACTGGAGACCTCACTGCTGTGGAAAAGAACATAGCAGATGGCTTTGCAGTTCCTTCCTTCCATAACCACTAGGGGAAAAAGGAGAAATACAGATTTTCAGATGATTAGATCAAAGTATTTTAAAGTCTCGATTAAAGCCAGAGCAGACCAAAAAAAACAACCAAAACAGTTCTCCCCGAGTCACTGACCCAGGCAGAAGAATGCATGACACGGGCAACTCTGACTCACAGCTTCTCAATTCTGACACAAGAGTAAGACAAGACTTGCCCTTCACAGCCTATTTCAAATTCATCTCAGCACTTATAAGCTGACAACTTGATAGTCTATTTTAACGGGGAAAATAGTGGATGGATTTTGCTGCCTTCCTGAAAGATCTCAAAGGGTCCAGACTGGAAGATCTGGCCTGAAACACAAACCTATGCTAACAACTCTGCACCATTTTATTAGTAACACCAGTCAGGATCTGTCGTCACCTTTGGAAAGATGCCCACAGAACACACATATCGGAAAACAGAAAAGCTCTACTACCAACAAACTCCTTGAAGGCTATATGTAGTAGAATATAGAGCCCAGATACATTAAGCTGTACTGGTGCACCTTTAGGTTGTTCTATAGGAAGTGTTAATTCACCTGGCAAACCCCAACCTATTTACACACTGCTGTCACAAAGCACTCTGCTATCATACATCATTTTCCAGCTTTATGTCTCATAACATTTTATCACTAACTCAAGATTCTTTTTACTTTATGGAAACAAATGAAGCAGTCTTGAGGTAGTCTGTAAAGCAAAAGAAATAATCAGCTCAAAGCCAAATGACAAGCCAAACCATTTACAGCAGGATAGGAAGGAGCCAGAAAGCCTGAGAAGTTCTACAGATGAGAAATGCACCCTGTCACAAGGCAGCACACACACTTCCTAAACTCCTTGGTATTGGACCCTGGCACACTCAGTGCTATGTGTTCCAACATCTGCAAGCTTTGTGGCCTCCGCTTTTTCCAGTACAAACTGGATCCACTGTTGTGATAGTTTCATCACACTAAGTTCCTCAGTGGCCAAGCTGTAACCTCCTGCTGAGAGTGTCACACACTGAAGCATAACCATTAACTGCACAGCACCTGAACAGTCAGCTTTGCCCAAGCACACCATGTGTTCCTCAACACACAAGTTACCCATGTTCACTGAAGCAGGCACCAAAGGATTTGCTTGTCAGTTTAGGAGTTCAACAGAAGAAATCTTTTAGAAGCTAGGGGAAGACTCTCTCCTTGTTTCACACAGCCATGTTAAAGGTTCCAGGCCATGCTCCAAGTGCCAGCTCTCAGCACTGCAGTTACTAAAAAAAGAGGCTGTTAAATCAGAATTAAGTTTTGGACCTCACAGTTACTTCTGTCCTGCATCATTCCCATAATCTGTACAAACTTCAATAACTTCATCTGCTTATAATTTAATTTTGCTTCTTAAAAAAATAAACTTATGAGCATTTTATTCTGCTGTGCTATTAATACAAAGCCCTGACAAGAGATGAAAAGGAAACAGAAGTCTTGTGAAATACCATTATTATGTAGCCAACAAGAAGCAGAACTTACCCAGTGATGCATTCCTCCCAGGTTTAATTCCTCCCGAGTTTATGGGGCTGGCTCATCTGACCCAACAAAGCAGACAGCAGCCTCCACCAGAGCTCTGCTTTGTTAGGTGTTCTTCCCCTCCCCTTTCACTTGCTGTTTGTACCAAAAGAAACCAGTAACCTTTAAAGCTGCAAGGGGGCAAAAGATAGTGTAAGGAGCTCAAGTGGCAGCACAGGAGTGAGCAGCTGAAGGCAAGCCAGAACTTAATGCTGACAGGAGCACATATCCTTACAGTCAGATCAGTTTCCATCTAGCTTCTAGACAAAGCAGCTGCACAGTAATGCTCCTGAACTGCTTGTCATCTCTGATGCCAGATTTGCAGTTGCCCAAAGTTTGCCAGACTGGGGAAAAAAACCTCCCCTGACAAACAACAAGATCTATTATAGAAGGAAATCCATGCTCAGTTTCCCAAAGGGAAAGCAGGAGTCAGTAAAGGCCTGTATGGAGGTTCAAGCCAGTTACTATTTGCTAGAAGTCCAGAAGTTAGTCTGTAGATGCTGCACTCTGCAGTGTGTTCTCCATGCACTGATCATTCTACATGACAGCACTAGCCCCACCTTACTGAAGCCATGGCAATTAGTGAAAAGCTTGGCTTTAAAGGAGGTTTTCTGCAAAATAATCTTACTGAAGTGTTCCAGAACTTGGATGGACACTACAACTCCATCAACTGGATGAAATAATCCACTGAAGCCACTTAGAAGAGGGGTTATTTCCTGCTGAGAATGACTTCACTGTTAAAGAAGCAACGTGCTCTGCAATAGGAGAGTTTGTTCCACACTTCAGGTACAGCTGCACTGCAATGGCAGGGAACACATGCTTTTGGATGCATTCTAGAATGCAAGATCACAACATTTATAAAAGCCCTTATTCTTAGCAAGAACTTCAGAGACCAGGAGAGCAACTAAAGCAAGACTGTTCAGAGGTAGCAGCTTGGCTTTCCTCAGGAACTCAGTCATTCCTGTAATTAGATTTCTAGACTGAAGCTATAAAGGCTCCCCAGGGCCAGGAGCTGTTCTGGTATCTGATCTAGTAGTTCACTGCATTCTACCATCACTTTGTGCACATTGCTATAAAATTACACTAAACTTAAGTTGAGGATGGAAACTCCTACACTCGTAGTAACACTAGAGCTAGTCTTCAGCTACAGCTGACCTACCCAAATTTCTTCCCACCTACAAAGAACTGGTTACAAAATAAAAGCCCCGTGTCTAGAAGAAAGCATGCCACCTGGCTGATTCCTGCAGATTTGCTTGAACTCATTAGCTGCTCAGCACTTCCAGATGAGCCACTGAGTGCTGATCAGTACAAAACTGAGCCTAGCATCTTACACCAACACTTGGAACACACTGGCCTAGATCAGGAAGGTGGCCATGACATCTCTCTGCCATTGGTATCATGGTGCAATGACCAAAGGAGACAGACTAAATCGTGTCAAAGCACAGTCTGCTGTTACTGGCAGTCTCTACTGGCTAGCATGTAAAAAGGTTTTGTCCTGTTCAAGCAGGATTCAGTATGAAGTGGTGTAGCTTACCACCACCACTGCTGTATTGACATATTTGAGGGGAAAAGACACTAACTGCAGCATCTCCCTCAGCTTTTCCACTCATGTAAGCATGTGACTGCCTCCTGCAGCATGACCTCCACACGTGACAGTGTGCTGATGTGAGACCACAATTCCCCTGTCAGGTAAAGGTCAAAGCTAAGCCATCCATGTTAGGGGCTTTGGCACACATTTCCCTTTTCCTGCCTGGCATCCTTAGTTGTCAGATTAAGAAACCTGATGCTGGTTACTGGTAGTGTATGATTACTAACCAGTCCCCACCCCCAAGGCATTGAGACTAGAACCACACAGTGGATACTGCAGTTTTACATTTATAGTTGGACTTTTATAATAGTCAAGATTAGCACAAGATTCATAACCATAAATTATACATTGTTATCTAGGTACATAAAATGTTAATGATACATGTATTGAAGTGGCACAAAGTAATAATACATCCCTGTTGGCATTCCCAAAGAGGTGGGTGATGGACAGGCTGTTGATACTACTGCAGCAGAGCAGAACTGAGTCACCAACTCTGTTCATTCAGACAGAGTCAGAACATGGGGTGGCAGAAAGCCAGTGCCAGAATCAGTTAAAGGTGCAAATAAAAAGTCAGGATTATGGCCCTCCCTACTGCCTCAATATTTCAACAGTGTGTTCCCCTCCCTAACCCGGACACTGTGCTCTTGCATCCCTAGTCCTCTGGCAGCCCATGCACACTCCCATGTTCACTCACCACACATAGCTGAGGTTTCCTTTAGTACCATTTAATGTCAGTAAGTAACATGCTCTCTTCTTGTTAAACAGAAAGGATCTAGGAAGTGTTTGCTCTCTGGCATGAGAAGATTTATTTTCTTCAAGTCTCAGATCTACTCCAGAAAATATAGAACAGACTCCAACAGCATTGAACCCCAACAGCATTATTGTCCAGAAAAGGAAACTTCCCCAATACTCCTCTAAACATTCAGAGCACAAACATTAGAAAGCCCATTTTCCTTTGCCTATTGGACTGCAAACAAAATGGGGTAGTCAGATGTACACAAGCTTTCAACAATTCATTACTAACGAGATGCTCACTGGATCGTTCACAACCCTGCTACTTCAGTAGCTTTAGCTAAAGCTTTAACAACTTGGTGCCAGGCAATTTCCCAGCTGCCTCCAGTGGGCTCTGCAAAAGAAAAAATATGCTCTCTTCCCCTGGCTTCAAGCAGTTATTGCTATATGAGTAAGTGAAATAGTGCCTTAACTTCAGACCAGAGTCTCCCAACGTCGTTACCAGAAGCTGCCTTTCAGAGGTTGAAATGTAACCGGACAGGAATCAATAAATAACAGTACAGGCATCCCGTGGAAGTCTCCTCACTGAGCTGGGCAGCAAGTGTGTTCAGCCAACAGAAGGTCATCTGTGCCTTTAGGACCATTGTACACTTCTTGGAGAAGTTAAAAAAGGACGGGAAGGAAGAGAACAGAGATAGTGAAGGTCTGTCAGAGAGCTAGTTACATATTGAAACCATAAACAGGTGGCTGGGTGAATCCTGGTGCTGTGTATCCGTACGGGAAGTTTGCCTGGGGAGGTACTGCACTGGGGCCTGCTGTTAGCATCAACTGCTGGCCTAGAAAAGCAGGGAAAAAAAGAGTTAGTTTAAGAACTCCAGCTGCCCTAATGCTAGCTGTGCTGCGGGACAGCATTGTGAGGCTTTAGCTAAAGATCAGCCACTGTGCAAGCATACACTAGCAAGTCACACTATTACTCAACATGCACCACAGGGTGGACACCTAGGCCATCTGCTCTTGCTACCACAAAACTACCAAAGCAAGGCAGGACTCAGAGGGAAGGTATCAACTGACCTTGAGGGCATGATAAAAGTGGCTTGTTTTGAAGAGACCATACTGAAAGCCAAACAAACTATTTAACCCATGCATGGTCAGAACTGAAAGTAAAGCAATTCAAGTAAATAGTTAGGTCTGTTAGGTCTGACAGCCTGGATAGTGCTGCAAAAGCCTGAACATACTTCAAGAGATTTCTCTTCATCACTAGGAGCACACATGCCTCATGCATATGTTAAATTCAGGTTAACATTTCCATCAGAGTGAACCAGTCAGATCTTTCCCTTACCAGCCACTGCTAGGCGCTTGTTAGCAGAATGCCTCTTCAGAAGGGCTTCTAAAATAGCAGCACACTTGAGGACAGCCAGGGTTTTTCCTGGCTGCACATGTCTTAAAAAGGGTGAACTAGAAAGCCAGTCTGCCTTTCTACTTGGAAAAGCAGAAAGCAGACACATTCCTCTTCAATAGGAGTAACTTGCATGCTGTAAGTTATTCCTGTGGTTGTACACACCTTGGTATACCCTGTCCTGTTACCATACTGAAAAACTATTCCTAAGCTAGAGTTCTGAGCCATGGAGGATGAGCAATACTTTAGCTGAAGAGCAGAAGGACTGTTAAGAGTGAGATGTCACTTCAACGTATGCAGTTCACCTAGCAGAGACAACCATTTTACTTTGACTGGAGGTAGTCCTTTACATTACCTCCACAAAGAGACCAGAATGACAGTAGGTAATCAATGAAAGCCAAGTCTTTCACCTACCAAATACTATTGGAGTGGGTTCAGTTACTTGTTCCTCTTCTTTTCTTAGGCTTTCAGAAGCATCAAGTTTATCCACCTACATTGAAGTGAAGAGGAGATGTATGAAGACCTTATCTAGGAAACACACCATCATGTGAGGCTTTCATGCCTGGTACCTTAGCTATCAAGTGTTCCAAGTTGGAGACTCTGAAAGTCTGCTTGTACCTCTGCCCTCCCAATTGCTTTAGATTTATTGTAATAAACAACAGCTGTCACATGCAACCAAGACCATCATTCCCTTCAAGTGAAGCACCTTCTGGGGCCCTATTCTAGTCTGTGTTAACTCTGACTCAGAACAAGCATCTCAGATTGTAGTTCCAAGCACCATCTCAAATGGGTGTATGGGTGTAATGTTCTCTTCTCTATTAACCTGCAATCTCTCTCCCCTTCAATGACAGCACTCAGATATTTGCAGATACTCCAGACCTGTGAAGTCTGATCTTACCCAGGAACAGAGCCTAACCTGGGCTGAAGAGCACTTGCTTAACCATATTAAGTATGTGCATAGGCTCCTTCTAGAGGAAACTGTAGAAGAACCATGGAAAGTGATCTAGTAGGATCAGCTTTAGAGATCTCAGCACTGCCCCAAATAAAGCTCTGTTCATGCTAAACACATTTGTGATAGTACTACAGTAATGCAGGAGCCCTGAATACAACTTTGAATTGGAGGTAGGGGGAGTAATCTGAGAAGGCAACAGTACCTTCTTTCTCTCAGGTTTGACAAGTTCTATCTTCCATAAGAGAACCTTTGAGCCTGAAGACTGCAAGGCATAAAAGTCAGAACTTCACACCCAGCTATAGGCAGTTCTAATATCCTGGGCACACCTACATTTAGCCCAGCACTGTATCTCAGCTGCTCCTCATCCTTGTTTCCCAATGCAAGAATCCTATCTGGTCTGAGAAGTGCTGCAAGAGGGGTCTAACACATTAGAGAAGTTATCTAGGTGTTCAACAGTTTCCTGAACTTCTTGAAGTTTGCAACTAATAACTTTAGTGGCAGCAGGACTTTACCTGGTTCATTTCTAGCTGTCAGCCTAACAGCTCTGCAGGATTTGGTGTTACAAATGCTAGCCCATATTACTGTGGATCAAAGCAATTCAGAGCTAAATGCTTCAAACTAGCTGTGCTGCTCTACTTATGACCTGGGATTCCCACTCTCTTGGATTAGACTTTCCACTTCACTGCCCGTAGAGCATTAAGAAACTTTGAACAGAAGTGCAGTTACTCCCTCTGTTGGAGGGACAGCAAACCTGCTGAGAGCAGGCATCCTGAAGAAGGCTCTGCTCTCCAGAAAAGCCTAAACAACTGTCCATCTCCTTAAAGATTTCCAGAGGAGCGTACTTGCTATGCCTGGCCCCTTCTGGTACACTGGCTATTCTGTGCTTTAATACCTTTTTGTGCACAAAAGATAGTCTATTCTTTTGTGCTTTAAGTTAGTCACACGACAATTTTAGACATACCACATTTATAAAGCCCATTCTCTAATTCCATGTTTTGCAGTTAATTCAGACTAAATTAGTTCCACTCTAAACCACTTACACCATGCAGATTTTCCTTCTGGCAAGTTAACCAGTATTTAGTACATGTGATTACTTGTAAATCCAACCAGCAGCTTTAAAACCATGATTTTTTAGACCTAAACCTTACATGGAAAGGTTCAGGTGAACTTGTGTGGCAAGTTTCTCCTCCATAGGACATGAGGAGGAGCTGGCATTTAACATCTGTGCAAGTATCTTCACTATACTAACAGGCAAGAAGTTTACAGAAGCTTTAAGCTTCTGCACAAACTCATCATGCCTGAGAGATGGTGCTCTTCAGTAATTTACAGCAGAACAAGCAATTTGCTCTTAGATCACATCCTGTTACAGAGCAACTGCTTTAGTTCACTTATGAACAACATCCTTCCTGCCACAAGCTGTCTGTAATACAGTGAACCGGAGCCAAAACACTGAAGTCCTCCTCAGTCACTTGCTCCTGTTTCCCATGAAGAGGAGTAGAGTCTGGTTGGATTTTCAAGCTGCTTGTGAATAGTTATCCTTTTAGCATTAGAAAGTGAACAGGAAATGAGTTAGAGCTAAATTACTCTGCTCTTCTGGCAGAAGCTACAACTAGATTCCTGTAAGAGAAACCTAGGATATTGAGGGACACAAATGAACACAAAGAGTTTGAAATCAGAGTGTCACCTTATAGAACAGCCCATCAACCTGCAAGAAAATTCAGAGTGGAATACTTAACATGACTTAATTAGAAGTAACCTGAAGCAGTCACTATTAGATTACTCATTTTAATGAAGTTCTTTACTGTGATGTCCTACACAACCCTAGAGCCTCCTAAGGAAAGATCTTATCTTGGTATCTTAGAGCTACTTGAGACAAGCATCTCAGGACCACACATGATCAGAACCTCTCTCCTCTCAGCTGAGGACTAGCTATTGGTATCAGTGTTGTACAGCCAGACTACACAGCTAAAGTTCTGGTTTTCTTTTTTTAAATAAAGTCATTCTCATCAGTCTCCTCCTATGGCTGATGGAGGAATAGTGTGGTACTATTAGTTACTCAAAGGCTATGTTCTCTGTAACAAGAAAACAGAATACTTCTCTAGTTACACAAAGTAAACAATGATACAGGTTGTCCTCACCAAGGACATCACCTATGGAGCTGCTCTGAGAAGTACACAGTTGCTTACACTCACTGTTAAAGGCAGAAGATCAACTAGACTTCTTCCAAGTCCCAAGGCATCTATTTATACGTTTTGCTAGCTAGCCTAGTGATTAAACCTACAGAACTTCACAGAAGACTTAGTCTATGAGGAATATTCCAATACAGGCAAGAAGCTCTGGTTTGCTAATGCTAATCATCCAGCAGACTAGAAGTCTTAATGTTTTGGCCTATGCAATACTCACTTTGGTAAGGTATTCTCTCATCACTTGGATGAAATAAGGCATTGCAAAGTCCATGATGTTATGCCTCCATGCCAACTCAAGAACTACATCTGGATGAAGCAAGTCATAACACGTGAAAAGGCAAGCTGCAAAGCACTCCTGCTTGCCTTCTTCCAGGAACCACTGAAGCAGCTTTTCAGCTAGCTCTGCATCTTTGGACTCAGCAGCATACTGCATAGCATCCTACAGAAAAGAACAACTGTTAAGATCAACCCTTGCCTGTCAGCATCTTGTTCTACACCTTCTTCTGTGTATGTTACTGCCAGCCAGCTAAGCCAGGTATTTGGCATACCATGAAGTCTTTAAAAACACCAGACAAGTTCTGTAAGAGCCAAGCTGCAGTATACACACTCTGTTAACTCCTCTTATTTTGAGGCAACCCAGATACTTGTATTAACATTACCCAACAGGCTTTCCTTAAGTACGTCAAGTGACCTATTGTGATTTTGCTTAGTTTTGCAGCAAAGAATATAAACAATCTTCCTGGTGTCCCATCTACCTCACCATTAGATATTAAGGATTACCCAGAGCAGAAGAGGTTATTGCACCAACTGCTTGCTATGTGGCAAGACAGAAGACTACTTTTCCAGCTCTCCTACGGAGTAAGCAAGCACTAGCCCATGTGAACTCACTACAGGCTTGAAGACTAATGTTGCAATCATGTTTCATCTGCACCTTTACAAGGGCTTGTGTGTTCAGTTCCAAAGAGGATGTTCTGTACTGACACAGAAAACAGTACAGATGCCATTAATCAATAGATCTGAGTACAGGATAACATGAAATTAGATTTAAGATATGCATTTGAAATTGCAAACGCCTCTAAGACTCTTTCCTTAAACTTCAAGTGAAGGGTTGAGATTGGACTCCATGTCTGCAACTACCAAAACATGCTCAGTACCCAGGTGACCTATGCTTCCTAGCTCAGACATTCTGAGAGCCAGGGAGGAAGGCTGCATGGCCTCACCTTGTAGAGCCTGTCTTTCTTGCAGAGCTCCACACTCTGCTTCCAGCGGTTGTTGCCCTTATACAAGTAGGCTGCGATACGCCGGAACTCAATCAGCTCATGCTTCTCCAGGCGCTGAGCCAGCGTTATGTTGTCAAAGTTGTCGTAGGCATCAATGGAAGCTCTCAGGCCCTGTTAGAGAAATAACTGTTACAAGGGCTTCCAGGTGGCAGCAGGCTGGAAGCACAGTGGAGAAGCATCTAAGCATGGTGCCCAAGTAGTTTGGTTCTGACAGCTGGATGTTGATACTATGGCTACAGCTTGTTGACCTTGCTTATTTCATCTGTGTCTCCAAAAGATGATTTTTAACAAAGCAAGATACTAGCTTGGTCATACTGACTCCACTTGAGAGAGCAGAAAAGCTAGTTACCCTCAGAAGACAAAGCATGTCTTCCAAACTGCAGCCAATGAGCTAGAAGCAAATCTGTTCACAAAAGTGTTGCCCAGTAGAGCGCACACCGGACTCTGGCCTTCGTGAAGCCTGCTCTGAGAAAGTGTGGCATCTGCTTTGATTGCACATCAGTGTCTCAGCTCCTGCCCACAAACAGCCCAATTTCACCCCACTAGCATGGCATTGCAGAAGTTACCTTCTACTCAAGGGAATCATTCTGTGTCAGCTAGGGAACAACCAAACTATGGCCTCTTTGTTAGAGAAAGAGGACTCCCTCAGACCTTACCTGGTAATCTTCCTCCTCTGTTAAAAGGTTGTTTAAAGCCTCGTTAACTCCTTTGTTGTTGTGGTTCTGGACTGAACGCAGGTAAGGCTTTACTAGAAGTAGCTGATTAACCTGGAATTAAGATGTTTCCAATACAAGATTAAGTATACCAGTTCTGACACTACACACTCCTGAAACAGGTTCCCACTTGTTATTACAAGAGTCTGTGCTTACTGTCACGACTCTTCAGACAAAGCATCTCGTATTCCCAGAAGTAAAAGAGCCTCCTAGGCCAGTTATGCTAACTCTTTCAGTGTTTCCCCTGTCAAGCCAGAATTGGCTGCTTCTCAGTCCTTCATACTGGAGGCAAAGCTACCTGACAGATATCAGGTCTTTCTTCTAGACAGAGACAGGAGCATCTTTAACTTGTTCATCTACCATCTCCCAAACTCACCTTTGAGAAAAAATTGACTGTCCTGGTGTGATCCAGTCGTGGAGATAACACAAGCAGGAGATCATTGATCAGCAGAGGTTTGTAGTCTAAGTAGAACTGCAAGGCTTTGTAGTACAGCTCCACATTGGCCACCTGCATGGTTAGACACCAGTTAGTACTTCAAACACAAGTAAGTCTAAGGTACTTAGTTCAGACCACTTAAGTTTATTTAAGAGACATATAAACTAAGTTTCCTTCAAGAGGCCAGAAGTATTACAGGCAGAATCCTTGTTCACTCTTACGACCACTTCTTGTACTATCTGCTTCCAAGACAGTGAAGTCATCAACTACTAAGGGGTAGTACAAACCAATCCTAACCCATTCACAGTAGAGATCACAGCACAGGTAGCCCACTACAGTTATGTGACCATTTGTTGAACTCAAACCCAGTAAAGGCTGTAGCCTTCACCAGTCTCTAAGCTGTTATCTTGAAACTCGTAAGACCAGTAAGAATGTGTTCAGTCTTAAATCTTATATGAACTATTCAATTCACTGTTTTCTACTGTACTCACTGGATTGTCCACTCACACTGAAACAGCTAAAAACATTTGCAGAGATCTTTCAAGAACAGTTACAGCCTCAGCCTAAGCCAGCAGTCAAACTAAAAATATTGTTATATCTCTTGCTTGTGACCTATGATCCTGAGCAGCCTCTCAAAACATTGTGATAGCTGCTGCCACTCAGCAGAATGTGCTGCACAGCAAAAAAAAAAAAAAAAGAGTATAAGATTAGATTAATTCTTGTGCTAAACTGATTGGAAGTTGGTTTAAGTACTGCAGGAAAACTGAGTAGTAGCTTAAGCAAATTTATTTTCTAAACAGCAGTCCTATTGTGCGTTTTTGCCCGTTCTGAGAAAGATTTTCAGCACTTGGAGTTAACTAGTTACTTACCTTTGCAATTATGTCTTTAAACTGCCCTTCTTTCCATGCATCTGTGGGGTGATTCATCATAGTAATGATTGCATTGTCATACTCCTCATACTTGTCATAGAGGAATACAAGTTCTGCCCAGAGATGAGCCTGTTCCGCAGCTCTCAGCACCTGGTAACACACAAGTATCCCTGTGACCCACTGACAGCTCCCCCACCTGCACTTGCAGTGTAGCTGTCTTACTGCATACCTTTGGAATATTAACTCTAGACCAGAAGAGCTCCAGATGTTCCCTCATTTTCTGAGGCTTGAATTTGGAGTATAAGATGGCAAGTTCAGTAAACATTCCCATGTGAGCACGCTCTAGGCCCAAAGCAGCTTCCAAAAGGGCAATCAGTTCTTCAAAGTAGCCACGATCCTGGACGTTAGGAAAGTAAGGATTAATTGCAAATTCATGAACAACTGGCACTTAAAGCTTGATAAAATGCATATTTATGAAATTCAACATGCTTTTTTTCTCTCTCCAAATGGGAATGCTTAGATTTGTAAAATATGATTCCCATGAGGCAACAAAATTGTTGGGACAATGAAAATTATCACCCTTCCCTTTACTACAGAACAACAGGCATGCAGCTATTAGGAAAGGGAGACAGAAGAAAAATGAATTTAAAGACGAACCCCACAGGGTATCATGTTTTACCTGTGACTGCTTTACTAGTGAATTCAAGTATGCTGTCTCAAGTCTTCTAGGATATTAATAGTGATCTAACCTGATAGTAGCTGATCAGCTCCTCAAGTTCATCAGCATGGATCACTATGTGTAAGCCACAGATCTGTGCCAAGCGGAATTCTTTTCCGTCCACACAGGCAAAGCACACCTGCAAGGAGAGTTAGTAAAGAGTTAACAGAATACTGCAATGCTTAATCTCCTTATGGTAAAGGGAAAGTTAATTAGCAAAGCTTTACCAAATTTGAGGCTTATATACAGTTCCAAATAGATACTTCCATGATGCTTGCTCTACAATTAAAATCCCTGCTATTCATTTTACACCATTTTGAAATTAAGATTTACACCTTGGGCAAGAGGATAGTTTACAAAGCTACAGACATGCTCTGTACCCAGAAACAGTTAGCAAGCTACTACCAGAGAAAGTAATATGCTCAGAAGCAACAGTAGAGCATGTGAGTTACCTCCTTCCAAGTCCTTGTGCTGTTGGCTTTGCGGCCACTGTCCACTGCTGCCTGATACTCTCCGAGGTGCACCAGGGTAGATGCCAGGCGAGCAAAGTTGGAGACGTTGTTATAGAGCAGTTTTGCTGCTTCATACATCCCCTCCTCATAACAGCGATCACCAACCTGCACCAGGAGGCCAAGGCAAGCAAGGGTCAGCAAGAATCAGGAGACACAACAGCAGCAAGTCATGCATGGGAACTGTGGATCAAGACATACCTGTTGTATATGGGCATTATTAGGGCCACTAATAAACTCCTCCAGCTCTGACAGACGATTAGTTTTTGCCAAAGCAAAAATAAGTTCTGTCTCTACGTAGGACTCTCTAGCCTTCTTCCTTGCCATCTGTAAGAATTTGACTAGGTCCTCCCAGTTATCTTGAAGAGAGAAAAGATATTCAAGATCCTCTGTTTAGCCATTCTGTATTGCTCATCATAGAAACAGCTTTCACTAGTAGTCTCAAGGCTCTCCTCCACCATGATACTAAGCCATTTACACTGGAGTTAAGGAATTCCCTGCTAAACAAAGTCACTTTCACATAAGATTAAACTCCTTGCAACTATTCTACAATCAAGCTGGCAAGCAATTCTGAAACATACAGCTAAACAAATGTATTATACTTGGCTATATTTTAGCTAACACTCCAAGTTATCTCCAGGGGAAAGTCTATCTTTGGTGTAGCAATACAGTGAGATTCCTGTCAATAAGCTTGTCTAAACACTGACTCATCTGTTCCATGAATCGACTGCTCCCTTTTCCTCTGAAAGAAGACTCATAAGCCTCAAGAATTCCTGCTGCTCAATGTAGATGCAACAACCTAGTGCATATCTAAACAATCTTACATTTGAAGATGCTCTGCCTTACCATTTCTATTAGCTGCTTGAACAACTTCCATGTAAGCTGATGGATCATCTGCCTTTATATAGGAGTCAATGGCTTCTTTGACCAAGTCCTTGTGGAGCTGTGCTCTGCCTAGCTGGCTCCATACTGCTGGTTCGTTACACCTCTCTGCAAATTCATAAGCACGGTCTAAGTTGCCAATGTGCTCAATCAGGACCTGTTTGAAATTGAAGGTGCAAGTTAAAATCAAAAGCTTTGTAACACTGTCCTTTCTATCAGAATTCTTCCTAATCAAATGCAGTGCACACTCCAAACATATAGTGCAACATGCCAACATTTGATTACTATGACCAGATCAGCCCTGAACCCATTACTGTGACTTTGTTTTGCTATTCTTTGCACATAAACCTACTTCTCCCTGCAGCTTGGTATCATATTGGAACTGCACTCCTAAGTCTCAGTAATTTAAGTGACAATCACTCCTTCAGAACCAATGTAACAGCACACTTCCCATTCTATTACTAACATTCTCCACCTTCATGCAGGAACCACATCTCACCTGAATTGCTGAAGTGTTCACATCAAACTTTCTGAATATAGCAAAGGCTTCCTCATACAGCTCATTACTGATGGCAATGTTTGCAATGTCTGGGGCATCGTAGTTGTCCAGCCGGTTGATGTACTCCATCACCCGAGTGCGGTCAGCCTTGATGGCAGTCAGGATCAGCAGGTTCTGGAGATTCCTTTGGTGAACAGAAAGCACAGGCTATACACAGTGCATGCTAACCACTGCTTAAGTGACATGGATTGTACATGCAAAAAATACACCTGCTTGCTGTCACTAGCAACCACCTCAGCTCCAAATTAAGTAGCACTGATTATTTGCCTTCAAAGAGGAATTGCTTACTGATAGTGCTCTCTCAACACATCACTGCAAACTGCAGAGTGTGAACTAGCTCTCTTCTTAAAGCAAAGCACTTTAAATTCTGCTTTTTCACTTGATTATACACATTTAAGAGTTCTTAGGTCCAAAGGAGCTAAAGACAAAGCTCTCCTCTTACCTGTGTTCACTGAATACAGAATTGTCCAAGACAATTTTTTCCAATAACTCAATCAATTCATTAGGCAGGTCAGCAGTCATGAAAGCTTTCACAGTTACAGAAACCTCCTCTGGATCTTGAGTCTCTGATAAAGCTGTTTGGACAACCTGGATTTGAAGGCAGGAATGTATTAAGTGCTTTATATTTGCCAACCTATTCCAGTGAACTGCAAATTAAAGCTTCAGAATGGTGAGAGTGTTTTGTCATAGACAGCAAGGAAGAGCTACTTCTGTACTGGATATAGCTACAGGCACATCTTGGGTCTGTACAGAGTGCAAATTCATTTAGGGGCACGTCACTCCATAGGACATAAATATCTTAGCAGTACCTAAAGTTTTATGGCCATGAAGGTCAGAGTATCTGCCACTCACACTCTTACAAATTTCTGTGTGGTTGAGTTAAAGCTTTGAGCGACCTTGTGGGGGAAGACAACTACTTCAACACTCCATAAAGTTTTGAGACATCCTGAAGTCACCTCACACTAGAGGCTGAGACTTTGTGCTGTACCTGGTCAATAAGCTGCCGCCTGAAAGGGTTGTTTTCTTCCAGAACATTTGCCCAGAGCTCAGGGTCCTTCCTGCGCACCAGATAGCGAGCCTCACTCTTGAACAGGGAGTTCTCATTGCAGACCTGAAAGAAGTCACAAGTATTGGTGTTAATGGCAAGGATCAGTACTACTGTAAGACAGGTTTAGCTAGCTATGAATCAGACAGTCTAGAAGATTGACTAGTACTAATTGCTGACCAACACTAAATGCCACAGACAAGTTCTTACCCAACCTCTGATCTGGAAGATTCATGGAGAAGCTCTCCAGCAGAATTTCTATAGCTTCTCTTGGTTTTGCCAACACAAATACTGTGACAAAGGCTCCACAGTAACTATTTGCTTCTGTTTGAAGTGAAGACCTGTAGAAGCCTGAAGAACTCAAGTTTTTAACCTAGAAAGGGCACCACTTGCCTGGGCAGTGTTAAGTAATGAACTGAGAAATAGTGCATTTGGTAATCATAAGATTTGCACTAGAAGTGTTCAGGGTAGCTAGTGCTTGGATTTCCCTGTTAAAATGCTAAGGGTAAAGAACAAATAGGAAATCTCCTATAGAAGTGCGGCAGTGAAGTGTTATGATCTTATTAGTACCACTAACTTAAGTTTCCAATTAGAAGAGTAGAAACCTGAAGGCCTATTCCCTCTTCCAACAAGCAGTGTTTCGTTAGTATCCAAACCAGCTCTTAGAACCTCAAGTACTTTGCTGTAATTAAATCAATAGTAGCACAATTTTGTTCTACTTTGTACATATTTTACTTGCAGAAGTTGAGCCCTTTTCTAGGATGCAAAGTCTCCAGAACAATTCTTACAGGAGGAGGATCTTCCCTCCACAACTAGAAACACCTGCTCAGAACACCAGTTAAAAAAAACAACTGGTACTAACAGGTTTTTATGGTTAACCAGAATGCTAAAGCTTATCCTAGCAAAGTTCCCTAGCAGAACCACACAGAGCCACCTCCATATCCTGAAATAAAGGAGCCAAATGTAGCCAGCTGCATTTCTACAGCTACAGAGGAGGTATTACTTCAGAAATAGCTGTTTCACACTGTAAAGCCATCCATTTTCAGCAGCAAGCCTAGACTATACCACCATTCTAATGCTTGCGGGGTATGCCTTGCCAGGGAACACCATTTACTTCCTTTCAAACAGGGTAAAATAAGCTAGTTCATTCCCCTACAGAGCTGACATTCTTTGCATATGCTAGTGTGGAAGTACAGGTAGGAGGAGAATGTTTTCTCTCAGCCACAAGCACTACAACCTGGCATTAAGCTCTGGTGTTCAGTTTGAGAGTGTAGGATGTTTGGAAAACACTGAGAATCTCACTTGCCCTTGAAATTCTGAGGGAGGTTCTAGAAATCAACAAGTTTAAGATAGGAAAGGAATGCTATCAGAGTAAGTCACTGCAGTTTGACTGTCAACATTTATTTTCCTCATTCCTAGTTAAGTATTGGAGCAACTCTTAAGGGTCAACCACAGTAAGGGAAAATTACAAGCCCCATTCTAGTTCAGGGAAGCTTTTTCTCCTACTGTAGAGTCAGGCTGTATGATCAGCAGAAGAGACAGGCTGTCAAGTGGCTGTCAAGTGCTCAAGGCTCAAAAAAGTATCAAATTAAGCATGGTTTCACAGTAGGCATGTTCACTAGTTGGGCCCAGCAAACAATTTAATTTTGAGCAGAATCAAAAACATGAATAGTACCTTAAAGTTGTGGAGTTCCTCATCAACATAAAAATGACTGTCTCCATACACAAGAATCCTGCTTACCTCAACTCCTGAGGGAGATTGCAAGACAGGATTCTGCAAGTGTTAGACAACTAGCCAGCTAGGCTTCCACTTCAGGCAACATGCAGTTCTTTAACATGTTTATAGATACAGTTTTACTAACCTTTATGAGTTCCAGATCACACTGTCCCCTCTCATAAGCAACGCAGGCCAGGTGAGGGTCCCTCTTCTCACAGTACTTGCCGACCACACGGCTGTCATAGTAGGGATTCTCACGAAGGAATCGCTCTGGGTTATTGTTACTGTCAATGTAGATTTTGGCAAGGGCATTATGGGTTGCAGGTTCTTCACAGCCTTCATGAATCCTTGATTCAAGCCACGGCAACAGCAACTTAAGCCTTTGAAGAAACATTTCAGGTTTGTAAGTCAGACTGAGGTATTCTTGGCAGCTACCCATTAATACCTGGCTTTCCCTTCAAGCAAGTCTGCCGCTCAGACTTAAGAGAAGACAGAGACCAGCTAATTATTTTTAATGAGTCTTAAATGAGGAGGCCAGATCTGCAGTTTCACATCAGGGAAAGCTGCAGATGTCACTAGTTTTGCAATCTCTCCTTTCCACTCCTGTTCCTTAGCTGGGTCTTCACACTTACAGCCATTTGTTCATTTTACAGGTAACTACTAACTAATTACAGAAGCTATGTGCCTACAACAAGATTGTCAAGACAGTTCTATCCAGATTTAATCCAAATGCACACTCCATGGTTGGCTGTGCAGGAAGGCTTCAGAAGCCATTTTAATCACCATGCAGTGCAAATCAGACACCCCTATACCACCCAGATAATCGAAAGACTGATTAGCAAATCTAAATTGTTTTTCTACAAAGAACAACATTATTAGTATTTTATCATTCAGCAAAACTGCATTCAATTCGTTTTGGATATATGCCAGGGCTAGGAGAGGCAAAACACTGGTGTCTGCAGATGTATTTTCATTACCGATTTCTTTTCTCCACTTCAGCCACCAGCTCATCTGTTGAGAACTGGCCTCTAACCACCATGATCAAGTTCTTAATGACATCTTCAGAACAATCCACATCAAGAAGCCCCCCAACCACTGCTGGTATACGGCTTGGATTCACCTAGAATAAACCACCATCATTAAAATTAGTTATTAGCATTACTAATAACACACCCCCAGTCTTTTACATGGGGAAATCTAGTTAAAATTCACTTCTCTAGAGCACAGTTTAAGTTACTATCACATTTGGATACAGAACTACACTTACAGGTTTGTAATAGACAAAAGGCTTTTTGAAGAGCCTCTGCACTAAAAGTATGAGCATAAAAAGAGACATAGTAGATTCTGCTTTAGCCTACTGAAAGTTGAAGTTTCTCCTAAGGAAGGAACGAGCAAGAGCTTAAAATGGGGTTCTCCTTACCTTCTGTACATAGATCTCTATGTATTTCTGCAGGTTATTGCGATACAAGTAGAGCACCAGGTCATGGACAAAGTCAAACCGGTCACAGACAATGATCAGAGGAAGCTGGTCTGTCAGCTTTGCCTCCTAGATTTGGGGCAAAAAAAGCAACCAATCACCATTTGTTAAAGAATTTTCAAAGCAGGGAAGTCTGACCAAGTTCCCTTAGCACTAGAAGCCACAATACATTCGAATTGAAGTCTGACAAGCAGACAATTGACTTCAAAAGCAAGCTACCCACTATGAATACCATGCAGTCAACCCATCGGTTGAGTTTCAAGTTTAGGTTTTTCATGAAGAAATGCCACATTAGGCCTCTCTCTCTAGCTTCAAATTACATCAATTCACAAATTATATCAATTCAGAAGACAGTTGGTGAGTTTTAAAGGAATGGCAAATTTGGACTTGTTTTCCCAGAGGTAGCCTAGAAGGACCAATTCTATGCCTGGAATAGGATCAGGCTCCTATTCCAGCTACACAGCAGACTACCCACAGCCATGCCAGCTAAATCTTCAGTTGGTATTTCCCTCCATTAGAAAGCTGTAAAGCAGTCTTTTGCAGCTAAGCAAAACAGGAGACTGCTCAATCCATTGGACAGAATAATTACCTTCAGGAAGTTCTTCACCCGCTCTGGGTTATAGCAGTTACTTTCACGGCAGATTCTTTCCACTTCCTTTATCTGACCAGTCTTGCAAGCTGCCTGGATGTACTTGAAGTGAACATCTGGATCTTGGCTGAAGTTTACAATAGAACCCAAGAAATAGAATAGTCCTAGAAAGTCACATGTTTTCAACATAGTTAGAAGGGTAAATGGAGCAAGCACATGTTATGTGCTTCAGCTTAAGACTTAGTTCAGCCCTGCTGAGAGAATAGCTTTCATTCAAGTGCAGGAAAACTGGGAGGGATTTTTTTCCCCTCTTTCAGGTTTCCATCTTGCTTTCTGATCTTTACTCGAGAGGGTTAAGAAACTACCTAGGACAAAGCTATCCCTAGAATTCACTGTGATGAGCTCACCTTGATCAACACATCCTAAGGTCCAGGTGTGTGACAAGTACCTCTCCCATAAAAGCTACAATCCTTACTATTAAGTTCAATTAAGCAGTGCTCCCAAGTAAGCTGCTTCCCTCCAATACTGTACCTTCATAGCTTTTGAAAGATTCAAAAAGCTCCACAAGAGACTGGGTACCAAGCTGCTCATGGTATTTAGAAGCAACTTGCACACAGAGCTGTAGGTTTTGCCTAATGTTGGCTGACAGCATAGCACGCAAACACTCCACAGAGTCTTCAACTGAGAGAGAGCCAAAGAAGTTCACGAGCCACTGGAAAGAGAGAGTTTTACTCAGTAACTTAAAAGGATTTGACTGACTTCTAAAACATGGCAACTAGCTACGTGCGCTACTAGCTGCAGGGATTCTAGCTTTCCCTTTTTACTGTACACAGACTTACCTCAGGATTCAGGAGGTGAGTGTGAACAACAGCACGTTTAATATCGTAGAGGTCAGTGTAGTGTTCCAGGGCTCGCTGGAGCAAGCCTGCCTTTTCACACAGCTGGGCAATGTGAGCGCGATCGTAGTGTGTAAACATCTGGTTTCCAAGAATGGCATCTGCAACCTAAGAGGTTACATGTCATATTCAGACTGGCAGAATTGCAGCAGCTGTCTAAAAGTTGTTGAAAAGTCAGAGCAGTGACTTTTTTTGTCAAAGTAGTCTTTGATGTTGCTACACTACTTACAGGTATCAGTACTGACAGCACATTCTTGTGCAAGCCTACTACTGTGTCTCCTTCACTGTGTGGAGGAACTAGGTTAAGAGGTCTTACCTGGGGGGCATGGATCAAATTCATCTCCAGCAGGCGAGTCTGCAGGTGACCTTCTGCAGGGCGGTTATTTTTCAGAGCATCCAGCAGGAAGGATGTGCACTGCTGGATAAGACTGTTCTCCATGAACACATCCACTATCTGTGGAGATTGGTCAAGTTAGAGAAGGAGGTCTACATACACACCTATCTATATATACACTAATGGCCTGGCTAAAAAGGCAGTTCATCACGGCACCTAGCATGCTCTATTCCCTTTGTGCTCATAGGATTACTGCCATGGCAATAAAAAGACAAGTTTCACACTGTTTCTTTCTTGAGAACATAAGCAGCACTTCACTTGGAGCTATTATTCCAGATTTTGCCACACACTAGCACAGCATGCAAATCCTATCTCTTCTCTCTTGTTGGGGTAGTTGCTACAAGAAAACCTAAGACTTTATCAAAGGAGCTTTAGTTATTTAATAATGCACATTGTTGCCTTATTTCTGTCTGTTTAATCAGAAGTAGCCAGCAGCAGACAGTACTCAAGTTTATTTGTTCATCTTCCTCTAAATTCTCTGCATGTGAAGAGTTAATGTATGCTCCATTAAAGTAGGACAATAACACTACTGCTTAGACTATGACTGTGGAAGATTCACTACCAATATTACAGTACTAAGCTAGAAAGCTTCCACACAAACTTGATAACACTTGCCTTTAAAGGTGAAACAGTAACAAAGCATGACCAGAATAGTTCAGTCACTTTTCTAACCAAGTCAGCTAGACCCCTGAACTGGCCTTACCAGTTCCCAGAATGGTACTATGCTATTACCTCTGTCTAGAAAGAGATCACTATTCTTGTTGTAGGCATCACCTGGTTAATGTTAGCCAGTGGCTCCTCATCCTGTACCAGCATCTGAGAAAACTGCAGGCCTTGGTCTGGACTGACCCTCATCACACTTCTCAGTAAGAAGATCCAGTCTGGGGTATAGCCAACCTAGAGATTTCAGAAACAGTCATTCAGGCAGAGAAAGCTTTACACATCTTTTAGGCCTTTGGATTCTTCAGCATGGGCTCTATGAACTGCTGTGAGGTTCCCATGCCCATCCCCCATCTTCCAGGAATTCTCAGGCAAAAGTACTGCTTGTCTGACAAATACAGTGCTCACCTACTTAGCAAATGAACTTCTAAGCAGGGCATGTGTCCTTCTACGCAAGAAAACTGCTAGGAGCAAATCTTTCAACAGTCTTAAGGCACTATCTATCAAGTGAGGTCCTAAACTTAGGTGGACATCAGGCAAATGCTTTTGTCATCACCCAAAAAAGGTCTTATGAATTTAGGAAGAATTCTATCTTTATTCTCTAGAATAAGCTTGAGCTAGTCATTAAACTTAGTTCATAAGATTCTGGACTTTCTGAACTTCATTTTTTGCAGACTGCTCAGACCTTAGTCATATACTGTGATTTGTACTAGAACAGTGAAAAAAACACTGTTTCTCAATCTTACCTACTTACCAGTTTTAAGTCACAGGAAGCAAACTTATCTCATGGAAGATAGCTCAAGAATGCACACATTAAACATAGACAGAGTCTAGCAGTTTGTGATAAACAACTTTACCTTTTTAGCATACAGCACTATTTTCTGGAATTGACCAGTTTCAGCAAAGCACTGAATCACTTTGTTTGGCACATTAGCACGAAGGTAGACACTGAGTGCAAGGGTTGGGTCAGCTGTCTTCACCAAGTCTCCCAGCTCCTCTGAGCACTCCAGCTGAAGTCAGAAATGGTATGTCGTCAAGCAGAATTCAGAGATGCAGTATCAACAAAAGCACTGTTCACACTCAGTTGTTACAAGACAACAGAATGAAGCTAGCATCATGATCAGCTTACCTTGTCCTCCTTCAGCCACTTCTCCAGAAGCTGCTTGCGGCCCTGCTGTAGGACAGGGCGACAGAGCTCCAGAGACTCAAACTTGTTCAGCTGTCCCTGGTCAAGCAATATTCCAAAGTATTGGAGCAGGGGAGAGGCTTGCCCAGGCTGAGCTGGTACACTCTGGAACTTCCTGATTGTATCACTGGTACGCAGAATTCCCTGAAGAGGCACAAAAGAGAAAGAAGCAATGCTTAGTTAGTGAAGGCTGAAGAGCATTAACACAAAAAAAAACCCTTAGTTTTTTAACTAAGGTGTTAAACTATACACTAAAGCATCTACTCTTCAGGGTGAAGATCTTCAAACCAATGACATTCTAGCAAGAAGTCAGTGGCCACAGCAGAAGTCCAGCCTATGGCTAGAAAAGAAAAGCAGATGCTCCTTTATGGGACACAGGAGAATACATCAGTCAGAATAACAATGGAACTGCAGACTAGTATTGCAGCACTTCAGTTTTTGAATGCCAAGTACTAAACAAACATGGGCAAAGCAAGTCCACTGAGCTAAGGCAAATCCCCAGGACTTCTAAGTTTTACTTTCAGGAGTTATTTACCTTTGGTGCAGATGCAGCTACTTTGGCAGCATCTGCATAGCTTCCTTGAGCAAACAGGGTGTTGAACTTCCTGGCAAATAATTCCTCTGCCCCAGCTAGATTACTACGTATAGCCATACGCAGTCCCAAGTCAGGATTCTGGAGAACATTCGTAGCATAGTTCACTATGTTGTCTTCCTCAACACACACAGAAAGCACCTGGAAAGCACAGAAGACATATGGAGGAGAACTATCCTTTCCACAGCTGCTATGAAATATATCAAATGTCTATGCAGCCCATCAGTGAAGTAGCAGATTATCAAAAAAAGTTCCTGCCCAAACAGCCCTGTACTAGGAGAGGTTAAAAACCAGCTCAGTTTCTTCCTTCCGTGATGTATGTTTTATCAAGTCACTCATTAGGTTTGTTGTACTCCATCTGAGCTTTAGAAAGCTCAAAAGCAGAATGCTGGATTTGTTACCTGTCCTTTTTTGTTGACACCAATAATGCCTGAGGTAGGTTCATGAGGAGCTGTGACAAAGATGGTATCAGCGCTAATACGGTTCATGTAGATGCACACTCCAGACTCCAAGTCATACATGTGAATATATCCATACTTGGTAATCAGGTAGATAACACCATGTTTAATCCCAATCTGCCAAAAGAGGAGTTTTAGTCAAGACCAAGACTGTAACAGTTGACAGCTGCCTTTAGCCTAGTCGCAAGACAGTATTGCGGTGACATGCCTTTGCACTGACATTAAGAACAAATATAGCTTTGGGCTTCCTTCTTACAGACTCAAAGCAATGCACAGCCTTGCTGGCCTTTTGGAGCCATAGTTCTATATGGTTTTGGGGGTTGGTTTGTTTGTTTCTAAATACCACCTTAGGCTGACGTATATGAACAAATACTGAAATGCCCTATGTTGGAATTACTGTTTTAATGTCCAAGCTACTTCCTGCAAATTATGAACACCCCTCCCAGAACCAGGAATGGCAGCAGAGCACTCGCAGATAGCATTCTTTAGGGGTCAAATACCTACCTGCATTGCCACAGGAAAGTCTGTCTGTGCCTCAGGTGGGAAAAACACATCAACAGCTTTCTTTACAAATGGCTGATTTCCAGTAGCTGGCTGACCAACTTCAATTATGTGTAGCTAAGAAGAGAAGAGCACGTCACAAGACTGCCTGCAAGTACAGCCACATGAAAGAAGCTACTCTCTTCAAACATGCTACTGAAGTCATCTGCTGCACTTGGCTGATGAGTATCTGCCCAATCCCAAACCACCACAGTCTGGGATAAGAAGGACAAGTTTTCTGGAACTTGATAAAAGTAAAAAGCAGGAAAGATCAAACAAACCACACAAAATCCATGCTTTCTATGAAAGTAGACCACATTTTATTACACACAACTTGTTCAAGATGTTTTAAGTAAGACTTGTCAATTCAATAATTTTGCAGAGCAAGACTGGAAAGCTTAAGACATTTTAGTGTTACTAAACAGCTACTGAATTCCACTATCAGTTTGATAAAAACAACCTATCTACAACACTAAGGCTTATCTAGTCTTTCTGTACTGAATTCAAGACATAAGAGGCTGCTCGATGGCTTCATATGTACAACACGTGGGCACAAATGATACTTTAACACCCTGAGCTCAGTTCTCCTTGTACATGCACTTGTTCTTGTCTAAGTTTCACCCAAGCAACTCAGGCTTTTTGCAGTTTCCATCCTACTGAAAGCCAGCATTTTGATGCTGACCAAATATGCTGCACACATGGTTCCCAAGCTGTTCTTCAGAGCGCATACACTAAGCGATTACTGAAGTTCTGCGAGTACAGAGTTCTGCTACAGCAGAACAGGAAGACAGCTACAGACTTTACCTTGCCTCCTGCAGGACTCCTCACAGCAAAACAGAAGAGGGTTGAAGGCTTGGCATTTCCCTCTATTTTGAATTCTGCAAAAGCTGCTGCATGGCCCTCTATTGGTTGGGAGACTTTTCTATCAACTGAGTACAGCTGCATTGCACCAACCACACGATTTTGCTAGGAAAAAAGAAATGTCAGCTTTTAGAAACGATTTCAAATGTTTATGTAGCAAGATCTTTTGGACAGTGAACTAAAAAGCAGCAAATGTTCTTCATCCTCTCTTCCAATACTTTTAATCCCATCAAAAGTCAGGTTATTCCTAGAAAAAAATATTTTTTTGATCTATAGAAACCAAAGTTAAGAAACTACAGCAGCTACTAAGTGGGGCCAGGGCTTCCTGATTATTTTGATAGCATGCTGTTTCCATGTAACTTACCTGTGCTGAAATTCCTATCAGCAGCAGCCATTTTTGGTGTTCATCTGTTCTGTAGTTGATGATTTGGCAGCCTGCAAGACTAGCATGCCTGTCAAACATCTTCTGGGGTTGCGATTCTCCCTCCATACTCCAGTGGTAGACTGCTGTCTCTGTCACCAAGGCAACTGTGTTCACAGATATCCATTTCCAGAAGATCACTTCCTCTGCCATGGTATGGGCTTTCATTTTACTTTTCATCTCAATGTTAAAGATCTGAAGTGTTTTCCCAGCTAGTACGACAAAACCCAAGAAACAGCTTAGATTACCACAACGGCCATCCTGTGGTTTGCCTATTTATAAGCACCCTGATTCAGCCACTATTCCAGTGATGTCCTGTCACACCTGAGCCTCCTTTGATACAAATAGATCAAATCAGATTCCCTTCCCTACCCCAACACTTCTACCATCTCTGAAGCAAAAGAGTCTACTTCTTATGGACACTTGCACAGACATTCCAAGTGACAAGCATAGACTCTAACTATAAGCTGTATTTAAGAGTCTAAGCTACAGAGCTTCTGTAAACTCTGGTTTAGGTAGCAGCACAGGTATACCAAGTTACAGGTATTTAGTAGATGCCATCCACTATAATTCAAAGAAAGAATGGCTCCAGTTTGTGTCAATTTAGTAGCTGCTATAGAAGACCTGTACCAAGTCCAACATCACCAGACTTGCAACAGCTCAAGAGAGTCAAAGAGTACAGCTTCCATTTTGTTTTTCTGTGCACTTAACTAGGAGATGGACAGGCTCTGTACAAGAAAAACACAAGTGCCTACTGAAGAGGACAGTCAATAGTTCAGAAAGATTATAGAAAGGTTTGGAGCTTTAACTACAGTTAAGACAACTGCTTCACAATTTAGTTAACTATACTGCAGGTTTAAGTTTGACTTTTGTATTCCTTTTTAACTCCCAGAAGCAGATAGCAAAGGTAGAATTACAACTAATGTTAATTTAACCAATATATAAAGGACTCTACTCCTTTCAAAAAAATCCAAGTGATGTTTTACTTCACTGTGGATAAGAACTCAGCTCTAGGAATATTGTTTTCTGTTCACAACACACCCACTCAGACTGCTAGAGTATTGGCTTGTAATGCCATTATTTCTATCCACATTTCAGAAGTGTTTTCCCTGCTAGTAACACTTCTGACTGTCAAACTGGATGTTCCTTCTGCTGGGAAGTTTTGATAGATTGAAGCTGCTGGCCACTGAGGCAAGCTAATATGCTTCTCAGGCTGCTTTATGTTCTAGCATGAATTTAGACAATAAATTCATCATATTAGTTTAATGCAGTGCCAAGAAAACACAAGACTTCAGAGCTACTACATGCAGTGTTTATGCTCCCTGGATTAACTGCATGAAGAACTGTTAACCTGATCACTTAGCTCCTAGGGCAGCTTGCTAGCTTTCCTGGGACCAACAGCAGCCTGTTTCTGACCACCTTGCTCGGCATGTGCAGTTACTGTATTATACACATGTAATATGCCTAACATACTGTTTCCAACTATCAGTTCACAGTTGATTTACTGTATTGGACAACAATTTGTCCAGCAGTGAACTACTGCTATCAAGGGATTGATTTTAGAACTTCCACAGTGTGCACTTGCGTGCAGAAGATAGACAAGTACTTCTGGAAGGGTCATCTCATCAGGAGTACCAGTATGTGCATACAGAAGCTGCTCTCAAAGTCATCCTTCCTGAAAAGGAGGCAGGATGTCCTTCCTAGTTTTAAGAACACAGAAGAAACAGATAAACTATTAAAACTAGCCAAAACCTATGCTTGTCTATTTTCTACACTGAATTTGACTGCTGTGCTACAGCTGGAAATGGCTTTAGAAACCTCACCTGGATGCAGGGGTACAGAGGAGCCATTGCAACACAATTTCTTAGCTGTGGCAACATAGCTTCAAACTTCAGAACTCTAAACTGTAATTAAACTACAAAAAAACAGTTGTTATTTGGATTAAGAGAACAGAACCTGCTCTAAAGTCACAGTGAGGGGTAACTGAGTTGGAGTCTTATGTCTACTTGAACGCTTTCTTAGGCCAAGATCTGAGATAAAAAGCCAGACTCCTCAGTAAGTTTTTCTGATTAAGCTACTGGAAGGCTCAGTCTCCTTAGACTCTGCTCTACAAGTGTAGGAAGTAAGCAGATTCATTTTTTTGAACACTGGCACAAGAATTAACATTTCAGCTCACTGGAGCATGAAGTTTCTGCATTTCACAAAGAATGGAAGCACCCCCAAGAGCTGCATTCTCCACTTATGCCAACCAAAGGGTACTCTCTGTACAGAGCAAAGCAAGAGAATCATGAACACAAGGACAAAGCAGGAATCTCGGTACACCAGGAGAATGCCACATGCAATCCAGAAATGAAATTGTGCATACTACTTCAGTTTAAATCGAGAACCATTTCATTTCTTTATCTGAGGGTGAATTTATATGTTTATTGCTCAATAATCCTCAGATTATGAGCAACTCCCAAACATGACACACAGTCACAATATACAAATTTTCACTACTGAAGCTTCAGTCAATCAGCAAGGAAAGTCTGGAATGACTGACTTAAATCAGTGCAGTTCACTGTAGTTCTGCTGGTTATCAGTGGATAACAACTTATTGGTTAAGTAGCTCTCTTCATCCTCTTTTCTACCCAACCCTTTGGTCACTAGATTGATAAAAGAAGAGATGATTAAGTTTGCAATACCTGACAACACAACTTCTCATCTCAAAGTGACATCATTCACTCAGCCTCATTTGTTCAGAGGACAAGCTTATTCACTCTGCATTAACAGAACAATACTCCTTTTGAACAAGTCTTAACACTGGCAAGAACAAAGCTTTATTCTTCAAAGCCGATGATAATCCTTTTAGTTAGTAGGTTAGTTTTAAAAATCAGATGATATAGTTCCCTTGTAAGAGCTAGATGAAGCTCTGTTAGTGTAGAGAAGGCACTTTCCTTGCCAGTATGGCTTGTTTAAAGGGGTCCAAGATTAAAGACAGTGAATTCTTAACACATCTGAAATTACTTTTTCATTGCTATCTTTACCCACACTGCAGGTAAGGCAGTCCTGTGCAAGATGTGTAAGCATCTTGTACATTGAAGTCAAACATTAACACATTAGTTCTCTCCTAACGTCAGTACAAGCCTGAGATCAAAGACAGGAAGTTACAGCTTTGTGCCATTTCCGAGGACAGTTATTTCTTGGACCCCTAAGTTATTTCACCATCATTTTTCACAATTAAACACATTTAGGCAGAAACAAATAGCACACAGGACATGCTAGCAAAAGTGTCTCATAAAAATATTGCAACTTGGTTTTGTCTATCAACTGTACTTCCATCATACATACACACAAACATTAAGAGCATACTCCTCTCCTTCACTTGGTACAGTCAATAGTCAAAGCAGCCAAACAGCTGGTAACAACCCAATAGAGAACATTTTCATTGCAATACCAGGTGAGGATTAAGATCTCCCACCTGGCTATGAAGTAAACTGTCAAATGGCTACCTGAAGTTCAGTACTTTTTATGAGATCAGACCATTCTGTACTACCAAACATAAAATGTCATGACAAAGTTCACTCACCATCTGTTTAGATAAGATGCAGGAAAAAAAGTACATAGTCAGTAACAGTTACTGAAATTAAATATCAGAAGTTGGTCATTTCAGAAAAAAGCCATAGATGTACTAAAAATTATTTCTGTGAGCTCAGAGTGCTACTTAGAGGCAGTATCAACACCACAGGTACTGGTAAGCAGAAGGTTTATCTGCAAGATCTAGCATTTGCCAAACTTAACATGCATATACATTCAGATTTTCACAGTTGCTAGACATCTTTATGACATTTTGTTGTTACACATGAAAGGGCCAAGACAGAGCAGACAGTAAGAATGGCATTACACCCCTATTCATCTTTACAAGTGTCCATTATGTTACAACACCTGTTTAAAGGGAAAGTACACCACACGTTGACCTCATCCTCAGTGAGGAGGCTGCAGTACCAAGCCCAAGCATCTCACACCTACTCAAAGGCAAATCATCCAAAGATTACTGAAAAATCCACTACCAAAAATACAGCATTCAAGTTCAGACAAAAGTTCTCATCCTCACACATACTCTTCTTAGAAAGTTTACATCAATGTTAAGCTTAGGAGCACAGGTAAGCAGTAATACAGCTAACCAGTAGGTTTCATACTGCAATAACAAAGGGTTACTCACCTTTTAGTGCAATGACTTTAGAGGCTGGGTTCATGATGGCACTTTCGGCAGAAATTGGACGTCTGATGGGCGTGGTTGGATCACTCATGTCAATTATCACTACTTGTGCCTGCTCCCCCACTTTCTCTCTGATGCAGATGAACTTGTCAGATTCCATTGTAAGGGTACTGAATCCAATGTTGGCTGGGTTAATGCCCAAGTTTTGGAGCTAGAAAGACAGAAGAGAGGTCTATTATCTTTCCCATGTCGAAGGTCTAATTCAAACCTCTATGCCTAAAGTGTCCTCCTTTTCACCCTTCTGTGTTAAGTTTCTTTCCACTTACTTCCATTTCAGGTTAACAGGAGGAAGTGGCAGTGAATGCACATCACTCTTCCAATTGGTTTGCAAACTTACCTATGCAGAACACCCCAGCTTCGTATGTACACACTTTATGTAACAGTAACTGTGACAAGCCTGAGCACCTGCTTTATGCCCCAGAGCAATGCTTTTCAAGCAGAGGAACTGTATCAGATTCACTGAAGCTTAAGGGATTAACCTATAATGCTTTCCAGTGCACTGAGTGAAAAATGACTGCCCTCAAGGAGACAGGACAGAAACTAGCACCACCATCACCAAGTCATTAGAACCCCTGGATATATTCCACCAGGAGCTTCATACAATAGACTAAACCCCTCGGGCAACAAGTCCCATAATGGTGTCACAAACACTGTTTTAGTGTTTTGATCTGACTGATCATAGCTTGTTACAGCTTCGGTAAAGGTCCTCACTAAATCATAAATTGGGTATGAAATGGAGACACCTCAAAGTGCAGTGTGTCAGGACTGTGCCTAAGAATGCCTCAGGAATTGTTTTCTGTTAAACTTACCGATGAAGAGCTACTCAGAACTCAAGTTTCTGTAAGGCAACACAAGCCAAATGTACACGTGTAAAGAGACATTGACTCCCTCTGCAGGTGTCTCTCAGCAAAAATTGAGATCCATTCAACTAACACTTCACTTTACAGTTAAATACTTCAATACACACTAGTAAACTTCAGTAGGCACCATTCGTTCCAAGAGCTCAAGTTTAGGCACAAGAAGAGCAGAAGCTGCTTGTAACTATCCACTGGGCATGCAGCTATTGCAGGCTTTTAATTCTAGTGTTCTTGGTCACATGCTCTAGACTGGACAATGTCCACTTATTGCAACAAATTACATGTTTGTAGTATACACTTGAGCACTTCAATACTGAGCATGATTAGAGTCCATCCACCAACAGAGTATAGTCCATTCTAAGACTGACTGCCACAAGAGGGGTCAAGAGATTTAACTGAAGCATAGCCAAGTTCCTAACTTGATTTCATTAATCCAAACTCAGATGTATTTCCAGAGTACTGAAGTAGAAACACAGCCTCTTCAAGGTCTCTTCTAAATTACTGTGCTTCAGCTTAACCCACTCTTCCAGACAGCCCCTGACCACCCATTCTGCATGGTGAGAATCCTGAGGCAATAGCCTACTTGAAGTTTGGCTTTAAGCACAAAGTTATTCACTCAAAAAATCTTGTCCGTGTTAAAGAACAGCACTTTGGGTATCTTCCTAAGGTAAATAAGATTTGCATCAGGTTCTGGTATTTAGACTTCCCATTTTAACTGCTATAAAAATCAAGCAAAGCTTTCAAAAATGTAATGCCAAATAACATGAGTATCACTGCCATCATTATTAGAGAAGTCATATCTTCTAAAGGCAAAGTGTCAGTGCTTCCTAAAGGATAAACAACATGCAAGCTCTTTATGAATTCATGAAGACTCCTAGATAGAGTTCACATCTGGAAACAACTGCTCAATCACATTAAGTGGAGCTAAAGAAGCAGTAAGACTCGAGTTTGTTACTAGTTCGACTCCTGCTACATCAAGACCTGGATATCTCTCATCTCACACAGGACTCAAATTGTACATTTAAGTACAAGCTATGACAATTTCAAATGCAACATGCACTGTGACTGGCAGTCACTCCTCCTGCACAGGCTGGGAACTACACTTCAGTCAGAAGGATGATCAGCAGAAGGCAAAATGAGTTTCACAAGGAACGTAAACAGTCTGCTGATCCCTAGTACTCCTCCAACTCTACATGGACTAAGATCACTGTTTCACTTCACACTATCATTTATCCACTTCCAGCTAGAGGGAGTGGGAGAGAAGAACTCAGTATTTAGCACTGCAACTTATGTTTAGTTTCTCTGGAGAGCACTTTCTGCATGCTTCAGTTCTTCTTACATTAGAAAGCATACAACTGTCTTGGGAAGACTCTGAACTTGAGTGAAGTAATGTTTCATCAGCAACAAGGTGAAACTGGAATTGACTCATTATAGCACTAACAGCTATTCTAACCACTTAAAGCCTTATTAATTAAAATGGGTACAGGTATAAACAGTACAGATTGGCTTTAGGTACAGAAAGATTCAATGTAAGATCACCAAAACAGCAAAATTACAATGAATTGTAATTTTTTGGATTTAACATCATAAAGCAGCATAGTAGATCTATTACACTAAATTCAAATATGACAATTTAACTGTAGTCAAGCCAGTTTCTTGGAAATAATGTAGAAAAAAAAAATTATTAAGCTTATAAAGCTAGTATGGGTGACAGTGAAGCATTACAAACAGGAGCAAAGGCCAAATCTTCTCATCAATTCCCTACCAGTCAACCATAAGCACCATGTACCATTTATTCATAACTCCAGATGTTTACAATACAACATTAAGTTAGGGCTGATAAAGCTGTACTGCAGATATCCAGCCTGCACAAACACCACCAGTTCCCACATTTCTTCTGACTTTTCACCCATTATCCCACCATACAGAGACACCTGCAAAAATAGCACTGAGGGGGCTGACTGCATTCCTACTTCCAGCTACCACTCATCTCAATTTCTCTTTAGTAAAGCACTGCTTTAGAGCTACCGCACTCAAATTGGGAGGGAGAAACAGGAAAAAACATATCCTGAGTATGAGTTTGATCCTACATGCTAGCAGCAGGAGTCCAAAGGTCTCCTCTGCTCCTACATAGCCTCCATGCTTGGAAAAAGTTGCTCAAACACTGTTTTGGTCCTTTCGGTACGATCAAATTATTTAAGAGCAAAAGCAGGTGGTAGCAAAAAATAGAACATGACTTCAGTACAAATCCCTTGAGAAGATGCTAGCCCCTCACTCAAAACAGAAGTACTGCAATACTAATACTCGCAGCGTTGTCAGATACACAACACTAGCCATCACAGAAGCAGACATTTAATATGCAAAGCAGTATGTTACACATATATCAAGTGCGATGATCTCTCATCATTATTGTATGGACCAAACAATCAGCAGGATTGGTTACATTTGCTAATTTTAAATTGGAAGAACTATATGATTCTAAGGAGAGTCTGACATCAGAACTGCTCTCAGATTTCTTATTCAGACAGCTGTACTGTAGCTCTTTGGAACACATTTGAGGTTACTACAATCACTGCTACACTGAACATTGGCGAGCAGTGGGGAAGAAGTGACAGAATAACTCTTTATGATGTTCCTCTCTTAGCCCATGACAACTCTGAGAAGACAGTTATGTCTGCTTCTTTGGGCACAGAGATTAGATATTTCTGGAATCTGCTAGCCTTATTACTATTTGTTAGGGTAGGGCTCCTTCCAGAGTGACTAACACAGTTCTTCTAGTCAAGCAGAAGAACACTTCCCAAAGGGAGATGGAAGTGTCAGTAACCATTTCCCAGGCTGAAATGCTTTAAGCGGCACAAAGTCCACACTGATGGGTGATACCCAGCTCGTATTTTTAAATGGATGCCTGATTTGACAGAAAGGGGCGGTACAGAGACAGAAGGATGGCTTGCCAAGTCCACTTCCTGTTCTCTCATTCATTTCACAAATTCCTTTAATTCCTGCCTCAAACTGCACGTTCAGAGACGGCTATTCTCTCACTCCATTTACAACCCTCCCTCACCAACAGTTCACAAGGAAACAGATAAACCGGTTTGTCTGTGCTGCATCCATTAGTCACAGACCTTTTCCAACGCTGGCATTATAGCTTTCACTGGTTTTTAAGAACAGAACTATGTCATTTTAAGGGAGGAGGGTTTTTTAATATTGTTATGCTTGGAAGGATGGACAGCGGCTAAGCAGCTTCCATGTCCAAACGGTTTCTTGCACCTCATCTAGACAGTTTCCTCCCAGCTCGCAGCTGCACTGAAAAAGGTTCCCAGGAACCTCCGCGATCCAGAGACTGATAGTCCTTTAGGTAAAGGGGAAATCCCTCGGTCTCTCCGCAGAGTGAGGCGCCCACCTAAACTGCGGCGGGTGAGCTCCGCGCTTCCCGGGGCGAGCAGCCCGGCCCCTGCCGGCGCCTCCCCCTCCGCGGAGCGGGAGGTCCCTTAGGCGGCGAGTGACTCTGCACAAATCGCGGCCGCTCCGCACGCCGCGGAGAGGCAGCCCGGGGGATGGAGGGATGAAGGCATGGGTAGAGGGAGGCGACAGCCCGCACCAGAGCGGGCTCGGCCCCACGCTCCTTCCCACGGCGCCCAGCAGGACGGCGGTACCGCACCGGTGGGTAGGGATGGAGGGATGAGAGGGTCGCCCCGCTACAGCGGCCGCAGGAAGGGCTCCCGTGGCCCAGCTCCCCTTTCCCCTCAGCGCGCCCCCAGCCCCGGCTAGGCCGCGCCCACCCCCCCAAAGGACGGGGTGAGGCAGCGAAGGGGGACGCCTCATCCCTGCGCCTCCACCGCTCCCCCTCCGCTCACCTGGAAATGCTCCTGAAAGCGAATGGGCAGTATCTGGGCCATGGCTGGGGGTGAGCTCCCCGGGGCAGGGGCGCGGGGCAGGGACCGGCGGTGGCAGCAGGGCAGGCGCCGCTGCACCCCACACGGCGGCAGGGAGGGGAGGGGAGGGGGAGGCGGCGCAGGCGCAGTGCCCTGGCTGGGATGGCGCCCCGGCGGGCTCGCCTCCCTTTTCTGCCTCAGCCCGGGGCCGCTCACTGCGGCGGCAGGATCACTCCGCACCTCACCAGCCTGTCAGGGTCTCCTCAAATAGTCCCTCCCCGCGGGGATTCTTATCCCTCCGCATCCCCCCTGCCTCTCGCTCGCCCTCACGCCCCGCAGCCTTCCTCTCCCATGCCACCTCCCGCTCCAGCTGAGTGCCTGAACTGAGGAGGGGGCTTCGAGAAAAGAGGAGCTCCCTCAGCCTCCGCTGCGGCCAGCGGAGAGAGTGGCGGGAGAGCCTGTCAGAACCCAGGTATCCTTCCGCTAATACCACACCACGGACTCACGTGACTCAGCCCCTCACGGCCCCGCCCCACTGTAGCCCCACGCAGACCCCCAGAGGTCGCCGAGCCAAGCTCGAGGTCTCCTTCCGCCCTCCCCAGGGCCGAGGAGTGATGCTTCTCTCAGGGCCCCGAGGCCCCCGCCGTGGGTGAGGAGAAAGGCGAGGGGCTCCCGGGCGCTGCCCTGACGTACATCTGTGGCCGTTGGTGAGCACTGAAGGCCGGGAACAGGCCCGTTCCCTGCACCTGTCAGCCCCGCGGCCTGCCCCAGCACCTGCCGTCGTGGCTGGCAGTGGCAAAGAAAGGCTCTCCTCCTCCTCGAGTGGACACTGGTTCGTCCCGGCCGCAGGGAAGCTGAGGGATGCATGGCCTTTAATTGACATGGCCATGACCCCTGGCTCAGGGCACAAGGGCTAGGGCAGCCACCGCTTCTCAGCAGGCCTTTGGAGCCCCAAGGGGTTCAGCTGGCCCTTGGCTATCAGACGGCATCGCTGCCACTGCCCTAGGCCCAGCAACAGGTGAGAGTGTAGCACTACGTGGGCTTCACTACCTCCTGCCATGCACGAAGGTAGGTGAGTTTATGACCAGATGTCAGGTATGTTTGAAAAGCTGTTCTACCCTGTTGAAGTCCAAAATACAAATAGGGTTCCTTCCCTGAAGAGTTGACATGGTAAATTGTAAAGTTGTTGAATAAACAAGAAGTGAAGGGTCCAACATGCAGGAGGTACATCACATCTCTTTTTTCCCCTTTCTCCAGATCAGCCTATTAGCTTCAGACAAGGGAGGCGAAGGGAACATTACTGCTATTACATTTCTCCTAAATGACAGTAATCCTTCTAGATGGAAGCTGCTGCAGTGTTGCTAGCTCCAGTGGTTTTATCTGAAGCATCATGTTGTTCACATTTTCCCTGAAAGCCCAGCTCTGGGAAACAAAAGATTACAGAGAATCTGATTTAATTTTTTACAAATGAGTTTCTTATGCTGTGGGTTGTTAAGAAAACTGAACAGGGGACACCTGAAGACTCAAAACCAGAAGGCAGATTAAAACAATTCCAAATATATTACAATTTTAAAACTCATTATTTTTACTTAACCTCATTCATTTTTAATACGTGGAGCTGGGAATTACCAAAACTGGGTTAGGTTTCCAAAGGAATCATGGGCATGGCTCTGCTGAGACACCTTGGTTCCTAGTGGCACACACAATCTCAGGCTACAGCCATCAGGATCCCTTTGCCATACATGGGAGAACTGAAGCTCTACAGCTGAACTGGGAAAACCATGCACAGCCCATTGAACAGGTGGCAGAAGATGCTGGGACTGAGGTGCTGCTAAAGCCCCATCCCTTAAGAAATCTGGGGTCTGTAGTTATGCTCGGAGGATTCATGGCTGGGTTTAGGCACCAGGGTCTGCTCTCTCAACAAGAAGCAAAAATGGAGCTGAGGTGGAGACAAAACTTTTACATCATCTCAAAAGAGGTTAGTCTGGCACTAAACTAACCTGAATTAGAGATCACTGGCTAAGGAAATCAAGGCTCTTTTAAAGTATAATTAAAATTAAAGGTCTGTTATATTTCTTCAATTTAGTTTTAATAATATAATGCTTCATGCCCACTCCCAGCTGGCCAAATCCTAATTACAACATCCCATAATTTCTGTAGTAAAAAAAGCATCTCATTTTACATGGAGTGCTTTGCCACACTTTGTCTGCTGGTGTCTTTCTCTTTTCTGCCTTCTTTAGGCTGTTCCTGTGTTTAAATATCTGTTCACTTCAACACCAGGCTTTGCTGATCTCAGGGGTTAGATTCTTTGCAAGCATGATCAGCTCTGAAGAGTGAGCTGATAGTGTTGGAACTTGTGACGCAAATTAAAAACAAAATGGGGAAAGTATTTTGCCTTCTTCACTTTGTAACCATCTGAGCCTCCATAGCTAAAGAAACTGCCCTCTGCTCAGCCAGCTGTGTCCATGGATGTTTTAGCTGAGTCTTTGAACCTTGTTGTCTATATTTAGTTAGGGATCTCTCAATGAAAGGCACCACTGGCCTTATTTAAGGTGTTTCTCCAGTCTAGAGGCTATTAAAAAGAAATGTAAAGAGTCTTGAGTCTGAATTGTTCTCTGTTTGTACCCCTCTGATTAGCCAAGTCCTACTCTCTTCCTCCTTTATGAAAGACAGAGCCACAGCACTTAGCAGTTGAGAAGGGTGTAATCCCTAGCAATCCTTTAATAACACAAATGGAAAAGCTCCCAGTAAACGTTTCTCTGATTTTTCAGAGGTTGCTCTCCTCCAGATGTTCAGTTTCCTGGCTCCTCCTATGGGTGGCAGCCTGATGCTCTCTTTGAGAACAGCCCCGAGGAGAGCTGCAGTTTTGCCTCGGAGAAGCTTTTATACGGGAAAATGTTGTATGTATTGTGCGTGTTCCTAGTCTTCTTCCCACAGCATCGGCCAAGGAAGTGTCACTGCAAAAGCAATGTGCATTTCTCTTAAGTGTTCCTTTCAGAGACTTGCTCCACAACACCAGTTCAAGTCACAGTCTAACTATGGAAGTGTTCCATTTGCAAGTGTTGGCTACTTTACTGTTTTGATTTAAGAAGTTAGAAGGAATTAGCACATGAAGCTGTATATTAGCTGTATGCTCACAGGTGTCATCTGAGTGTCAATGTTTTGCCTCAAGATGAATGCAAACTTTAGAAACGTTGTATCAGCAGCCACAGCACCAGGAGGCTGTGGTGCAGCACAGATAGATCGGCACAACTCCAGAAGTTCTGACTGGTATCTTGCGGAGAAAATGGACATTTTGTACATCTCAGGGCCCTCACTGACTGCCCTGTTTGCTTCAGGATCCAGTTTGAAATTGTACTCCTTGTTTTTCAAGCCACACCCTCACTCCTTGGACTTCTTTCTAGCTTGTCTCCTGGAGACAGTGGAGCCCTCCCCTTTCTTCCTGTCTGTCTCTGCTCTCTCCTTCCAACAGGCTCCTCCCTGCTGAGTCAAGAACTCTCTTCTCATCATCTCCCTTCCAAAACTGACTCCTTGTACATATCCCACAGTCTTTCTCCATTTATTGCAAAATTCCATTTAAATAATGTTTTCCCCCCTTTAATTCCATCCTTCTTTTCCCATCTGTACTTATTATGTACTCCTAATCTGGGTCATACAAAGTATTTGGAGACCCTGGATGAGTTTCTTCTGTGGTTTGTCTAAGTCATTGTGCAAGCTCCTGGGAGCAGACTGGTAGAAACTCTAAGCATAATGTCTTTGAAGAAATGATTTGAAACGTAGAGATTCTGTTGCAGAGTTGTCCAATAGCTAAGTGTTTAATGTTTGAATTCCTCTAGTTCATTCTATGGCAGAAGAATGTCATACACACTTAGTATTTAAAGGAACTCTCCTGTTGTGGTAGATTTAACTCTTGACATGTTCTTGATAAAGGTCACTTTATGACTTTAGTTTGGTATGTGAAGCCATCCTGTATTCCATGTGCACGGAAAGCTCTGGTGGAGAGGATAGATTCTGATGACATTGGATGTCAGAATGAACAGAAGTGTCTAGAGACAGTCGCAGTGCAGGCTGGAGGTTTAGATTCCCCACAGAGCTATTGCCATGATGATACATAATTTACTTGTGACTTGCAAACAATCTGCCTGTCCTTCTGCCCAGAAGCACTTCCATTTGCAGAAGCCATTTCTGTCTGTGTGCAGTGCACTGACATTCCTGCTCTCTGTGCTAGCATATAGACCTTGGATTCTTCTCTGGGCACTTGGACTCTCCAGTGTTTGCAGGACAGATGCTGAGTTACTTGCACAGAAATATATTAGCTGAAACTGCAATTCTTCCAGCCCAGCCTTGCTAAAACTAAGTTTTATTGGTCAGTGACACCAAGCCAAGAAAAGGGCATAGGGGTTAGCATCTGTCTTCAGAATCATGACAGATGGGTCAGGGCTGCTAGCTACATCAACCTTTTTAGAAGCTGAATTCCTCCAGAGTTTTTTCTCTGGCAGCTCATCCATCAAGTAGATAGAGAGTGAAAATATAACCAATAAAAAGAAAGGACGTAACTAACATAAGTCATGTGTGCATCTATTGCTAATTGCACTAGCTCTGGAATGACAGAAACCAAGCTACATTTATAAACAGATTAAGTAAAATCTTAGCCTAATTGGTCTGAGTGGTTAAATACCATTTAGAAGCATGACTGGTAAGTATGCATAAATAGGATACAAGAATAAAGGGCTGGAAAGGACCTGAAGGGGGTCTTCTGGTTATTACCTGTGTCCTGCAGTGAGACTGAATGAGCCAGTGTTTTCTAATTGCAGATTAACAGAGTGATTTGGGAAATGTTGGATATATTGACTGTGAGGGCCTTTTAGCTATTGCCTTTGAAATAGACCCTTGACAGGGAAATCTCAGTTTCATTTTGTTAACATTATTGTATTATCCAGGAAATAGAATACAGCCAAGAAAAGCAGAAACCCCGTTACACTTGAGAACATAACAGTAAACTATGCAGATGGTAAACAGCCTTTTCATTTTCTGTAGGCCTTTACAATGCATTTCCCTCTCTCTTAATCGTGGAAAGAAACACTCTCTAAATTCATAAGCTATGAATTTCCCCCATCCCCAGAAGGAAACAAGTCTGCTATGACTATGCTTTCCTTGTGTTTGTAAGTTTCATTTTCCCCACCACGGTGAGTTTTCAGACCATTGGCGAAATTCAGCCATATGTGGTGGAGAGGAGCAAGCCCAAAAGATACTAAATTTCTGCAAGGTTATTGAAACTAGAGAGCCAGAGAGTGGAGAGAGACTATTACTTAGGAAGAGCTCAAGCGGGAGTTCAGCAAATCTATGAGGCACTCAACCCAACAGGAAAAAACAACACACACCTTGACCAAGGTCTGCATCTTCTTAAATTAGTTTTACTGTTCATTAAATATTTTTGTT
The DNA here is from genome assembly GCA_013396975.1 of Bucco capensis. NCBI lineage: Eukaryota > Metazoa > Chordata > Aves > Piciformes > Bucconidae > Bucco > Bucco capensis. The sequence goes on along the minus strand of VWZO01022439.1, from coordinate 1,330,834 downwards.
CCTTTGCTTTATACCCAAATTCCTGCTTTTGAATGAATCTGTCCCTTTGTCTGCATTAACTTTAAAGACAGGTTCAGAAATCTCCTCCTGAAAGCACCATTTACTGACCTATGTTTTCCCTTCAAAACCAGGTTCTTTTCAGACTGTATTGGGTTTTCTTCATCAGCTTGTGAGATTTCCAGAAGCTGAAGGTAGAAGCCACTCTTACTTTCTTACTCACTCTTGGCTTTCTCTTGTCTTGAGTTGTTTGTAGAACAGGTTTAATGGAAGTTCTCTGCATGTCATGGTTCTTAATGGCATATATAATGTAACAAACTGGCTTTTCTGGAACTTCTGTCTTAACTAGACTTTGCAAGACACACGATACAATGATGCTCCCCAGAGAGGTTCAACAGCCATGCATGTTTGCTGCCTTGGAGATTTTTGAGAAACTAACAAGATGGCCAAGCTAGAATAAAATGCAGGTAAGCACAGACTTACATGCTCAGAGTCCTCATCATTAAATGTCTAAATTACCTCTAAAAAAACCCTACTCGTGCTAGCAGAAGAAATACAAAATCACTTCTGCTACCCTGTCACTAGAGTGACTATAGATGACACAAGGTTAGGACAGCTGTGCCTCTGTATGCCAGTGCTTTCAGTGTAACTGATACTACTTGTCTGAGGGATGTTAAACAGAGAGAAAACCTTGTGCAGAGGCAGCCTTAACAAGCACCAGAGGGAGTTTGCAATCCTGTCTTTTTAGAGTATGTTTAATCTTCTTAGAGATACTCACCTTTTTAGAAAAATCTGAATTTAATTTAAAGAGTATTTTCTGCTTTTCTAAAGGCCTGAGAGGTGTCCTGCAACATAAAAAAGTTGGGTTATAAAGCAACAAGGCAGTGTTTATTATACTGCTGAGCTCAGGTATCACTTTCTCTCTATTCATGGCCATTCATAGTTACATAGGACATGCAGGATTATTTTCAGCTATATTTGGCTTGCATGCAATCCAACTTTCTAGCTCCCTCTGTATTATGTAAATACAACAGCAGGGAGAAGCAGCCTTTTGTCCCCTGGTGTCAGGAGGATATGCTGAACACCAACACGGACATGTTCCTGAAGACTAAACTGTTTTCTGGAAATCTGCTTACGGATTTCCTAGTCCATCTGTTTTCTGTAGAATGCAGTTATTTAAAGCAACAAAGTTCACTTCAGAGACATTGTACAGTAGCTGCTATTTATGTTGTTATTTCTGATGAGGCTCAATATTGTCTGTTTTCCATTATATCTCAGCACTGCCTTTAACTGCCTCTTTCCCCCAGATTTACATACTCTCCCTCCTGGCTGTTCACACACAGACTTCCCTTTGCTTGGCACTCTTCCAGTCACTCAGTACTACAGTCAGAGGAACTCAAACACCAGAGCAGTTGATGAGAGTCAAAATAAAACTACATTATCTTATACTGTGCAGCCTACAGATGACTGAACCATTCAACAGCAGAGCATTCAAAACTGTCATCAGAAGTTCTCTTCCTTCTCTTAAGAATGGTCATTTTAAGTACTTTTGTGCAGGTATGTAACAAGATTGTAGAGGCTCATCAAATGTTATCTAATTCAATTATTTATCACTACTCCAAGGAAGGGTACATCAAAATGTAATGATTTTCTCAAACACCAAATGAATATTGTTCTTGCAGGAGATGACTGCATAACCATGACACTTGAGACACCTGGAGAAGCAGAGACATTCCTTGGAGATTCAGACAGCTTGTTAACACAGAGACTCTCAGCAATGCATCTACACCTGCTGAACTCCAAAGATAAGGAAGCTTAATGATTTGAATGTGCTACTCAACAGAAATACACACCTGTTTAAGTACATTCTTGAACCAAGGCTGTAGCTTCTCACCTTCTAATGCTCCCAAACCCCCTGCTCTGTCATTGCCACTAGCTGCTGGTGTCCAGTGATAAATGGAAAGAGTCAGCGTGCTGCTGCGTGCCACGGTGAAGAGCTGCTTTGGTTGTGCTCTTCATCTTACCTCACTTGGGCACAGGAGCAGCTCTGGCATGCTGCCATTGTAAACCCAGCCCAGCACATGTTAGCTTGGGAGGGGAATAAGGCCTCAATATTGCATTTCAAACACTGATAAGGAAAACAAGCAATTAAAAAAGTGTTTGTTTAGCTTATGGAGATTGCAGAAAGGAAAATGACTCCAGAAATTGGAAGCTAGAAATGCTAGAGCAGTCAGGAACAGAGTCCTAAGAATCAGCTTCCTTCCCACCACCTTCAGCTGCAAGGGGGACAGTCTGGCCACATGCTGTCTCAGACACTGTACTGGACAAGCAGATGAAATGCAGCTCAACAAAAAGCCATTCAGAAGGGTCAAGAGCAAATATTCAGGCAGTAAAATAAACACATGGATTTGGAAAAATCCTTCTCCATTTTTCCTTCCACATGTTTTGGAATCATTGTGCCAGGAAATTATTAAATCACACAAATTTCAGTAATGAATGAGTTGCTTGGATGGGACATGAAATAGCTAAGGAAAAGAAAAACTGTTCAAAGTCAGTAGTGATGAAAGATCAGCGCTAGACTGCAATTTATATGGACTACATATGGAAAACACTACTGATATGGGCTGATATTCCCCTGGCTGATACAAGTGAGCATTAGGAGGAAGTGTGTGCATAAGCACCAGAGAAGTCTGTTTAGTATTTTCTGCTGTAATTCAGCACAAAGCTTCTCAGTGATATTTTTGCTCAACTGGGAAGACTGTGTCACCTAATTAGGAGAGGGAGAAAGCAGACCTGCTAATGATCTTCTGTATCTAGAAGGTCATTTTTATGTCTTTTGAGAACAAGGCTACTTTTCCTGTTATTTCACACAAGGGAATTCCTGGAGGGATTTTTCTTCAAAGGAACCTAAATATGCCAGAGAGTAAACAACATTTAGTTACCCTGTATTAGATGCAAACACACACAAGGGTTGCAAAGAAATCCTAGGAGAAATCTGGGGCTCAAATCTTAGGGCAAACAAGTCAGATTTTAGTACCTACATAATTTGAACTCAGTTAGGACTGGCAAAACTAACACACTGATGAGAGCATATTGAAGAAAAGCTCATTCATTAGCTATTTCTCCCCACCAGGACAGAGAGTGGGTGAATTTAAAGGAAGAAAGAATAAGGAATAAATTGGGAAAGACAGAGGAAATGTTCAGTGCAAAGCAGCCAACTATTTGATTAAGAATTTGATTGAATGTAGGGAGACTAAAAGTCAGGAAAGAGAGCCTAGACTCCACCTATTTTACAAAACACAATGTCAATAAGAAATTTTGTTGTGTTGAACCAAAGGAAAATAATTAAACTGTATAATTTTCCCCCAACAGCTCTAATGTACCACTTTTTGGGGCACTCTCTCCTGTTCTCTAGGGCTGTCAGCACCCACCATCCATATTCCAAAGGGTATTGTTTCCTTCTGCACCAAAGGGTTAACACAGAGCACACTTCCATACTCTCACTACCCTAGCTGACCCTGGAAGGCTGTGAGGGACACTGGAGCTGGGCAAAGGTTTCTTCTTGCAAGCCATAGAAATTTTAGCAGCTTCTCAGAGTGCTGATCTGCAGACAGAGCTCACCCTTGGCAAATGACTGCTAGCCATTAAAGGAAAGAAAGGATTTACAATTAACGGAGAGGAAAAGAAAGGAGGTCCATTGTTTTCCCAAAAATATCCATAGCTAGAGCTGGAAGCCCATTTTCTAGCAGGTTCTGCCTCACCAGCAGTAAAGTTACAATCCATGTAGACTTTTTATAGCTGAGGCAGGGCTCCAAAGTCACTGCATTTAGAAATTCCTGTCTGGCACTCAGGGATCTTCCCAGTTTGGCAGTCTGTTTATTCGGGGGGCACCTCCCTGCTTTCTTCCAAATGAACCTTACCAAGCCTTCAGTTCTGGCCCCAGTGCAGCTCTTCATATTTCCCCATTTGGGGAATATGTAATGTATTTATTTGGAAGCAAAAACCAACTACCTACCGAACCAAACCAACAAAAAAATTAACAGAGTAGGTTATGGGAAAAGTGTCAAATAAAGTAGCAATCAAAGAATTTGGGGCAATAAATGCAACAAAGTCTCCATTCACAGTAAGCACCTTTATTGACCATCTCACCATCCAACACTCATTTCATTCAGTCTCCAGAATTGCTGCACCACAGTCCAGTTTAGCATAAATCAAAGAAAAAGATACTTAAGTTTGCATTGTATAAAAAGTGTTATATCTGGCTGGCTGGCACAGAATTAAAATACTAATTGAAAATGCTACAGACAAATAATCACTACTTGTGATCTTGAAAATTAAGCCCCATATATTTCGAAGTCAAAATTAACACATATCCTCCAGATGATGTTATGCTTATAAAAATGTCTACAAAAACCTGTTCAGAAGGCAGAGTGGTTGGAAAGTATTTCCTGTTTCACCATGTAACAAATGACATCACTTCACAAAAGCTACTAGGCAGCAAATTTCAGATGAACTTCACACATGAAAACCAACCCTGACACCAAATAGTGTCCCAGCAATTCCAGTAAGCCAACAGAGTTCAGCACAGTAACAAATCTTTGTAGTACATACTCAAATTCAGCTATGCAGCATTTGTTGCAATATTTAATTCAATGTTCAGGACATTTAAAAATCAAATACTCCTAGGAATCTAGTAGTCAGATACTAGTTATTCTCATTTTTCTCCCCTTTTTGTTTTTAGAGTATCTCTGTTACTAAGGGTATGCTACTTGCTGTGGTTTAAAACCTCTTCCAAATTTATTAGCAAACTTTTGAGAAGCAAGAAAATTGCCTTTTTATTAAGAAAACTTTAAATACGATTCTTTACTGTCTTCTTCTGACCTTAACATTAAACTTCTTCTCAAGGCAGTAAGAAGAAAATTAACTAGAACTATTTTGCTGCAAGGATACCAATTTCTATACCAACATGTGAATTTAGGCAGAATCATTTCACTTGAGTTAGCATTTCAGTGCAATAAAACCTGATCTCAGGAAATAGCAAGAAAAGCTACTGCAGTAAGTCCTTCAGAACACATGCAAAATGACATTTCCTGGAGAGGCAAAAATCATGTGTTGGTTGTTTTTTGTTGGTTTTTTTTTCCTTTAAGTTTCCCCTTTCTGCAGGATGGAAACTTATTCTAACAAGCAAAAAAAAAATTAGTCATTATTACAAAAGAGTGTTGTCTCATGTTACTTAAGTTCTTTATCAGCACAAAACATCTGCATGAAAGCTGAGAAAGGGAGTTCAGTTTGCAGCAGAAATTCATTTTATATCCATGCACAATCTTTTTTTCCACACAGGAGAAAACCAGTGTGGGAAACAATCCTTTAAAACAAGGCCATTAATAAACATCAAAACAAAAGTAATAAATAGGTAAGGAAGGCCTAAGCAAAGACACACACTACTGAGACAATGGGTGGGACTGTTAGAAGAGATGAGAAGTTAGACCTCTGTAGAACTTCCATGTGGCTGAGATCCTGCTTTTCTAGGCTGCTTGGACCACAAGGTTCTCCAAGCACAAACAGAAATTTATTGTTGTTTTTCAAGGCATCTGACATCCAGGATGCAGGAAACCTTTCATAAGGCTCATACAACTGAACAGTTGACCAAACACTTGAGTTTGTTTTGTGAGATAATTAAGACTAAAAAAATGGAATAGCTTACATCAGAGAGGCAACACACCACTCTTAAATCAGCAAACATTTTGTCTTGGATTCCACCTCCACATTTGTTATTACATAGAACACAACTAGATCCTCCAGCTGCATTTTTCCTCCATTGGCCATTACTCAGTGGAGAAAGTCTCAGCGTGCAACCTAGTTACCCAAGTCTTACTTTGGACAAAATTCGGTTGTGCAATAGTCGGATAGAGGTGAAGGCAGATTTTACACTACGAGTAGCATTAATTGCTATGCAATTTCTTTGTATTCTCTGTTCTGGAGAGAATTTATACATCCTTTTGAAGATTCAAGTGTTTCTGTTAACCAGCATTGGGTTAAGAAAAAATTACAAGTCTTTTCTCCCTTTTTATTCAAAGGAGAAAGTCAAATAAACTAAACTAGGTATAATTAATATTTCAATCTTCCTTCACTGAGTTACTTAGCATTTTGAAAACTAATGATTGTGTAACTAAATACATAAATGTATCAACCATCTTGAGACATCAAATATCATTCATAAATATGCTAACAGAGCAGAGAATTAATCATGGTATACTCCCCAAAAGTTAGATGATACATTGATATTAGTATTAGTCCTTGGAAAAAAAAAAAAGGAAGGGGAGGGTGTGACTGTGATACTCAAGAAGGATGCATGCTTGAGGGCCCTGAACACCAAGGTCTTCCTCTAACTCCTAAAATTATGTGGCACCAGCTCAAAAAATCTCTTAGCCACTCACTGACACTTGTGCTAGCAAGTGCTGCAGTACTGACACAGGTCCCTCAGCTCCTCCAAACCAAAATAACTCGAGTTGTTCTCAAGGCAGACAGCAACTTCTCATTGTTATGTCTGCAGGATGGAGCAGAATCGTAATTATTTTTTTATACAGTGATTCTTACAACATAGTAAAACAAATTGGAAGGTCCAACTTGTATCTGGAAGACTCAAAACACTCTTGAGTTTTTCCTTCATTTGCAGGAACTTTTCATACCTGCTAAGCCAAGGCAGAAGTATGTGAAACAGTCTAGTTTCTTAAAAACAGACCCATGACCTAGGAACACACCACCTCTGCCTAATCCTCCATCACACCAGAAATAAATAAAAAGCTATCTCCCATGATCTTTCTGCACTCTCAGACCAACTCCTCATCTCAGAAATGGCAGCTGTTGTCCAAATAACCTCCTCACTGACTAAGCTGAGAGCAGCAGAAGACAAAAGGTGGTAATGTCTACAAAAGTCTTTTTAAAAGCACCTACATTGAAGTCCAGATGTTGATACCCAAACCTTTTGGGTGACTGTCAATCACCATTTTTTGCAGATCCCAAGATACCCTTAAGAGATCTTTACTGAAAATACTGTAAAGGTGATAGCATTTAGTGACCCAAACATAAAAACCACAGTCCATTGATCGACCATTAGGCAAAAGTCATCTTAGGAAAGGGAACATGCACAGGATATTTATCATTACTGCATGACACCCTTGATATTTTACAACTGCCATGGAACAGTTTGTTCCTTAAGCCCCAGAAATGCCAGATAACAGTTGCTTCAAATTATTTTTACAGCTGGAAATCAGCATTCTTTCAGAATTTAAAATAGCTATAGGTAAACAGAATTAGCAACATTTGTCCTGAAGAAAGCAGCACAGTCTGTTCCCCTTGCACTCCTACCCCCCCCCTGCCCCAAAACCCCCCCAGAGGTAAAATGCAGTCACTTTTCTCATCCCAGCTCCAAGGCCAAGGACACTGAAGCTCTGTAGGTTGCAGATTCCTCCATGCATATGACTCACAGGGTATCCAGCACAAAAGCATTAGCCAAGTGCTGACAGACTTTACTCAACCTGCACTGTTCCCATGCGCATTAAGAAGAACTTTAAGGTATTCTGCTGCTCTTAAGGTTATGCAATTTTAATGACAACAAAATCAATAACATATCAGAAAAAGAGAAACAGATGCTGTCCAAGATTTTTTAAAAGATTGGCTGAAATCAGACAAACAAGAACTGCTGTTGGACAAACAGAATGTCTAAAAACCTTTAAAGCTGTCGGACTTTTCTATCAGTGCTTTTAATGTTGACATCCAGGGTCTCTACTTTCCTGGTTAGCCGCTCCAGCATGTCATCCTGCTCCTCTATCTCTGTCTGCAGACCAAGGGCCAGGCTCTTCAAACGACTCAGCCCAGAAGACATCTCATCTGTCAACAAAGAGAGGGACCATAAGGAACCAAAGCAGTATAAGCCATGCTGCTAAATGGACACTATCAGGAGTCCCTCTTATCAAGTTGTTAGTTACAACTCTTATTTAACACAGATGGAAAAATCCCATTTACAGATTTTTCTAATGTGGCTACAAGGAAACTACTTTATTGCGTGCCTGATGTGTAAATGCTTCTGAGGCTAAGTTCTGCATGGCCTGGGAATAGAACAAATATGCTTCCCCTAAGTCTTCTGCTTGACTCTGTCTTTGATCTACTCCTTTCTCATTTTTCTCCAATCTCTTCTTTCCAGGCCAGCTAAACAGTGACAGATGTAAGCCAAGAGACACTTTGTACGTATACTGCAGAACACAGGAAGAGAAAATCAACTGAATGGTTTTGGAAAGTAATAAAACAAATGCACCAAATTCACAAATTAAATATTTAGTGCTTTTTGATTCTTGTACTTTCTGCAAAATGTGTTTGTTTCAAAAGCTGCATACAGTTGTAAATTCTTTGGTTCCAAACTGATGTACAATTTTAATAGCTGAGTTTAGCTGTCAGGCAAGTTGAATGCATCTTTCAATGTAAATGTTAAGCTTTAGAAAAAGAGGTAGTAAGTATCCATATTGGTATAGTCTGGATATTCCAGGCATCCTAGCCAGTTTGCTTCTAGCTGGTTTCACCTGAAATGCATTTCTAACTCAGATTTGTTATTACTCTTTGCCAGTAGGTGACCCACAACATTCTACCATTCAGTAATGTATGTTTCAATCAAACTTGGGATTCTCTCATGTAGATAGTTCTGAAATGCAGAATACAAGCAAACTTCAAATTTCACATGTGAACTAAACAAAAAAGTGTTTGTTATCACAATGCATTACTTAGTAATTCTCTCCAGCTTAAGAGCCAAAAACTGGAAATGGTATTACATCAAACAGCTTCACTTTTCTCACTCACCTAGGTTATTATCAATTTTCTGGTGGTAAGCTTGCAGGTGTTGGTTCTTGGGATAGGAATCTCTTTGCACTGAAGAAACCACATCTGCTTTGCCAAAATCATTGTCTGTTAAGAGTATAAAATACAGAATATTATAACAAAAAATCTAGCAAGAGGCTTTCAAGTTTTAGAAGGACTATTAAAAATTAGTTTGACCACAGCTGCTGTGTAATCACATAACCTGTTAGCAGGACTATCAAAAGTAGCCCAACACCACTACCTATAGGCCATCCCTCAAGATTAAGCTACAGTGACTCTCTTTTGGGATGCTTTTTGTAGTTTTAAGTAGGTAGTTGATACAAAGACCAAGCAAGCAGGTAGGTTGGTAACTTCTGCCAGCAGTTAGCAATCCCCGAGGTGAAGCAAGTTATTTCTGCCCTCTATTGGACAGACCTTTCATATTACATGGAGTAGAACAGAGATTAATGCTACAAAAAAGCATTTCTTTACTTACAGAACCACAACTATAAAGATACCCTGCTGCTTTCTCCTCTTGCTAGACTAAATAACTGAACCTCACCTCACTTTATAAAGGAACAATTAATTTGTACCTAGAAGTCATCACAGAAATTAGTGTCCTGGGTGAGTGGGGAACAAGACTAACCCCTGTATGCTTCCTTGTGTCAATCAATGCTTGAAATAACAAGGACAACAGATCTGAAAACTGTGACAAACAATGGTTAAGAAGTAGAACCTCTGAATGGATAAGTTACCATTCTGACAAACACAGGGTAAGGATGCCTACACGTTGTGTGGATTCTTGGCTACTGCCTTCTCTGTGCAAGTATAAGCACTGGATGCTTTGAAAGTCTTTAGTGAGTATACCCTAACCTGTGGGAAGGGGTAAACATAATCTGTATACAAGTGAAAAAAACAATCATGTCTTCAATAAAGGTATGAAGAGCTTTAGAAGAAACAACCCCCTAGAATCCAAACCCACAAAGGCCGGGATACAAACGTCCAGACGTTGAGAAGCAGCATCAGTCAGGAGTTGGGTTGGCTGACAGACCTCTGCCTTCACCACTGTGCAAGTGTGCCCCATGCTGATGAGAGACATTCAGTGTAAAATAAAGTTAACAAACCTGAATTATCTAGCTTCCTTAAATTTGGATGACTTTCCTGGTATTTTGACTCTTGTTCTTTACTAGACATCATTGCTTCTTTTAATCTAGTAATAAAGAGAACAAAAATAAAACATTCATATGGACCATAGGCCTCATTTTGAATTTGTTAAGAAGAGCTATCAAATCTGAGCATATTTGTTAACCTGATGCAAAATGTTCCCTTAAAATGAACTATTAGCATTTGTCTTCAGTGAAAGCAGAACTAGTTGCTTTAGTGCTGAAGATAACATATGGAAACTGATACCAAAACCAAAATTGTATCTTTCATCTTGGAGGCAATCTACTGCCTTCCTCTAGTAGAGGATGGAGCAGCAAGGGAAGGAGGAGCTCATGCAGCATTACCAGGCTCTACATCAATTTCTCAGCTGAAGAGAGACAAGCATTGTAAGACACTGCAATTTCACAGCAGTTAATTTTTATTTACACTTGTAATAGAAGCTAGAGAAATACACATAATATTTAACTGGGAGCATGTCAGTGCTACAAATTATGATTTCCTGGTAAGGCTGAAGTAAGCATTATGATTAAGATTCTAAGAAACTACTTGTGTAATTCTGTGTAATTGTTTGAATTAATTTCCCATAAATACAAAGTCATTCTTACCACTACAGATATAAATAAAAGTAGAAATATTTTTCTCAGTTAAAAGGAAGTTTACTCAGGACAGTTTCAGTTTCTCAGGAGTTTGCTGGACAGGAACAACAGATCATTTTCTCATTTTCTGGTGACATTTCAGAGATGCTGTGAGAGCTAAGTCCCATGTAAAACGTTAACTTTACTTACCTACTGTTAGCATAATATTCGGTGGTTCCGTTCTGCTCTGGCTTGCTCTCTGGAGGTTTGGCTTTGAAGTAGTTTACCAAGCCCCCCCAAACACTCTTAATGCTATTGATGTGCCTCTGACTGGTCTTCAAGTCCTGCTCCATCTTATCCACCATCTGCTCTGTGCGCTTCAGTGCCTCTCCTTGGCGTAACAGCTCCTAACAGACAGAAAAAGAGAAGCTGGTAAAGCCAGCATAAGCTGAGACATCAAACCTCAGCTAGTAGACACTCCACAGAAAAAAAACAGAGCTCCTTGATCTGTGTACATTACTTCTGAAGGCACACATCTTTTCTACTCGCTCCTTTCTCCAGGGCATTTCTATCAAGAGTTGCTAGTGAGCCACAGCATTAACAAGCTGTAAAATCCTCATCACTACTCAACACCAGGTTCCTGACACCTACTCCAAACAGCAGCCAGGAGTTCTCCCTATTGGCCTTTATCAGATTGGCATTTGCATCTCCTCCTGATGGGAAAAGCATGGCACCAGATGGGTGATGTTGTGAAAATGCAAAGGGCAGGGAAATAAGCAAGCAGAACTATTTCTAGCTGTGAATGACAAGAAACAGGATAACAGAAGGAATACAAATAGATTTTTTGTTTTCAAACCACAAGAATAATCTTCTAGCTAATACTAACAGTGCATAACTTGGAAATTCAGATGTATACAATGATTTTATTTTCTCATTCAGCAGAACAAATACTATTCCAAAGTGATCCAAAGATTTCTGGCAGGAAAGTTACAGCAACTACCACTAGTGTAAAACAGAGAACTTAGGTTCATATTCTCTCTGAACTTTGGGGAATTAAGCAATTAATATTCTTTCACACCCTCACTAAAGTAGCAAGCACATGCAATTCGAGTGTTACTAGGAACTCTGCATTAAGTCTAAATTCTTGAGTTCTCATTTGTGCTTTTCTGGACAAACAAATCATAAGTTTGCAAGTTCACAGGAGTGTCACCAAGAACCTTCTTCAGCATGAGCACCTGCTGCAGCTGGTGGATGCTTTTAGGTTAATTTAGGCAACCACATTAGTGACGCTGAAGGAAACTTCCCATTAGCAGGTGACACAAGGGACAAGACCTTCATGAGCAATCCCTCTGAGTATAAAGTCTACTCAGAATCTCTACCAGAAGAATGAAGGAAATGATTAATCAGGATGAAGAGCACACATCACAAACAAGCTCTTCACTTAAGCGAACTGCTGAAAAATAGGCATAAATACCATTAGTAACACTTATTAAGAATTGTTAAAAGCACCTGAAAGCACAGCTAAGTCCTAGTCTCGGTATTACAGAGGTAGAGAGGATCTAACTGTGATTTTTTTTCCCTCAAAAACCAAACAGCCTCCACCTAGAAAATCAGTCTGCACCAACACAGAGAGCTATGTCTCCGAAACTCAGAATAACTCTACAAAGCGATGTTTCGGGCTACTCTGGGAGGAGAAAGGGAAAAGAAGACTCCTCCCGTCAGGAGGTTTAAGCCGTACTCGCCTCGCGGGAGGCGGTGGGCGCAGGGCAGCCCCTCGGCGTTACACCACAGGGGAAGAAGGGTCCAGTCTCGGCTCGCACCACCTCCCCAAAGCTCCGCTGTCCCGCGACCCACCTCGGAGGTGGCCACGCCGATCCGCTCGGACTCGTAGAGGAGCGAAAGGGAGCGGGCAGTGCTGTCAGCCGTGGCGGCGGAGCGACGCAGCACCTCCTGCTGCAGGTATCGCTGCCGCTCGGCAACGCCCATCTCCCCGCTGCCCCTCACCGCCGCCTCCTCCTCCTCCTCATCCTCGGCGAAGGGATTGTAGCTCCTCGGGATGGCCGACATGGCGGAAGCGACCGCGGTGAGCGCCTCAGGGAGGTTGCGCCCTCAGCTCCCGCTCCTCACAGGCGCCAGGCTGAACCTGACCTAGCCTGCCCCACCACTCGCCAGCAAGCCCCCACCTCAGGCCGCGGCCTACTCCGCTCCTTCCACCCACAGGCCGCCACCGAGCGCCGGGCGGAACCTCCGCGCACCCTTAACCCCTCCCTCCGGGGCGGAGCAAGGGACACATGGGGAGGAATCACTGCGGCGAGAGAGAAAAAGAGAGCGAGCTGGGCGCCCATTTGTGGAACGGTGCCTGGGGGCGGGCGGTGCGGCAGGGAGGGGCGGGGCGGGAGCGCCCTGGCGGTGAAGCCGCTGCGGAAGCTGCCATCTTTGCGCTGTGATTGGTGTGTCCTAATCCCGCGGGATGTGGCGATCTCGCGAGACGGNCGGCTGTCGCGGCGGCAGCGGCAGCTGCTGCGACGGCGGCGACAGCTGCCGCGGCGGGTACCACCACCGCGGGGGCGGCCGCGGCTCCCTCCGCGAGTGCGGGGCGAGGGAGCGGTGCGGGCACCGCGCGCGGCTTCTACTTCAACACGGTGCTGTCACTGGCGCGCTCGCTGGCGGTGCAGAGCCCGGCGCCGCTGGAGAAGGTGAGGGGCTTCCCGCGCAGCTGCGTGCGCGGGCCGCGAGAAGAGTCGTGTCGTGTGGGAGCTGCCTCTGGGGGGGCGTCAGGCCTGGGGGTTCTTTCTGGGGGAGGCTCCGAGGTTGTCACCCGTGGGCGCTCCGTGCGTGGGGCGCAGCGGGGTGTCATGCGAGTGGGGGTTGTGTGTGCGTCACGAGTGGCGTCTGCGTGGAAGGGTCAGCACCGTGGGTGCCGTAGCGGAGGGGCATGGGGCCCTTCCTGTGGAGAATATTTGTGCTATGTAGGTGAGGAGGGTGGTGGGTTATGGCCATGTATGGGGTGGGAGTGTCTGGGCCGCCTCGCTTGGCACTGTCACGTGTGGGGACCTGGGGTGGGCATGGGGCTGGGGCCGTGCCTGTGGGAAGCCATGCCTGGTGACCCGCCTGTGCCCAGAGGATGCTGTGCCCCCCAGGCGGGGGCTATCCTGAGGCCAGAGGAGTGGGATCCCGCACCATCTGTATCCGTGGGTGCGTGGAGCTGCTGGGCCTGCAGGAACTCCTGTAGCCCATCTTGACCCAAAAATAGCGTCGTGACGGCAGGTGTGAAGGCAACAGCCCCCCAGCCTGCACCCTCAGAGCAGCTCCCCGTGTCCCCACCATAAACGTGGGTACTCCCAGTGGCTGCGTGTCCCTGGAGTTTGTGGAACATGATCTGGTAGGCATAATTAGCTACCGCCTAATTAGGGCTGATTGTTTTATTCCACATACCTGGTTAAATCCAAGCAGTGCATCCAGCTTAGGGTAAAATGTGCCTGGTTGAGCTAAATCTTTACTGGGTCTAAACCTAGACAGGAGGGTCTTGGAGAGGACAGTTCCCTTCATGGGTTTGCACTGCTAGCTTGGTCCAGTGTTGTGCTGCTGCAGGGACAGGTGGACAGCGTAGTGTTTTGGGAGTTGGCTTCTCTGAGCATGAAGTGATCAAACTTCTAAATTGCCTCTGGTGATAATGAAAGATGACTAAAATGTTCAAAAGTACAACTCTGTGCTGATGAAAACAATAGTACTTGTTTCTGGGCAGCTGTTGCAAACTTCTCTTAGTTGTTGTTCTGGAGATCTATCCTTGGTCTGACAGCCAGCTGTGAATAATTTTTTAAGCCTTGATGGTTCACTAATATTCAGGTGGTTTTTTTGTTTGTTTTGAGTTTGAGAGACTGTAGGAGGAGTTAAATGACATTAACAGTTCATACCTAGCTAAAGTAATTAACGGATTTTATTGCAAATATTATCCTGATGAGGGACTCAGGCACCACAAGTTGCTTTCCAAAGTTCCTTTTCCTCTGCTATATTTTATGTTAACAGGACTACTTGTATGGTGTTAAAGGTCCTTTAATTATGAGATCTGGCAGTCCAAGGACAAGAATCTCAAATACCATTGAGCATCCAGTAAATTCTTCTAATCCTCTGGGGGAATAGTTTCTTGGTTTGGAAATTTCAAGGCAGAGTGTTTAAAACATTATCTAAATAGGAAGTAAGTTGACATTCAAGCACAGGTGTTTATTGTGACAGTCCTTTTCAGGTAATATTTATTAACATCAAGGAGATTTCTAAAAAGACAACATGCCTGTTGCATTTTTCCTTTCTTAACAGTTCCATAGGAGAACAAAATATTTGGGAGGTTTGGTGTATTCTTTAGATATGTGTTTGCTGGGTATGGGCTGAAACAATAGGTAAGTAGTGAGAAAGTAATGGTTCCGGAAACCTAATCTGTTATGTTAAAAGGATTTGAGTAAAAGTTGTATTCAGCTAGGTAACAGTTTCTGGTTGAGTGCTGTATATAAAGGCATTGGTGCAGCTGTAACTAAAGCTCAATCCAACTGTTTTTTATTTACAGGAACTCAGTAAATAGATGTGCCTGCTGTGTATTTCTTGCACATTCACACTTAGTGGAAGGAAGGGTTTGTTGTAGCAGGGATGTAGGGATAAGCTCTGTAAATGTGATGCTCTGAACAGTTTCAGGACTTCTCCTCAGATCTGAAAACTGTTGTGGTCTTACCCCAGCTGGCAACTCAGCACCACACAGCTGCTTGCTGACTCCTCCCTGCCCCTGGTGGCACAGGGAGAACTGAGAACAAGTAAAACTCATGGGTTGATATAGAAACAGTTTAATAATTGAAATAAAAATAAAATATGGTACTAATACTAATGAAAAGGAAGATTAACAAAAAGAGAGTGGAATAAAAGCTAAGACAGACAACTGGTGCCTAATGCAGTTGCTCACCACTCGCCAGTGATGCTCAGCCAGCTCCCCTCAGTTGATAGACTGGGCTTTACATCATATAGTATGGAACATTCCTCTGGCCAGTTTGGATCAGCTGTCCTAGCTGTGTCCCCTCCCAGCTTCTTGTGCCTGGAGCTCCTTGCTGGCAAGGCATGAGAAGCTGAGAAATCCTTCACTTAGTATAAACACTCCTTAGCAACAACTAAAACATCACTGTGCTATCAACATTATTCTAATACTAAATCCAAACCACAGCACTGTACCAGCTACTAGGAAGAAAATTAACTCTATCCCACCCAAAACAGGGACAAAACAAACAACTTGATCAAGTGCTGAAGAAAATAATTAAATCCACTTGACATTTTTCTGTCGTCTTCTGGTTTCTGTTGTTCATTGCTGTCTTAGCCCTTAGATTCTTTCATTAGATTGATGATTAAGGGAGTGTAATGTGGCCATCTGTCTTCCAGGAGAAGACACAGGAGGTCTGAATGAGTCTTGAAAACAACAGGCTGTCAGCTTGTTTTTCTGCTGTGAAAATACTTGCAATTATATTAGTGCTCCCCAGGCCTGTTGCTTGGCTTGCTCTAGGGTTCAATGTGATGGCCAGCTCTGCTCCATCAAGAGAAGCTTGGAGCTGTTGGCATTGCTCTGCTCCATCAAGAGAAGCTTGGAGCTGTTGGCATTGCTCTGCTCCATCAAGAGAAGCTTGGAGCTGTTGGCATTGCTCTGCTCCATCAAGAGGAGCTTGGAGCTGCTGGCATTGCTCTGCTCCGTCAAGAGGAGCTTGGAGCTGCTGGCATTGCTCTGCTCCGTCAAGAGGAGCTTGGAGCTGCTGGCATTGCTCTGCTCCGTCAAGAGGAGCTTGGAGCTGCTGGCATTGCTTTCCTGAGGTCTACTGGTGGATTTTTGGAAGATACTTTTAACACATGTACTGTTGTTCCTTTGAATTGTTTTGACACTTTCCATACTGTTCCACTGTTCTTTCCCTCCACTGTTTTTCAGGTACAAAAACTGCTCTGTATGTGCCCAGTGGATTTCCATGGGGTTTTCCAGTTAGATGAACGTCGCAGAGATGCTGTTATTGCTTTAGGAATCTTTCTCGTTGAGTCTGACCTTCAGGTATTTTTCCTGCTTGGGCTAACACTACTTAGTTTGGAGATTTTGGATTCATTCAAGTTCAGTTGTTCAGTGGATGAAAAGTTGGCATTTACTCTCCATAAAAATCAATAAAAAGATCAGGGATAACAGATGGATGCAGGCAGGAGAGCACAAGGATGAGTGTGATAGACAGTAGTGATGGCACTGCCACAGCCATCCTGCTGTTGCGGGTTTTGGTCACCTAGCTGCCTGAATTCTTTTGGTGACCTTGCTGTAGGCTAATACATTGTTTGGAGTCAATTACTCTTCTGGAACCTTTTTCTCCAACTTGTGTGGAGAATGAACTGTTGCCTAGAATGAAAGGATTGGATTTATAGCACTGAATTGGTTTGCTTCCACTTGCCTGTGTTGAAACAAATTTTGCAATATTCCAGAAGCCTGTGGAGTAATACTTAGAAGCAAGCTCAGTGTAGTCTTTCCATATCTCTAAAATACTTTGAGGTGATACAGTTCTGCTCTGCTTCTCCACTGTAAGCAGTGTTTTCATCTCTAGCACAAGGAGCACGTGGTTCCTTACCTGCTGCGGCTGCTGAAGGGACTGCCCAAGGTCCAGTGGATAGAAGAAAGCAACGCACGGAAAGGCAGAGGTGATGTTTGTGGGATTTGATCATTCTCTTGGAATGCCAGCCAGGAAGTAGAGATAACAAAGGTTATTCAGGACATGGTACCAGGGGAGGGGATATGTCCTGCTGGCTTCTTAGCTCCTGACTCTACAGCCTTTAATACTGATTTTCTTTAGAAGGCAAGAGGAAGTTGAATAGCTCCCAGATTTCTTGCCTGACTGCTTTGTGATAAATTGCACTTTACAAGTAATTCTATGCCCAGTGTATTTGGTTACTAAATTGCAGAAAATGGGGTAGTAGTGAGAGCAGGAGAGTGGAACTTGAGATTTGTACACTCTTAGAGCTTAGATGCTTAACTGCTACTTAAATAACTTCTTTTCTTGCTCTTAAAATTAATCTAAGGGTACTTTTTCACAAGGGATATTATAAAATGTATATATTTTCAATTACTTGAAGGCCTGGAAAATGTTATGGTTATTAGAATGATTCTTTTACATTTCATGCTGCAATTATGGTGGTTAGAGTGTACTTCTGGATTTTGATTGTAGTACTCTATTTTTCAGTAGTCTGTCTCAGACCTCTGTAACATGGGAATCACCTCTGTCTTCTGCTTTTATTTGCTGTTTCTGAGTTGATTCTCTCCATGCTCAGGTGGCTCATTCTCTGTCCATTACTCTGCAGGCTTGCTTCCAGTTGCAGAAAACTTCAGCTTCTGCTTGGTAACGTTGCTGTCAGATGTTGCTTACAGGGATGCATCTCTCAGAGAGCAGGTAGAGTTCATGTTGTTTGGGCTGCAATACTGACAGATGTCCAGAGAGCTGCTTCCTTTCTACGGTTGCATTATTCTGCTTGTGCTAATTAGTAGTCACATGTCTAGAAGATATTCATAACTCTTCTGTTGCTTCTAAGTGTCAAAGGTTGTCAGTTGAGGTCTGGAACTCCTGGTTTGATACTGAGATGAGCAGTGCTGCAGTCGAATTCTGCTAGTCTGTGCCATCTAACTGCAAACTTTACAGAAGCTCTGTAAGCTGAGGGAGGGCAATACACTTTTTTAGTCTCACAGCACTGAGAAATCTTGTTTACAGACGCACATTAATATTGACAAGCTTCATTTGTTGTAGCAATCTAGTATAAGATAATGCTATCTCTTTACAGAAAGATATTGTTGTGTATCTGTCTTGATTACTTTAGATTTTGGAAGCAATTCTACAAGTAATGCGGTTCCTGTTGGGAATGTGCCAGACCCCACAAATGCATGATAAAGGTACTCTTGAAGTTGTTACTACATTTGTAACTCCTGTACTCTTTTCTAATTGTCAGGAAGAGTGAGCAGCTTTTCCTTCTGACTTTCCTTAGCACATGTTGATTCTCTCTGCTCCTGACTGGTACATATGGAAGCAGGGGAAATGTATTCGTTTGTGAGACATTCACAGTTTTTCCTGTGCTTGCACAACTAAGTCTTTGTAAAGCACATTAGGCTGGAACAGTTCAGTGAGGTGATAGCAAAGTCAAAGAGGAAGTTCTGAGTTCCTGCTAATGTTGTTCTCTTTTCCAGAGTATTTGTGCAGGTATGCAGTGCCCTGCCTGATGGGGATTTCTCGAGCCTTTGGTCGCTACAGCAATTCAGAGGAGGCTCTCCTTTCAAAGCTCTTTCCCAAAATTCCCCCCCATTCCCTGAGAGTTCCAGAGGAGCTTGAAGGAATTCGCCGGCGATCCTTTAATGATTTCAGATCAATTCTTCCCAGTTCTCTGCTCACTGTTTGCCAAGAAGGAACACTGAAGAGAAAGGCTAGCAGTGTATCTAGCATCTCACAGGTTTGGATGACTTGTTCTGTATTGGAGTCAGTGCTTAGATGATTTCATGTTCTTGGTGGGATTAAGGCAGCGTTAAGTCTGAATGTGCAGACTGTCTCTTAACACCTTGTTTCACCAGATAGAGAGATCTCTTTGGGTTCTGCAGCAGAGTTTCAAAACCATGTTGTAGTTTCTGAGCTACAGAACAATCAGTGACAGTTAATCTAACAACTGTACTATTAAGTCTTCACATGGAACAATTGGCAAATCCTATTCCTTGTGTTATTCTTATGAAAAAGTGTTGTAATGCATATCTGAAGCTTTGGGAAGCTGGCACTTAATGGCTAAAGATGTCAGAAATACTGAGGATACATGAGCTCTCCCTGCTTTCACCAGTATGTGGGCGTTTGTTGCCTTAGGGGAAGAATAGATTCAGGTGCTGGGTTTGAAACCACAGATTATTATTAGCATCATTATGTACAGTACAGGAGTCATCATTTTGATCTCTTCCCTTTAGTCAAAAGCACTGAACTAGGGTTTTGTGTTTTTTTTTTTTAACTTCCCAGTTTTGGTTGGAATTGAGCTGTTAGGCCCAGCAATACATAGTTCTGTTAGTGATGGTTGAAGCTGTGCTTCATTAGAAAGTGTATGATCCATTCTTTGAAAGCCTTTTCTAAATAGGTTTTAAATTACAGCTTTTGTGTGATGTTTCAGGTTAGTCCTGAACGTGGCATTCCCCCTCCTAGCTCTCCTGGAGGATCTGCAATTCATTACTTTGAAGGTAAATTATTTTGCAAAGGAACAGTATATGATTTGGGGATTTGTTTTTGACCCATTTTTGTGCCCTCTAGAATTCTTACAGTAATTCTCTAGCACATAGCTGGAAGATTCTGGGTTTAAAGACAGCAGAAGTTATTATGAACAGCAGAGGTTTCCAGGCTCAGTTATTTCTGGCAAGCCTCTGGGAGAGCTGTGCTTTCCTGCCTGCTGGGCTGTGCCTAGCACTGAAGAGCTTAATTCAGCTTTGCCAAAAATATTTCAGGAGATTAGCCTGAGTATCTTTGAGGAACAAGTGTTAATACTGCGCTTCACTAGACAAGTAAATTGTTGGGCTAGGGCCTGCAATTTTGGGACCTTTGTGGCACATTGTATAAAACTACAACTGCTCCCTTGGAGGTAAACTTGGCATGAGTCACTGTGTAAGACCTAGTCACTTGCTGAAGTGAGAAATGGAGACACTGAAGTCAGGTGCTCACCAAGTTGTTAGTTACTGCAGGCACAAACATGAAAAAAGTTCATGAGTTAATACCCAGAGTTCTAACCACTAGGTTTGGTAGAGCTCTAGCTGTGAGTTCTGTGTCAAAGCAGGACAGAGAACTATGAATTCTTCCATGATGATGGTAAACTTCTAATGAACAGATGTGTTTTTTCATCATAGTTTTCTGTCTTGAGTTACCAGTAGATTAGCTGAACTGTGTCTCTTGCAGCTTAAAGCCTGTACCTGTGTTGGAAATAACTCTTTAGTAGCAACTAAACATTACCATTAAACAAACTTTATATGTCCTCTCTCTCTCTGAAATTCTTTTTTTCCCATTCTGATCAGGTTCATATCTTCCTGATGGGAGTGCACTGGATCCTGATTATTACTTCTCTACAGTCAGCTCCAGCTTTTCAGTTTCTCCTCTCTTCAATGGCATTAATAATAAGGAATTTAACATCCCACTGGAAATGCTTCGCCAGCTGTTAAACATGGTATGGGATGGGTTCTCATATACACCACGGGGAGTGGCATTCTGCATAGTCATGCTAGAAATAGAGGCAGTTTAAGGTTCAGCTTTTAGAATTGCAAATAACAAGACATTTGTCTCTCAAGATTTGTGTGAAATGATTTTTATGGCATTTAATGTCATGCTTCAGTCGTGTTCCTAAAGAGCTCTCCTATGCATCATGAAGAGTTTGGAAAATCAGAGAAGTTCACATCAACTTCTTCCTGTTTGACTCTTGCAGAACACTTGATCTGAGCTGTCTTAAGTACACCTAGTTGCTAAAATGGGTTTTGCTGTGAGCATGAGACTTTTCTAGAAGGGTTTAGTTGCTGGGAATTCACACAAGTGACAGAAAATACTGTCTCTGCTTCCTGCACCAACTGCTTTGGAAGAGCACAGAGAAGCTGAGATAGATTTATGTTTGTTGCAGCCAGAAATTCTTGTAGCCTTAGTTTCATGTGATACTTTGCAGTAAATTGTATTCTCTTCCTACCTGGAGTCATCAGCAGGAAACAGACTTTTTTTTTTTTCCTCCTTAGGTTAAACAGATTGTTGGGGACTCTCTGCTGAAGACTTTAGATGCAGTGGTAGCTGAAGTTGCAGAGGTATGTTCTTAAATTCCTTTTCTAATGACTTGGACACTTTATGAAGGGAGTATGTGTTCAGTTGTGTGGGGAAGGACTTTGCTGCTCCCCACAGCCTTTCTTCAGTCACTGTCATGTTTGAAATGTAGGCCTGTTTCTTTTATTGCTGTCTCAGTAAAATAGATTTGAATCCTTCTCTTGTTTTTTTTTTTATTGCTTGTTAAGAGAGCATATGTGTGCTCTTCAGACTGTGGAAGTGACTGAATCTTATTAATGCACTGAATGGCTGTACTTTGTCTTTTGGTAAACGTAGGGATTGGAAGGCTGTGAGGTTTTTTCTGGTGCCTGTTTTAAATGTTTGTTTACATTGTGGAGGAAAACAATTGTGTGACTGGAATAAGATTTATTGACCCATATAATGGAAAATCTTTGCATCTAACAGGTTGTTTCTTTTCTCTTTCAGACAGGTGCTAGTACAGATCTCTATTATAAAGCATTCAGTGACCCTCTTTATCTTGCTCAGTTTAAAATGCTGAGGGACACATTATACTATATGAAAGGTATAGTATTTGTGGTTTTTTTACTTTATCTTTCATTTTGTTTAGGATCCAAAGCACTGTCTCCATTGTACTGAGTGCTTGAACGTTGGGGTTTGCATTTCCTGGGAGCTCCACATATGCTATAAGATTTGTCTATGTTTCCATATAAACAGGTGTTTTGGAAATAGAAGAAAAATAATTTTGAGCGCCACTAAAAGGATTAACAGATGGCATTTCAATTTTCTTCTTACTGGTGGAGTTTGTTATAAAATTCATCTTTTTGGTAGGGTTTAAACTTCATGAAGTAATTTCATTTGTGACATAGTAGTGAATTTTATCTATGCTGTCATTCTATCAGACTGTCTCGCATCCTTCTAGTATAATGCTGTTTCCTTTTATTTCTTCAGACCTTCCAAACTCATTTGTGAAGGAAATCCATGATTTTGTGCTCGAGCAATTCAACAGCAGTCAGGCAGAACTTCAGAAGATCCTTCATGATGTGGATCGGCTGCACAACGAGCTGAGTCCTTTGAAGCTGCGTTGTCAGGCCAACGCTGCCTGTGTGGATCTGATGGTGTGGGCTGTGAAAGATGAGCAAGGTACAAAATGCTCTGCAGTCTCTGGAGTGTCTCTCTGGGTTTTTGAAGTTGTACTCTCTGAGAGCAGATGATGCTCAGACAAATATAAAATCAATCTCAGTGAAATACTCCTTGCTAGTAGACTGCAATAGTGAAACTCCCATCAAACAGTTGTCACATCAGTTGGCATCTCTTCATAGAAATGGAAACAAACATCCCGTTGGCTTCTCAGTGAGACATGGTATCATGGCTGCATTGCATACAGCTGCTTATTTTCTAGTTTCTTTTAATGTCTAGTGTCTTTAGTGTTTTTCAGTCATTCTTTGAAAGAAAATACTGTGAGTTTTTTCTGTTGTTGCTAGCAGCATCGGGAAGCTCTTGCTCACTTTTTCTGTTTTCTTGTTGTATTCTGGCACGTCCTCTGAATATGTGAAGGATTTTTTTCCTCTTGACCTTGCAGTACTTGATTTCTGTCAAATGTAAAGTATGCTCAAAATCAACTTTTAAGTGCTGTAGTTCTTTCAATCCTAGTGTTTGTCAGAGCTGTTTGGTGCAGTTACTAAATAACCAAACCCTCTGTTTTGCGGAAGAAGCACTAAATCTGACGAATTGTACTATGAGAATGAAGCTGATATAGTTTCTGCATTGTTCTAGAAATTCCAGTAAGCATTGGGTTGTGTGTGGCCTAATAACAAATCAGATAAACAGAAATCTCTGCTGGATTTCTCATTTAAGGTGCAGAAAACCTGTGCATCAAGTTATCAGAGAAGCTGCAGTCGAAAACCTCAAGCAAAGTCATCATTGCTCACTTGCCATTGCTGATTTGCTGTTTGCAGGTCTGTCTTCACAGTATTTGGTATTACTGTATCAGTGAATAAGAGTCTGGGGAGTTGTACAGGTTGCTGGAAGAACAGTGAGAGAGAGTGCAGTTTCATGTAACTCCTGTGAAATCACCCAGGAATAAACCAGCAAGGTTTGACTGGCATGCAACACTCTCTAGGATAACCTCAAAAAATTAGAGGCTTGGAAAGTCTAAACATGCTGCTAAAAATTCAGTCTCTCAGAAGTATGTATTGCTTGTTTTAGTTTGGTTTTTTTTTGTATTGAGCTGAAGTTGCAAGCTTGCAGTTGCTGTTAGATAATAAATCTATGTCCCTTTTTCTTTTTTTCCCTTTTTCAGGGTCTAGGTCGTTTGTGTGAGAGGTTTCCTGTTGTGGTTCATTCTGTCAATCCATCCTTGAGAGACTTTCTTGTGATACCTTCCCCAGTGCTTGTGAAACTTTACAAGTATCATAGCCAGTATCACACAGGTAAAGGAAAGAAGGCCATGCTCCAAAGGATATGCTAGGGATTGCTTTCCAGTTTTACGGATTTCTATGGCTTTTGATGCCTTTGGATATTTTGTGGTGATTTTTTTTATATAGAACTACATGTTATCCTAGCAGCAATATTGCTGTGCCTACTCTGCTGGAACCAAGAGACTCTTATCTCAAGCACTTTTGTCCTGGGTGAGATCACCAACAACTGTAGCATGACACTGCAGTTCTGAAGGTTGTATTACATGTGCCACCACCTGCACTCAGTTCAGAGCAGTTTCCTTAGGCCTTTGTCCACATGGGCCTTCAGAAGCCTACAAGGACAGAGATTCTACAGCCTGAACCAGTGCACAGTTGTCGTCATGAACAGGAGAAGGGAGGGGATCACATATCCAGCTGAAACCTCCCCTCTTTTGAGTTGTGGCTGTTCTGTCTCGTTCTCCCAAGTCTGCTTCTGTCCTCTCCTGATTTAAGTCTCCTGCTAATGCAAAAGCAGTATTGTAATGCTAAAGCAGAACAGGTAAAATGAGACCTGAGGGTGATTAAATTAAGGAATAGTTAAATGCAGTAATACCTTGCATAGCTACTGACAACACATGCACTTTCAAATTTCTTAAGCTCAGCTCTCTGAGATGTAAAATAAGCTGTTTGCACTCAACAGTTGTTGCTCTGCCTATGTGTTCTCATCTTGGGGGGAAAAACCTGTTTCAAATGGTGTTGATTTCCACTCTCTGTGTTCTTAGGAGGTGGTAATGACATCAAGATTAGTGTGACCAATGAGCATTCAGAGTCCACTCTAAATGTAATGCCTGGCAAGAAAAGTCAGCCATCCATGTATGAGCAGCTGCGTGACATTGCCATAGACAACATCTGCAGGTAAGAGAACATGCACCATGCTGGAGCAGCTGTTCTGTTCCCCTAGCAGAAGTGTTGGGATGCTTTAGAAATGCTGCTCTAAAGGCTTTTTAACCCTTTTTGATTACACTTCGTTTTTCTTCAGACATCTCTTGGTTCTGTTTATGTCTTAAGTGTAAAGTAATAGTTCGGTCTTGTTGTTTTGCTTCCCATCTCTTTAACTGATGCTAGCCACTGTGTTGATGCTCAGCAGGATTTTTGTTTTCTGCTGAGTGAGCCTCCTGTAACAGGATTGGTTCACCCTCAAATGATTACTCTTCCCTTCTAGACAGCTACAGAGAGCTGGAGGTAAGACAAATAGCTGGTGGCTAGAGACAAGGGATTGAAGTTTCTGAGGAAGTGGATTCTGAATTTCCCTTGTTGCACATTCACATCTTTGTTGTTGCTGAAGAAAGCAGCAGTAGAAACTCCACAGTTCTTATACTGAAGTATAAACTCTTCTCCCTCATAATTGTTGTGCATTTGCAGTAATAAAAGTGAAATGTTTAGTTCATGCATTTTTTTCTCTCCTCTGGCTGCTGTAGCAAGTTTTCTGTTGGTTGTTGTTGCAGGTGCCTGAAAGCTGGCCTGACTATAGACTCGGTGATTGTCGAGGCCTTCCTTGCCAGTTTATCTAACCGTCTGTACATTTCTCAGGAGAGTGATAAGTAAGTGAGTCAGCAAACCAGTTTGTCCTTCACTCAGTGAACCTGAAGCTTGTTCTAAGATAGAAGTACAGGCAGCATTATTTTACAGTTAAGTGTCTCCAAGATTAGTGAGCTTCTGTGTGGAGTCAGGATCTTCCCACACAAATCTTTGAAGAGCTGAGCCCTTGTCTTCAAGCTGAGAGGTATGGATTCATGTTTATCTGATTGAATAAGCAAGTCTTTGGTAAGTATTGTCAGTTTTAGCCCTAGATTGAGTGATACTCTCTCTGCTGTATCCTTCAGGCTTCAGCTGTCTTGTATGGCTTGTGAATTGTGGCATTTGACTTGCTTCATTGTTGAGAGACTTGCCAACTAAGAAGCCTCCAAGGGGAGATCCTGTCGTGGCTGATCACTGTCATGTCTTAATGTTTTGCAGATCACTCTAAGCTCTTTTCACTCTTGTTTCTAGAACAGTTTGTTCATAGATCAGTGTGGATTTTCTTGGGTAGTGCCTTTGTGGGGCATTTTTTGTTTTTCATGTTGAAAACCAGCTTGTGCAAGTCTGTCTCTAATGTTAATGTTTGGAGTAGATGTGTATGTTGAGTGGCAGTATTAAAGCTGTTAATGATGTTTCAGGTTAGCATATGGACTGTTTCTTAGATGAAAGTAACCATGCTTGAAGGTCTTCATAACTGTTAAATGTTTACATGTATGGTTTGGGTTTTTTTTGTTTCTGTAACAGGGAAGCTCATTTGATTCCTGACCACACAATTCGTGCTCTGGGGCACATTGCAGTAGCACTGAGGGACACCCCAAAAATGATGGAACCCATCCTACAGATCTTACAGCAGAAGTTTTGCCAGCCACCTTCTCATCTTGATGTACTCATCATTGATCAGCTGGGCTGCTTGGTCATCACTGGAAATGTAAGGAAAGAACACATTATCTTTTTTCATGTTAGTTTCTAACTTCTGAAGTCTTGTAGGTCCATACATTTAAAAGTAAAAATTGCCTTTTTCAGCCAAATAAGGATTAGCTGGCTTACCTTTTCCAAGTGTAATTTGTCTCTGAACAAGAAATTAATTGCTAGAACTCAGAAGCCTGAAAAGCAGTTTTCCAACAGGAAGGTGTAGTTAAAACAATAAATAAATTTTGTGTAATTAGAGCAATTAAAAACATTAATGAAACCAATTCCACTAATGTGCTTTATGGAAGCTGAAACTGGTTCTTAGGCTATGACTAGACACCTAACAGAAGAACTTTGTAATGCTTGGTATATTTTACAGGGTTGTATAGAGATTCTGTTTATACTTGGTGATTTGGGTTTTGGTGTGTTTTTACAGCAATATATTTACCAGGAGGTGTGGAATCTGTTTCAGCAAATCAGTGTTAAAGCAAGCTCAGTTGTTTACTCTGCCACAAAAGATTATAAGGATCATGGATACAGGTAAATCTTAGCTATGTCCCTTCAATGTGTAACTACTGTACCACATACCCTTTATCCTACAACAGGGATTTTCACTTTTTCCTAGTGTAAGCTTTATAACAAGGTTATAAATGGTACTGTGCTTTTCTCTTTGACCTTAAAAAGTAATATATTTGTTTAAAAATAGTAGCACTTCATAATGTAGATATTCCTTAAAGTGTTTTTCACTGCAGGTGGTACTCATTTTTTTTTTTCTTCCCTGCTCTGGGAAGGTAATTTCCTTTTGGCTGTGACAGCATCAAAAGAGAAATGTACTTGAGAGGCAAAGCTTACAAATAGTTTTTCACTTCAATACTGATTGCTTTTCAATTAGCAGTAAAGTGATGTGCCACTATTCATAAAGACAGAAGAATAACCCCCCCAAAAACCTTGAGTGAAAATCTGCCAGTAGCCTTATTATGAGTTTTAATCAGCATCATGGGGAAAGCACTGAAAAGAGAAAATGCTGAAGAATTTCCTGTTGATAACTGTCCTTTCTTCTCAGACACTGCTCCCTGGCAGTCATTAATGCCCTAGCTAACATCGCTGCCAACATACAAGGGGAGCACCTTGTGGATGAGCTACTGATGAACTTGCTGGAATTGTTTGTTCAGCTTGGACTGGAAGGAAAGAGAGCTAGTGAGAGAGCAAGTGAAAAAGGACCAGCCCTGAAGGTCAGATATTCACTGGTTTTTAATTGTCTAGATGGCACTACCAAGCAGAGTCTTGGCCACAGCAGTCGACAAGGGAAGAGCTACAGATGCCATCTATCTGGACTTGTGTAAGGCCCTGGACATGGTTCCCCAGAACATCCTTCTCTCTAAACTGGAGAGATACAGGTGTGATGGGTGGCCTGTTCAGCAGACAATGAACTGGTTGACTGTCAAATCCAGAGGGTAGTGGTCAATGGCTCAATGTCCACACGGAGATCTGTAACAAGTGATGTCACTCAGGCCTGTACTGGGACCATGAAGTCTCCATTGGCTTCGTAGGTTCCTTTAACTACAGATAAGTGAACTGAAATGGTGAAAACAAGATTGTAACCATTGCTGTACAGTGACACTTTCAGGTTAGATTCTACCTTCCTCCTTTCATGGATATTTTCCCACTGTTAGGGTTTTGGAATCACTGTGGGAGACAAACTGCTGCACTGACATAAAGTTGCCTGCAAAGGGAGCAATCTGAGTGATTTCACATGGCTTTGAGCTAGGAGGCAGTGTTTCTTTATTGTGAAGATCCTGGTAGCAGTTTTTAGTAGGAAACTCTTCACTCAGTGTAGAGTAAAAGTTAAGAAACATCCTCTGAAAAGTGAGTTATTTCATTTTCAAGAGGGCTTAAAGTAGGTTAAACACTGCACATGCTGTGTTCCCAGCCAAAACCAAGTATTGTTCTTTGATACTTGTCAGACAGTTTGCCTATGTCCTCAGCTTCTCACCATACCTTTTTATGGACTTATATTTGCTCTCTGGCCATTAAAATGCTTCAGTTGCTTTTTTGTTTTGTTTTAAACCATATCTTTCAACCTCTCAGAAGTAGCTTCTGTGAGGGTAAGAAAAATTAACTTCTTTTTGTAGTTCCATGAATGTCCCCTGAGCATGCCCAGGCATGGAGGTCACTGCATATTCTTTATCTCAAGTGCCATATTATAATAAAGAGGCTGATCATCCATTTGTAGTGGAGAAGTGGACTTTCTGCAGTCCTGTCTGTTGGCATCATGTCCTGGCTGCTGACTGTCTCAGCTTGCATCTCTACTCTGACTGCAGCAGTCTGTCACGTGCAGTGGGCTGTCCTGATGCTAGCAAAAACAGAGTGACTTTTTCCAGTTGTTGACCTGAGTGGTGTTTGATGCTTGAAATAAATCTTGTGGCAGGCATTTTAGAAATACCTTGGTAGATGTTTTGATAACTTTTTCTTCTGCAGGCCTCCAGCAGCGCAGGGAATCTGGGAGTGCTTATTCCTGTTATTGCTGTGGTGAGTATCCAGTGATTGGCTTGGTGCAAACAGAGCAGTTTTTCTCACATTTACCAAATATTGGTCCTATTTCATATCAAGTGGTTCAACTAACAACTAATGCAGAAGCAAGCATCCAAAAGAAATGTGGTAGTGTTGTAAAATAGTATTTTGTGCTCTAAGGGTAATGGGAAAACATTTGCTTAATAATGACATATCTTTTGTGATTGAGAGTTAGATTGTTGCTAGTTAGGAATTCCAAGAGATTCTGAACTCAATAATACCAGAGGGGATACTTCTTCAAATAGTTTGGAGTGCAGTGCACTGAACAGCGTGTATGTGTGGCCTGAGGAGAGCAGAGAAAAACAGAAGTTAATGGAAACAGAGTTAAAAATAAATCTCTGTTTGGCAGCATAGTGAATTCTGCTTCTTTAAAGGAGAGGAAACCAAAAATCTTTGAGAAAGAAGGGAGGAAGTGTCCTGTGTCTTCTGAAGCTAGAATTGCCTGTCATGCGGAAAGTGTTTTAGGAAGTGTGCAAGGACACTGATAGTGGGACAGAAGGTGAAAATGCATTGCCTGCCTGCTTGTGATTTGCTCGTGCTGCATGTCCATTAAGCAGCAGAAACATTTATTTCATGCCCTGCCCTCACAAACCTCTTCACTGAAGCTTTTCAAAGAGTAGAGCCTAAAATTAGCCCCGGTTAAAGATCAAAGAACTGTTCTTTCCTTCCTCTGGCTCTTCCACCAGTTTCCAATTTAAGCTCTTCCTGAATTCACCAGTGATGCCAAGGGCCAAGTCCCAGCTTTGCAGCAGTGGGTTTGTGTCCTGGGTCACTGATACTCAGTGTGCTCAGTTCTGTCTGGAGGAGGAGGTAGCAGGGGTAATGTTTTTCAGTTGTCAGTAATGCAAGTAGTGATTTGAGTGAAAGCAAGAACATTGCTTGCATATTGAGAAGAGATCAGTGCTTGTCAGAGACTTAATGTAAAAGTTAGGAAAATACTTTCCTGTTTTCCATTTTTTATTGATGATATATTTGCTCCTTAGTAGCTGGTGATAACTGCATTTTTCTTAACTACTGTGACCTTTAAATGGAATCAGGCAGTGCCAGAACCTGAAGCAAGAGTTAATGGTTACATTATGATTGTTGAAACAAATATTTGACTTTCTTGCACAAGGGATGAAGATCATGAGTTTTGAGCAGTAGCTGATGTACTTTTCTGCTTGAGCTCTTTCCCTCGAATTATTCCTGTTACTTGGGTCTCAAAACCTTCATATTTCAGATGCTCCAGCTCATTTAATCATTGATTAGCTTAATCTGGGGCATGAATATTTAATCTGCATATTTAATCTTTTGAAAATGCTTTTCTTCTTTTGTGTAGATAAAACCCCAAGGTGTGTATACGAATGTTAATGATTTCTGTTGTGAACCCTTGGTACTGGAAATCATCCCCCACGTGGTGGGCTTTTGAGTAAGCACAATCTGAGACAGGAGAGACATTTTTATCTCCTCTTATTTGGTACACTGGTCCATAAGGTTCATGGTAAGTCTGATGAGTGTTAAATGATGCAAGCAAAAGAAAGAGTGTAGATACCTACCTTTTTGCAAGTTAGATTGTGTGAAGTACCCAGGAGAGACTTAGGCTTCTAAGATTGATCAAGTGTTCAGGTTTGGTTTTCCTTATACCTATTGATTATAAATAGGCATCTTAGCACAAATTTAGAGCTAAACTTCAAGAATCCATATAGTCTAAATATTTTATTGGTTATATTTTATACACTGAAGTAGAACACAAAGTGTAAGTTACTTGTGATTTATTTTTGTGATACACTTCTATCAATACATGGCACTAACCATTTTAAATTGCAGTCAAATTATCTCCTGCTGTGAGTCCATTCATGTGGAACTAGCTGTAGATAATCTATTTTCCTTTGATACCAGTGGGTTTTGTATTAGCTAATATGGCAGTAAGTTTCCTTTATGATGCTGGTACATGAATGTGTAGGTACACAGCTCCTGTAGAGCAGTGTGGAGGAGCTCTTCTCTGCTTCTAAGGCTTTGCTGGGTTGGCAACTCTGCCCATGAAGAGCAGGCAGCTGGTGCGATGCTCGTAGATCAGGAACAGGAAGGGACGGTCAACGATGAAGCGAATCTGAGTAGAGAG
The DNA here is from genome assembly GCA_013396975.1 of Bucco capensis. Classification (NCBI taxonomy): domain Eukaryota; kingdom Metazoa; phylum Chordata; class Aves; order Piciformes; family Bucconidae; genus Bucco; species Bucco capensis. The sequence goes on along the minus strand of VWZO01022439.1, from coordinate 1,299,888 downwards.
AGGCATGAACCCAACGTTGGTTATGGCTCCAGCCTCTGTGCCTTCTTCATTCACAGTTATTGTGCCTTGGTGGTTGAACTGTTCAAACAAACAAAACAAACAAAAAAGGAATTGAGGCTCTCATAAATATAGTCGAGTTACATGCTCCCAACATCCCCCTGCTCCGTGGCATGCATGTGGCTCCCTTGTGACACTCGTGCTGATAACTCCTGTGCAGTCCTTTGCTGCTGTTCAGTTAATTGAGTTAGTTTAATCAGAAGAGACATGAAAAGAGGAGTAAGTACCCTGTCAATGGTGACTTTCTCTTCTGATATACCAGAGTAGTCGCCTTTGTCATTGAACAGTTCTTCTATGCCCATGGATCTCAGGTAACCAATCAAGTTGTAACTCTTTTCCAGCTTAAATTTAGGCAGAACCACTTCTCGTGTTCTAGTAAAATAAAAACAGAGAGGAAGAGTTGTTGAGGAGATACATGTTTGCATGACTGCTTTGCTTTACATACCTGTTGTAGTTTGTTTTTTTTTTGCTGTCTTCAGCAAGCAGGATGCAGAAATATACAGGACTGTTTACTTTTACTTCCAAAACTTGGGCATCACTAGGTTGAAGCTGTGTTTCTAAAAATTAATTCCTCCCCCAAAACTTAGTTTGTCAATTTAATATATCCCTTATGAAGATTTACATCATTTATGCGTATAAGGTACATGGCTTTGGGCAGCTCAGTACCTGTTTGGGTATGTTGACCTGTCAGATTCTCTGGAGCACTAAACTGGAGGTTTATCACTTACTGTATACAATAGAAATAGATTGGCTTCCTTAACAGCCCATCAAATTGGCCCTTGTTATCTTCTTATCAAGTCTGAAGACAGATCCTGCCTAGTCTGTCATCTGGCACAAGAGGCTGTATAATTTTTTCTCTCCTGTAGCTGTGATCTCTGTTGTTCATTGCCAGATGTGTGCCTTTACACAACAGGGTGTTGAAATGCCTGGTGCTGAAGTGAGCCCAGGCTGCTCTCCGTAGGGTCGAGAGAGTTCTGCACACATAACCTGGTGGTATCGCACTCCTGGGTTTGCTCCTTACTGTAAACTATCAGTAAGACCTTTCTCTTTAAATCTGCAACATTAAATACTTAATGGAACAAATTCTGTAACTCCATTAGAATTTCCCACCTCAGTCATCCTTGATTTCTTGACAGCATTTAAATGTTGAGAGATTGCTGGTCCTGATTTTTGATTCACTAATTCCATCTTCGTGGGGATTTTTTTAGGTTTAATGTTTTTAATCAGAATACCGTGGTATCTTCTGTGCTCTTTACTTACCCTTGCCAGTCTCATCAAGAAAATACATTAAGACTTTAAGCAGTTGTACTTTGCAGCAGATACCTGTTTGTCATGCTCTTCTGCCATTTTTCCACCACTTGAGGTGTTATCTGCTTTTCTAGGGCTTTCATGCCAGAGAGTTTGTGTGGGAGTACAATCAGCATGCTGATGTTCCCCACGAATGGGAGCTGGATCACTCCACAGTCTAGCTCAGGATCTGCAGCAGCTAGGAAGTTGCCTTTAGTTTGCATCATAGGAACCTTTATTGTTTGTTTCTCGTTCAGTCGGAAACTTCTCTTCGTTGTCATTTCCACTGGAAACTTATTCTCCCAAGTTCCTGTTAATACAATGCAGAAGACAGATAAAAAACCCCCGAGATCCTTCTTAATAAAATATTCCCAGGATAAGAGCTTACATTACGTTTTCATTTGTGTGAATTGGCAGTTACTGTAGGAGATTGTGTCTACCTGCTTTGGCAGTTCAGAACATTGGTCTGATTTCAATGTGACTAGAAAGCAAGCCAGGAGATCTCAAGTCACTTTAAAACTTCCCTTATTCAAAGTTAACAGAAATGAACAAACTGGAGATTTGAAGGGGCTGGGGGAGTGCTATTTTTTCCTACAAGGAACCTAGAAATTGCAAAGTTCAAATAGATGCAAAATATTTGACAGGGTTTGCACTTGGTGAGACAACTGACACAGCAATATTTTCTGAGAGATCTGATATTTGAAACCAGAGTGTTTCAAGCCTCAGAAATGTCAAGCTAAGTAATTTTACATTGAAGATCCTGTGCTGAAGGCTTTACCTTGACTTAATCCGTTCAAGCCAGTTAACCTTCTGTTAAGACATCCTGAAAAGTCTGTGTGTTGGCTGCTTAATGCTGTGGCTGAGTTTGGTATGATTTCAGCACACCGATGTGAGCCTGTCTCTTCAGTGCCCCAGGAATACAAATTGGTCTGGGCTGTTTTGTAGCCCAGAAAGCTTTGCCATCAGTTTCAGTCTTTCTAGGTGAAGATTCTTTGGGTACCTCAAATATTTATCAACTGTGTAAAAGAAGGTTGGGGTTTAAAGCAATATTCCTATTGATTGCTTTTCAGGACTGGGGCTCTGGAAGAAACATTATTTTTTTCTTAATGAGCAGACAAAGCTAGAATTTTATAGTGGAAATAGTTACTGGTATTTGCTGTTAAAATTCTAGATTTTAGGTCACTGTTGCCAGCAAGTACCTGATGAGTGTGGAGAGATGATCAACATTAATCTGTAACCTTTTGTGATTCTGAGACCTTAGTCTGACTTTGCCAAATTGACTGTGAAGTAACCCAGAAAGCCTTAAGTCCAACTTTCATTCTAATAGTTTCTTCATATGTCAGTCTGATGAGGAGCAGTTTGAGAATTAATCAGACTGTGGTTAATATCGTGAAGGGAATGAGATATCAAATGGATTATACTATTCCCAAACAAAATTGCCTCACTTCCCAGGAAAAAAACATCTGGCTGTCCTTCAGGGAGCAGAATTCCCAAGCATAGGACTCTAGCTAGCTAAAGATGAAGCTGCTGTGGGGTGGGGGAGCTTCAGCAGCACTGTTGTCACCACCTGAGAAATGGGAGACATTTATCAGTAACTCCTAGTAAAACAGAGGAGCTGGGAAACTTTTTTCTTTCATTCACTTTAGCCCATGTGTTTGTCTTGTGGTAAAATACTGTTCTCCAGCACGATGGCATGTGGTCTGCTGGGGTCAGCTGAAACCTCTTGGCACTTCTTCTGTGACTTCAGGTTTTGGTTTTTCCCACCAAGATGCCTTTTAGAACCATCTGTGGTGGCAGAAGTTGTCTCCACTAGCTGACTTCTCTTGCATTTATGACCAGAATCTCATAGCAGCAATTTTGGATCTGTCAAAATTCGTCAGTTGTCAAAAGCTCCTGTGGTCTACCACTGCTAAAATAACCAGCTCCTTCTTGAGAGGAGGATTGCTCAGACCTCTGCAGAATGGGAGCTCAGTACTGCAGGACCTTGTTGGACATATATACAAGATAAAATTTGCTTCATAACAATGTGAATGATTTCTAATAGATGGTATTTAATATCAAAGGAACTTGACACTTCATGGTGCTTGGCAAGTGTCCCATTCCTCAGGATCACTTGCAGTGAGCATCTCTGTGTACCTGAGAATAATGATAGGTTTCTTAGCTCTGAGAGCTTAGCAGAGCTTGTCTGCAGCGGGACAGACAGACAGACAGTGTAAACATTGTAAATGGGAAGATGAGGACAGGAATCAGCATATCTGGAGGGACTGGTGGGGAAACTAGGAAAACAGGAGCAGAGCTTTCAAAAGTTCAGTTCCACTCAAAATGGAATTGCAAGGAGACTATCACTGTAAGATGGAAGGATGGAGACAGAAATACAGAATTGATCTTTGGGTTTTGAGGATTAGAAATGACAGCCTCCAGCAGACAGCTCCAAGGCAATTTGGACTAACAGGACTGCATGGGGAGAAGAAAAGACAGAAATATTTTCATTCTTGGTGACTAAAGAGTTCTAATACTAATGTTGTTTAATTTTTGGTGATGTTATTGAAAAGTTGAACCTTCAACCTGAGGCAGATAACTAATGTTGAAAATCTCACCACAGATTCTTAGTTTAAATGTAAATACATTGAAGAGAAGGATTTACAATAAGAATATGTTGTACAATCTTTACTCCAAGCCTCTTTAACTGTTCAGCCTGTAGTGAGAGGCTTGTTGACAAGGGTCATGCTCTGATCATATGAAAACCACATACCTTAAACTCAATTTGTTGTAGTCATTCCTATGAGTCCTGAATACTTGTTAAATGATTTAACTGGAATTAACCCATTCTGTTTCAGTGAAGCCAATAACTTGAAGCACTTGAATGTTACTAATAACTTGCACATGAATTAATACTTCCCCATCTGAGATGCCTACAAAGCTTATGCTTTCTGAGGGTATTCTGCATTCATGGGCTGTTTTTTAGTCTCACTTTTAGACTGTGGGATTTTGGATGCAGTAAGCATTTGCTGTATTAGTACAATACAATAACCTCAGGGCACGACTGGAACATCAGTGTGCTATGGAAACATGCAATAATGGGCTAATAATGGAGATTGTTCATAAGGGAGTCAACAGGCTGTTTTGAACTGTAGATTAGAGGTAAGTTCAGTCTGGGATTTCAAAGGCAGTGTGTAGTGAGTGGCAAACTGAGAAGATCCATTGCAAAGATTGAGATAACAGATTCTTACCTTTGAAGTACAGACAGTTGAGAATCATCATCAGTGTTGTAGGGTTTACGTTCACCAGAGCTTCCTTTATTAATCCTTTGGTCAGCTTCAGGATGCGCTCGTTGGTTTTGGTTATGAAATTGGGATCTGAAAAGTCAGCTGGTTGGGCATCAGCAAAGTAGTATGTTTTCATGTTGTTTCTGAAGTCATTCAGGATAGAGAAGTCCTTCTGGATGTAGAGGTCATTGACAGACCTCAGCGTGTAGCCAAAGTTGCGCCTGAAGAGGCGGTGAGTGAGTTTGCGGAAGAGGTTGTGGACAGTCATCAGCTCATACTTGGTGCTGGCATTAATGAATTCTTGAAAGCCAAGGGCAGATAATACTTCCTGCTGAGTCTGACCCTTCAGACCCAGGGAAATCATAGCCATTGCAGTGGAAATGCCAACGGGAGCCATGAGAATGTTCTCCGAAGAGTTGGCTTTGTCTGCCACGCTGCGGTAAAGGTTGAAGCCAAAGTTTGCATTGAGGATGTTGAGGCGCTGGATCCTGGTTTTGCCTTGGAATAGCTCAAGGATATTTCCTTGCTGAATTTCAGAAACTATGTATGGACCAGCATCAATAATGTCACTGTAGTCATCTTCACCCAGGATCTTGTCAAGATCTAGATAGTCCTCTTCCTCCTCCTCTTCAGGTATCAAGTCATTAGTGATAGTGTTTTCTCTGTGGAACTCTGGTGGTAAGTTGGGCATATCATAGGTCCCATTTTCATGTGGCTGTGCATTTTTAAGATTTTCAAAATGCTCAGTGAAGTCCTTGACTCCACAAAACGTGGAGGTTATGAGGAGAGCAAGGGCAAGCAAATGAAATAGGAACTTCATACTGACAAGTCAAACCTGGAAGACAACATAACACAGTTGAGAGAGCATAGGGTAATTGAATTTCAGATATCTGTTCCCTAATTTTAGGTCCATGCTGAATTACCTTATCTGCAAGCATCTTTTATTTTTTGGTGGAACTGAGCTGAATTAGATGGATAAGTCTGTGTTACTGGTAATCAGTTTTGCTTACATAAAGCCTCAAGCCTGCCAAAGAATTGGTTGAGCTCCTCCCATGGAAGTCATCATTATTGGCATATTTCAGCAATAACAAACCTCCTTACTTAAAATATGTGGACTCTATTTATGATCCTGTACCACTTCAGATGTGTACTGTTACTAGCAGATGATAAAAACATGGTGTGAAGATAAGAGTGAAGATTCAGACTTGGTAGGAGGAGGGACTAGGCATCCACTGCAGTAGCATACCAGAAGGCTGAGGTGTACTGAAGAATCTGAAAAACACACATTCTGTAGCTACAACAAAAAAAAAAAGGGAGTTTTATGGGACTACTTTTGGGGGAAGCACAGCTGAAATTTGATGGAATAGAGGAGATCTAGGAATTTAGCAACAAACCTGGATAAAGATGTACATTTACTCTAAATATCATTAGTGGAACTGCACTGTTAAAATAAAAATCTTACTATGGTGTTGATTAGAATGGTTTTTAAATCAGCCAAATTAGTAGTCCAGAGAGCTGCTCTATAGAAGTAGAATACCTAGGTAAACACCTGTACTCTGTGAATAAAGCAGTGCTTAGAGGAAAATGCTTTCACACATGTTGTAGCAGGACTGAAGGAACTGAACTAACAGTTTAATTTTTGAAATTCCCCCCCTGAGCTAATTAGCCTGAAATCCTAAATGGATTTAAGGTGATTATTCCAGACAAAAATTGGGTTCTTTTGCAAGAAGGAAGGGTCCCCAGAAGGTGCTTTTAAAATGGTTTTTGCACTGTGACTGAATGACTCTAGTCAGTCTTATTGTTTCTTCATAAAATCATGACTTTTCTCCCTGCCCCCAGAAGCCAGGCCCTTAGGGCTGAGATTCTATGTCCAGTGAGAAGTGGGTTTAGATTTTGGCACAGAAAAAGTTGCTGTCTGTAGTTCCCAACTTTACATTCACTTACTGCTTAGCAGCACCTACATAGGCAAAGCATTTCCCCATTCTGCACTACATCTGTCTTTGGTCAGATCTACCTAAAGAACAGAAGATGTAAATGGAGCTTACCTTGAAGCCAGTGTACAGCAAGGATGTGTTGAAAAGCTCAAGGAAGGGAATGGCAGGGTTTAAATCTGAACTTTGACGCTGGGTTTTTGTGTATCTCCCAAAGTAAACATTCTCTAAACCAAACACTGCTAAACTGGCTTCGTCAGCCAAAATCCCTCCCTTGCCTAGTGATCCCTGCTGAATTGTATGTTGTTTGTTGAACTGCTTTTGTAGCTTTGCAGGTACTTGTGCACTTTGGAGGAAGATCTCTGAGCAGAAATTGGTGCGTGTGTAAAATTTCCAAGTCAAGCATGAACATAAACTTGACTGTTAATGACTGGTAAAAGCCATGTCACTGCTATTTTGTGCTGAAAAGAGGGAGTAGCTTACTGCAAATATGTTTGAGGCTGCTGAGGTTGTGATGGTCAGGTTTCTTCAGTCAGTGTTTTATTGGTGCAACCACGTGCATTGCACAAGCAAATTGTTACTGTAGTGCCATTCACCAGCTTAAACACAGATTAATTTTGTTATAATGGAGGGATTTCTTTTTTCTCTTTTTTATTAAATGAAGAATCTGTCTCCTAATTTACAAATGCATCCAAAGTTGGCTTTATAGAAGCTTTCCCTGAAATACTGCTGGCTTTCATAGCTCAGGGGAATTACTGTACTGCAAGAGAAAACTTCTTCAGTCCAGATTAGTACGTGTTGGCTGCATTGTGAACTTCACAGTAATGATACACAGTAATAATACACAGTCACCCTGAATGAGGCTCACAGTGTAATGAGCCATTTCTTTCACTTGTTAAGCACTGCCTGTGCTTCTCACACTTCAGGATAGCACACAATGAGCTTTGTGTTACAGACTGATCTGAAATTGCATATGGTGTTGACTGGGCGTGTAAGCTCTTCTCCTCCAGGGGTAGCAGCTCTTTGTGCAAAAAAGTATCAAAGAATTTTAATAAAAGTGTTAAAAATACTTCTCCTGCACTTGCTTGTTTAGATAGTAAATTCTCCAGAGCTGATGTCATTGTGTGCGTGGGTGAGAACAATGAGAGGTCCCCAATTGGTGCCTCAGTGTGTTTCTGCAAAGCCAATAAACAATAGCAGCCACAAGTATGCTGGGCTAATATTTATTTGGGTTTGAGTTCCTTTGCACTGAAGCAGAGCTGCATGGCATTGTCCTCAACACAGTTTAAAGGACCATGTGGTCTCTTCCTCTCTGCAGTTGACAGTATTCTCTTCAGAGGTTACTGATCAGCATGGTGTTATTCCTGTGTAAAGCAAAGGAAGTTCTTGGGCATCTCAAATGTTAGCATTTCAAATATTCTAACAAGATCTAATAATTTTCTTCAGGTTAATGGTAATAGTTTTCACAGGTGACAAAGAATATTACCCTTGTGAATCATAGTAAAGAATGTAGATCTATTGATTCCTTAGCATGGAATTAAATGACTGTAGCTCTCACCATTTTCTGATGTCTGTTTTTATTCCTTTGGTAGCTCACTAGACGTTTGCCACCCATCAAGGAAGCCAAGCCCCGGCTGCAGAAGCTGTTCCGTGACTTTTGGTTGTACTCAGTGCTGATGGGCTTTGCTGTGGAAGGATCAGGTAGTGTCAGCATTGCTGCTCACATTTAAACTCTTGATGAATATAACTGTAACTGCAAGCTGTTCACAGTAGGCTGAAGAAAAATGAGAGGCATAAAGGCATTATAAAGCAAACAGCTTATATTAGAGCTCTCTGGTAGGATTTCTTTGTCTTTGCTCTGTTTATGAGATTGAGCGCTGTAGAACTTATTCTTGTACTTAGGTTTTCTTTTCCTAAGGTAATACAGCAGTTAGTTAGCCTTATTTAAGTATGAGTTTTGATAGCTAAGTTCCTGAAATGGAAGATCAGACACATGGGATACAGTGGTAGTCAGGTAGAAACTTCTTGCCCACTGAGAAACTTTGCTTGGAATCATCATGTTTGTGGTGTTCAGAACATGGATCACTTGGGTTGAGTGTTTGTGCTTAAGGGCCTGACAAATTTGCCCTAGGAAATAGTACAAAGCTTGATAATTCCACTTAACTTTGTGAATCTTAATAGTATTTTTCTCCCTGACCCCACCTTCCTTGTTATACTTGTCCTCCAGGTCTTTGGCCAGAAGAATGGTATGAAGGTGTGTGTGAAATTGCCACCAAGTCTCCATTACTGACATTTCCTAGCAAAGAGCCACTTCGATCTGTTCTTCAGTACAATTCTGCCATGAAGAATGATACTGTGACTTCTGTAAGAGTTAATTCCTTCTTTATCTCCCTCTGTGATGTCTTTCACTGTTAAATGGTATGGTAACCAGGAGCTATTGAAATAGCACAATAACAATTCAACATGCCTCCTGTTAGTGAAAACCAGCTTTTTTCACTCCACTCTTATGAGAGCAGTGTTCCTAAATGACTTGGGTTTAGTTTTACTGAATGTTAATACAAGTGTTTAGGGTGGTGGCTGCACTACTTTGATTAGGTGTAGAAACCAAGTCTTTGTGGAGAAGGAAGCCTCGTAATAGTTTTTCATCCATTTTCTGTCAGACAAACCTTGCACTGTCTTGGTGCTGGTGTGTTTCTCCCTTCCTAGTGTTTGCAGGATAGATTTTATCTGAGGACTATCTGTGGCAGCAGTGTCAAGTGGATTGAAGACTTCTGGAATATTTTTGTTTGGCTCCCAGATCTTAGAGCAGTCTGCATTGTGTCTAGCTCTTTAGTTCTGTGACATGAAAGAAAGGCACAGCAGATCCATGAAGTTTTAAGGAGCTGGGCAAGGCTGATGTCAATCAAGATTACATGCATTTAGTGTAGGAGCTGTATTTCTTCAATGGTATAACTGCATGGAAACTAGCAGTTATTTCAGCAGGGAACTTGACTGGACTATTTAATTATGTGTAAGTCTGTATTTGAAGAGTTGTGACTTGCTGAGCCAGAGCAGGTTGGCCTTAATCTGCAGGCAGAGGTATCCTGGCAAAGGTTAAAAAGAGTAATCGCTGAAAGCAAATGTGTTCAGAACACAAACCAATATAATATTCCCACTTCAGATAACTTGCTGTGTTCATCTCTAGGCTGAATTAAATGAACTGAGGAGCACCATAATAAACCTCTTGGATCCTCCTCCAGAAGTGTCAGCGCTGATCAATAAGCTGGACTTTGCCATGTCTACCTATCTCCTCTCTGTCTACCGCCTGGAGTATATGAGGTATGCAGCTCTGCTTGCTGAGCACTGAACAGGAAGCAAACTATGGATGCTCAATCAGAACTGCCAGGCACTGTGGTGAAGGAAAATGAGATAAATGACATTTTGAGTCACATCAGCTCCACTGAGGATTCATCTGTAGGTGTAGACAAAAAGGATGGAATAATACAGTAGGGCCCAAAAGATGGGATCTCCTCTGTGTAAAACTCACAGAAGATGGACAAAAGGGATCTCTAAAGGAACATCCTGCAAGCACAATGTGTCTTCTGCACAGTCTTGTGCTTGCAGCTCTGAAGCACAGTGCAGACACTTGCCTATTCTGTGAGATTACTGTGATTAGGTCTGTGATTTATTAAGAAAATGGTTTTGTAGTGTACTTCTTCCCTCAGTAGTGTCTCTTAGGTTGTACTAATCAAACATGCATATTTGAGGTACAAATTTTTTTTCCTTTAGAAGTGTGTTTCCATCATATACAAATTCAGCAGAAATGCCAGAGATTGTACCATGTTCATGTTTGTGGTGATTGTATAACTGCTCCTGAGCTGTGATAGTTACTCTGTCAGTGACAGGCATTTTAGGATCTGAGCCCTTTAGTTGAAGAAACAAATCACACTTACTAGAGACTTAAAATTATCATGGAATGAACAATTACCTGCTGTGTGTAATGTGTATTGTGATGGTAAAGTACATGGGTTTGTGTTGACAATGTTCAAGAGAAAAGAGAAACTAAACCACAAAAGTCACAAGAACCCATCCCCCCAAACTCTTCTCCTCCTAGGGTGTTGCGTTCCACAGACCAAGATCGCTTCCAGGTCATGTTCTGCTATTTTGAGGATAAAGCAATTCAAAAAGACAAATCTGGTAAGATTGCCTGCCTAGCTTATCTTGGGGCTCGAGACACTGCACAGTTACATCCAGGCATGCAAAGCTAAACAATGTCAAACTACTACATAACTAAATGAGTCACGTTCACTAGATTGCTGTTGCTTTATTCTTGCCAAGCACACTGGGTTTGGTTTGAAGCAGCTTGTTTCAGTGTTGACTGAGTAAACACAAACACTTTATAACTTTTAAACATAAACATAAGCAAACGTCATTTTGATAATCAAAGCTGCCACTTCTTTCCATTCCTCAGGCATGATGCAGTGTGTGATAGCTGTTGCTGATAAGGTGTTTGAAGCTTTCCTGACAATGATGGCTGATAAAGTACGTTACATGGAAACTCACATTTGAAATTGGTATAAGTGTTCTCCTTTCAGTTCTCCTTTCAGTGCTGCTTGTTTTCCTTAAGAGCTTCACACCTCTCTTTGGCATGCTTTTCAGCCTAAAACTAAGGAGAATGAAGAAGAGCTGGAGAGACATGCTCAGTTCTTGCTGGTGAATTTTAACCACATTCACAAGAGGATCAGGAGAGTTGCAGACAAATACTTGTCTGGTCTGGTAGACAAGTGAGTACAGATTTCATTTCACATTGACTGCTTAGCGATTACTTATGCAATTTATGACCGTAGTCAAGTGATTTTCTTGGCTGGTACTTCTGAAAAACCTCCTTGAAAAATAACAGTCAATGGTGTTTTTAACCTGGGCTATGAAACTCCTGCTTAAAATGTCTCTGTCTGCTTAGCGTTCCCATGGATGGAGCAAAGCAAAGAGCCTGTGAAACAGATGCAATCTCAGCTTAGCTCTGCTTCTCTTGCCTGTGTTGAGTTGGGCTGTTGTGAGCCATGGCAAGCTTTTGACTGCCATTGAGTAGGAGCTAACCTAGTGATGTCTGTAGCTAGCTCCTGGAGCAGCTGCATTTCCTGATAAAGTAATTCCCTTCCTCAGCTCTCCATGGTTATTGTGTTTCTGAATCCTGTCTTGCTCTAGATTTCCTCACTTACTGTGGAGTGGAACTGTGCTGAAGACTATGCTAGATATTCTGCAGACACTGTCACTGTCTCTCAGTGCAGTAAGTTCCTTTTCAGTAATGCTATTAGGAAAAGAAAGTGTATGTTTCCATTTTGATTTCACACAACTGATTTTTTTTCTTTGTTCTGCATTTATTTTATACTTATGCAAGTTCTTAGTTTGTTTTTGCTATCATTTCTTCAGTTGATAAAATGTGAATTTCTGTGTCGAGGAGAGGGCTTTGGATTTTTAAAATTATTTGCACTGAAACCCATACTGGAATAAAAAATGTTTCTTAGAGCTGTTCAGATTGACTTTGAGAGCAAATGTTAGCAAAAAGGGTTAGTAAATCAGACTTCCTGTTTGAGGAGAGCACTACCTGTAGTGTTGAAGTTAAGAGAGGATGAATTTGATCTTACTGAGAATGGATAATGGTTTTGTTTAGGACATTCACAAGGACCAACCATACTATGACATTCCTGATGCTCCATATAGAATAACTGTGCCTGACACCCATGAAGCCAGAGAGGTAGGTGGTCCTCCTTGTTTTATCTAACAACAAAATAATGCCTGGATTTTTTTTATGCCAAGGAGATCAATAATTGAGCTGCTCTGAATGGTCCTTTTTAAAAAACACTTCCCTAGGTAAGCTTTTTCTAATATGATACTGGTATTTGTGTCTCTGAATCTTACTCTTTGACTTGACTTGAAGCATGGCAGCTCTGTGCTTACCAAGGTACATCTCATGTTCCAGGAAATGTTAACTCATGTTGCTGCAGCCTGCCTTACTCTCTGTGTTACTTACTGCACCACTGAACCAGTGCCTCTTACTGAATGGTCTGTGTGTTACTGATTGCATGGATGCTTTTTGGTTTCAGAGTATAGTGAAGGATTTTGCAGCACGCTGTGGGATGATTCTGCAAGAAGCAATGAAATGGGCTCCCTCGGTTACGAAATCTCATCTGCAGGTGAGGAGCCTCCTTCTGTGAGAGAACTGATTTTTGCAGAGCTTTAAGATGAGAATTAGGTGATAACAGAATTTATCATAGAATGAATCCTAGAATGGGCAGGTTGGAAGGGACCCTAAAGATCATCTAGTTCCAACCTCCCCGCACCGAGCAGGGATGCCAATCACTAGCCCAGGTCACCCAGGGCCACATCCAGCCTGGCCTTGAACACTGCCAGGGATGGGGCATCCACAACAATTTCTGGGGAGGTTTGAGATCTTAGACACTTCAGCTGTACCTGAAGTTTAAATTTCCTTCCCCCCCAAAAAAAACCCTCAAGGGATTCTGTCCTTATGTAAAAGGATAACTAATTACATTCCCTTCTTCTATAGAGACCAAAGCATTTCTCTTTGTAAGGTTCTTCTGGTGAGAAGTGGTTCTACTGAAGGAGTGCTCAGTGTTCAAGTATCTGTCTTGATCACTTCATCCTTTCACAAAATGGAACAAGTCTTTATGTATTTAGGAGGATAATTCAGAGTTTCTTGTTGTCAAGGGAACAATAACTAAAAGGGAGTAGGGGCAATGTATTTATTGTCAGGTATGTGTGTAATTAAGTTTTCTGAGAGTTTGCAAGTATGCAGCACTTGCTTATGACTTGCTGTGCTTTCAAAAAAACAGTAGTTTTCCAACAAACACTTTTTCCCCTCTTCTTTCTTTGGTCAGGAGTACCTGAACAAACATCAGAACTGGGTGTCAGGTTTGTCCCAGCACACAGGACTGGCTATGGCCACAGAAAGTGTTTTGCACTTTGCAGGCTACAACAAACAGAACACCACTCTGGGAGTGAGTATTGGGCACAAAGCTTGCTTGTGTTTGTGCAGCTGTACAGCTCTTGTGTTAGTTGTATGACATTCAGTGTAGCCACATCATACAGATTTCCTAAGTCACCTTTGTCACAACTCCTGAACACCACTCAGAAAGATAACTTATTTCCCCCAATCATTGTTCTCTGTCAGCCCAGGTACTGTTAGACCTAATAACCATTATACTAGTCTGTTTATCAGCATGAACAAAACTAAACTTAAAACATAGGTGAACGTATAAATAAAGACAAACGGTTGGATAGGAACACTACAGATAGCTCTATGTGATCTGGTCATAGGCAACCCAGCTAACTGAAAGACCAACTTGTGTGAAGAAGGACTACTCCAACTTCATGGCTTCTCTTAACTTGCGCAACCGTTATGCAGGAGAGGTGAGTACAGGATTTCTCATGAGTGTGGAGTGTCTATGAGCTCTAGTATGGCTTTACAGGGAATGATGTCCCTTCTAACCTAAACTGTTTTATGGTTCTATGTTATTTGAAGTACAGACTCTAAATTCCTGCAAGATAAGGGGTATAATTTTCCTTGATTATTAAACAGATCATTTAACAGTGGTCTTACAGAAAGTTCTTAGATTGCAGATAAAACTAAAGATTTAGGAAAGTAGTAACAAAAGATGTCTCTGTAGAGTTCCTTATTCAGCACATGACCAATACTAAACTAGATTCCTAAGAATAGTGTTTTCTGTTGAAACCTCCATTGTACTTTGCAGGTTTCTGGAATGATTCAGTTCTCAAATGCTACAGGACGAACATCTGACCTGAATAAACTGATGATCAAAGAGCTGAATGATGCTCTTGAATCAAGGCACACTGAACTCTACACCCAGGCCATGTTTAAGTTGACTGCACTGCTAATAAGCAGCAAAGGTAATGAGAAACAAATGGAGTTCTACGTTCTGGCTGTTAATGCCAAGACTATCCATGTACAAACCCAGAAGAAAAACTAGTGTTTTGAGTTTTTTCAAATAGGCTTATATTGGGGAAAAGACTTCTTGAACTAGAATCTATTTGTTAGGAATTGATCATTACATGCTGTGCACAAAAGCCTTTCTTTATTCTTTTGGAGAAGTCTGAGTGAGTGTTTGTTTTCAGACTGTGATCCCCAGCTCCTTCATCATCTGTGCTGGGGACCCCTGCGAATGTTCAATGAGCATGGCATGGAGACAGCAATTGCTTGCTGGGAGTGGCTGCTTGCTGCCAAGAATGGAATCGAAGTGCCGGTAGGAAGCTCTTTAGCAACTCTTTCTCTGCTCCTGCAAGGGGGGAAAGAAGACAGAGAGATTCACACCTATTTTGAATCTGTCAAAAAAGGATGTTAAATGTCCTGTTAATCACTTTAGTCTGCCAGGAAATCTCTGTTCATGTATTGTTGAAAGTCTGAGACCCCTCACAAAGTGGTCTGTGGCAAAGGGATCCTTTTCAGCAACAGGAATTATATTGCAGAAGAAATTTGTTAGGATCTCAGTACAATTTACGTTGCTGCTGAGATGCCTGAGGTGCTCACGATTCAGGTTCCAAACTTCCACAATTTGTAGAATGGTGTTTTAAAGCAAAGAAATCAGTGCCCCTGTTCATTAGCCAGAGACAGAGGTGTATGGCATTGCACTCTTGCATAAAAAATAGGCACGTAAGTGTCCTAATCCTGTAACAGGCTAGACGAGCTGTAGCTGTGAGGTGGGGGTGAATCTAATAGTCATAAAGTAACTCAGCATGGTGTAGTGACAGCCCACACACAGCTGAGGAAGCTGCCTCTGGGCTTTACTCCAGTTAGGGAGCTTGCTGGAGGTAATCATTGATTCCTTTAGGTCAGTTTGCATGCACATTTCAGTGTTTAACCTCCTAAGCATCAGTTCCATCTTTTCTCCTAGGCTTCTGGGAAATTTTTTTGTATCTTGTTGAGGAGCCCAGATAAGCAGCTTTGGTTACTGGTCCTTTCTAGCATGGCATACTGCTCCCTAGAGCAGGTTCAGCAGCAGTTAATGATGTGCCATTTTTGTGTTGTGCACTTCATCAGCTGTGTGTGTTCAGACACAGCAGCTGTGTGTGCTGTGGAGGAAGGTAGTGCTTTCCATAGAAGAAGATGCTCTTGAAACAAGAAACACTGTTCTCTTCCTGTCTGCAGTTCATGCGGGAGATGGCAGGAGCATGGCAGATGACAGTGGAGCAGAAAGTTGGCCTGTTTTCTGCTGAGCAGAAAGAAGCAGATCCGTTAGCAGCCTCAGAAGAGAGCCAGCCAAGGCCTTGTCCGCCAGAGGTGACACCACATTATATCTGGATAGAGGTATGTATTTCTTCTGGACATCCCACCTCTGGCAGTGATGACAGCATCTTCAGTATTCTCATTTTTCAGGGAGGGAGTGGAGTCCTCATGGTAGTCCTGCCTCAAAACCAGGAGAGACACTCTCTTTAGATGAGCATAATAACTGAGGAGGAGAAAGGTGTTTGAAACAGAAGAGACTGGGGCAGGGTTTGAGATGGAAAAGGTCAAAGGAAGCATGGCATGTGTGTATCTCTTTCTCAGTTCCTGGTGCAGAGATTTGAAATAGCCAAGTACTGCAGTTCTGACCAGATAGAGATCTTCTCCAGCCTGCTCCAGCGCTCGCTCTCGCTCAACATCGGAGGGGCAAAGGGCAGCTTGAACCGGCACGTGGCAGCAATCGGACCCCGCTTTAAGTGAGTGGGCTTTCTTCTTCCCCTGCTGGAAGGTATAACGTTACAGAGGGGTGGGAGAAAGAAACCTGAACACTACAGGTATAACTTGTGTTTGCCTTCAAGTGGTGAACATTCCTTTAAAAGTCTGGAGTGATTCAGAGTCTGAGCTCTGTTTTCAAAGCCAAGGTAGCAAACTTTAGCTTGAATGTAATTTTTGGTGCATCAGAAGTCTTCCTGGGATGATAATACATAGAGAATTGCCCACCTTATGGATCCTGTCAGTATATCTGTTGGGGATAACTTTGCTCCATCCGTTGTTTTCACTTTTTGTGACTTGAAGGCTTCACCTTTCTGTGGCTCAGTAGTCACAGCTTTAGGAACAGACTGATCATAGTAAGAAGAGTTTGCCAAGAGCTCTGAAACAGACACTTTTCAATGAGTTGAGTGGAGTTACAGCTATAGCTGTGGTTTATACGGTGTTGCATTGCTCACCATTTTTGTTCTCTAACTCTTTTGCTTATTAGGCTACTGACTCTGGGGTTGTCTCTGCTGCATGCTGATGTGGTTCCAAATGCAACTATTCGAAACGTTTTGAGAGAAAAGATCTATTCAACTGCTTTTGATTATTTCAGGTACTTTCCTATTTGCAACTATACTCCCTGAAAGTGTGTGTGCATGATTTCCTGCACCTTCCATGATAGTTCAAAGCAGCTACTGTCTTTTCTAGTGATTTAACTTCCTACTTTCCTTTTTCATCCATTTCAACAGAAACTTTTCTCGTGCTTTTGTGTGGTTCATAAACCATCTCGAAGGGGATTAAGTTCCAGTTTTTGTGTGTGGTTTATAAAGTACTGCCTTCTGGAATGTTTCTGTTCTTTTCTTTCTTTCCTTATTTGGGAGTTTATTCAAATATGCTCAAAAGTGTAGTTAGATTCGTAAGAATTAAAGAACTGTTATTACAGTGTGTGTGGCTGAAATGGAGTTCCACTGTTGTGGAAATACACCCACACTGAATCTGATTTCAACGTTTGACATGGACACAACAGCAAATAATATCGTTGTTAGGAATGTCTGAATGTGAGGAAGTCACTCATAATATTAAATTTCAGATGAATCCAAGATGCTGACAGCCACCTGCTGCTTTATTTTCCGTTATAAAAGGAAGTAGTGAGGCTGAAATATAGTGGTGTGTGGCCTCATCCTTGTAGATTCTGATCAGAATAGGAAATGTGACTTGATTAGATTTTTGTGGGCTTTGTTTTCTTCTAATATATTTAACTTCACAGTATTTGTGTGATTTCTTTAAGTTGTCCCTCGAAGTTCCCTACCCAAGGAGAAAAGAGGCTTCGTGAGGATATCAGCATATTGATTAAGTTTTGGACAGCAATGTTCTCGGACAAGAAGTATCTGACAGCCAGCCAGCTTGTGCCACCTGGTGAGCTCCTTTATGTGCTTTGTGTTTAAAAAGCCTACTCTTTGATTGCATTCCTCATGAGATCTGTGCTCTGTTGTTAGATAATCAAGACACCAGGAGCAACCTGGATATCAATGTTGGATCTCGGCAGCAGGCTACACAAGGATGGATAAATACTTACCCTTTGTCCAGTGGCATGTCAACCATATCTAAAAAATCAGGTATCCTTTGGGTTGTAACCAGCTCACTGCAGCCAACTGGACATCATATTTTATATGCAGATAGTGCTTACAGTCAATATTTACCTTTAGCGTTGGGCCTTTGCTCTTCTGGCAGGGTATTCAGTTCCCAGTGCCACACTTTGGAGACTTTTTCGGGAAAGTCTCAATGGTAGCAAGTGACAAAGTTTTGAAATGACCTGTTTTTTTGACAGAATGTTCAGCTCTGTAGTGCAGAAGAAATAAGACTGGAGGTCAAGATGCTTTGAGATCCTGTAAGGAAATTGTTTGTGAAAGCATACCCCTAGTGCTTTTTGAGGGTGGCAGAGTGACATTAGATAGAAGGCTGTGGATTTGTACAGTTGTAAATGATGTGCTTTTTCTTTTTGGTAGGCTGTCATATTTCCAAAGGGAATGCAGTATTGGCCAAACTGATGTCCCTGTAGCCTGTTGTACTCCATGTGTTTGGAGAACAACTGCATGATGAGTAGCTGCAGTGCTGACTTTCTGAAGTCACTCTGATCTCAATTTATAAGTGTCCTGTTGTTACTCACTTCTTGTGTTACTGTTGCCAGGTGTGGGCAGTTGAAAGCATCATTTAACATACTGAACCAAACTTGTTCTCCTTTTCTCCAGGAATGTCTAAGAAGACTAACAGAGGTACACAGCTACACAAGTACTACATGAAACGGAGAACATTGCTGCTCTCATTGCTGGTGGGTCATCAGAAGAATGGGGAGCTCCATCAGTTTCTAAGACCCTGTTACTGTTGCAGGATGAAGTTGCGAGTGCTTTTTCTTCTTGCAGAGAATGTGTTATTTTTCTGTTTCCCTCAGGCCACTGAGATCGAACGCTTAATCACATGGTACAATCCCCTGTCTTCCCCTGAGCTGGAGCTGGATCAAACTGGAGAGAGCAGTGTAGCAAACTGGAGGTCTAAGTATATCAGTCTTAGTGAGAAGCAGTGGAAGGATAATGTAAATCTGGCTTGGAGCATTTCTCCTCATCTTGCTGTACAGCTGCCTACCAGGTGAGGTATTGCAAAAGAAAGAACTGATGTAGTGCCAGCTGCTGTAGAAGTTGAGTGTGTACTTCCCCTGCAAGTGCTGGTGCTACTTACTCCTGTTTACAGCCTCCTTGAATACCTTTGCAGCTGACTGAGACGTTTGAAATGAGAAGAACTAGATTACTTACCATACTCATTTGGCTCAGACTCTGGTGGACTCCAGATTCCTTTCCTGCCAGCCATTCCTCACTAACACTTAGGTGGAGTTTTGCTCAGAAGAAATCATGTTTGTTTTTTGATAGCATTTAACCCATTAGCAGGCATAGCATTTAAACAGTGCTGCAAGTATCTTTGAATGAAGAGTTCTAGCTATATATTGACTTGCACTTTAGTAAGTAGTATAGGAAAATTGGTACAGTTGGCTCTGGAAGGGAAAGGAAATTCTTTCCCCCTTACAACAGTGATAGCTTTGCCAAACAGAGTTCTGCACACTGGTTTCTGTAGAATTCCAGACAGTACATTTCAGCCAAGAATCCAAGAGTGGGCTAAAATACTACTGGATGAGGACCAGTTGTTCCTAGATCCTCTTTTGACAGTGTATTAGTCCCTCTGTGTGCATTATTTCATAGTTGGACTATTTGTTTATTAAGCATATACTTTCTCTGCCTTTTGCTGCCCTCATCTTCACATAAATAGAAGAGGCTGTCAGAATTTTACAGTAATGTTCCTGTGTTCCTGCTTCTGCCTAGATTTAAGAACACTGAAGCTATTGGAACAGAGGTGACTCGCCTGGTTCGCTTGGACCCAGGAGCTGTTAGTGATGTTCCTGAAGCAATAAAGGTACTTGGAACAGTCCCCACTGTGCCAGTTTCATCCAGATAGATTGGAAAAAACAGCCTTTACTTAACACTGTGTGTGTTCTAGTGCTAACCATAGCTCTGTAGGACAGAAAAACAGAAAAGCTGTTGAAATAGGTTGATGAGGCAGGAATCAGAATAGGTGGCTAATTAGCTAATGGTATATCTTGCTCCTAGTTATGTTCTTACCATACACAAAAGGTCTCAAATCTCACCATTTGCAGTACAGCCACTGTTTCTGTTCCCTTTGCACAATATGTGAAAAGGCCACTGGTTAGTGCTGCTGCTGAAAAATCGTTCAAGCTTAACCCATTCTGCGTGTCCAGAGGACAGACCTCTTAAAACAGAGGAGACTCTTCATGCTGATCTGCACTGAAGCACTCTAGTCAGGAGAGGGACAGTTGTGTCAGAGCTGTGTTCTGTACATCACCTGCAAAATAGATGAGAGGAAAACGGAACCAACATTGACTCTTAAAAAGGGCTCTTCCTTTCTTCTCTGTGCTAGAACTCCTATATTGTGCTTTTAGAAACTTGACTTCACTAACTTCGTCCGGTGATCTGGTAGGTGAGGCAATTCCAAACATTAGATTTCCATGGGCAAGAAAATGCTTTAGATAAAATAGTGGTTTTGTAAATAAAGTGTGGTACGTTCCACTTGCCCTGCTGTAGGAAGCTGGGTCACAGCATTGCTGTCTGATCTGCTATGAACTGTAACATGTCTGATCTCTTTCAGTACCTGGTTACTTGGCATACAATTGATGCTGATGCACCTGAGCTCAGCCATGTCCTGTGCTGGGCACCAACAGATCCACCAACTGGCCTTTCCTATTTCTCAAGCATGTATCCACCTCACCCTCTGACAGCTCAGTATGGGGTTAAAGTCCTGCGATCCTTTCCCCCGGTAAGAGGAGTTCTGAGAGAGCCTTAACCCCCCAAGTGAGGCAATGGCCTTAGGATTGTGGCCACAGGCTTCATTTTAATCCCATGGAGAGACATGTATGCTAGATGGGTACAGCACTGTGCAGAGTGTGAATATTTTGGGGTTGAACAGTTAAGGTTGGTTGATGTGAAGCTGAATTCTTCAGACTGCTCTTCTCAAATTATAGTTTCTTGTAGCTGAAAGGTGTTTCTTCTACAGCAGCAGAAGGCTGGATATTGAACAGTTGCCAGACATGTATTAGCAGTGTACAATACATGATTATTAATGATATTTTTGAAAGGAGTAACTGGACAGAAGAATACATAGAGGAAGTGCACTGTATAGTTTAAAACAAAGAGGCAGTGGTGTTTCATTCCTCATGTAACTGAAGGGAGCTTTTCTCTCTGCGTGTGACCTGTCTTCCCTTCTGACAGCTCAAACAATAGCAGTAAAACCCCTGCCATCTTTTCTTTTCCAGGATGCCATTTTATTCTACATTCCACAGATTGTGCAGGCACTTCGGTACGACAAGGTGAGGATGGGAAACAGCTGCATGGGAACAAAGCAGATTTCTGAAGCAGCTTTTAGACTTTAAGTCAGCCAAATTTAAGCTTAAACAATTGTCCTATATCTCTGATACACAGAAGGAAAACAATCCCTAGAGGCTGGCTTGCTGTAGATAGACCTCTTTTACAAACCTGTAAAGCTGAGAAACTGGAGGCTGTGTAGCCCATCTGTGAGGAAACAGATTTTGTTGTGGGAAAGCCCAGATGAGAGCTCTGAGTAAAGCGTTTGAAGGTTTGCATCTCTGACCTGTGCTGAACTGGATGTGGTTGCAGATGGGTTACGTTAGAGAATACATCCTGTGGGCAGCTGCCAAATCCCAGCTCTTGGCTCACCAGTTCATCTGGAACATGAAAACTAATATCTACCTGGATGAAGAAGGACACCAAAAAGATCGTGAGTGCTTTTTCTTTCCTTTTCTCAGTTTAGCCTAAATCTCCTTCATGCTCCTGTCCTGGCAGGAGGAATCTTCTTAGCTAGGAACCTCTTTGATTTGTAGAGGCAGGGCCCATTCTGTAGAATATGGCAGTGGTTTACATCAGGACCTTCTGAGCACTACTCTCATCATACGTATCACTCAGCTATTTGATATGAGCTTCTGAGACAAATGCTTCCTTTTTTCACCTGCAGCTGACATTGGAGAGCTTCTGGAGCAGCTGGTAGAGGAGATCACTGGTTCATTGTCTGGCCCAGCCAAGGAGTTCTACCAAAGGGAATTTGATTTCTTCAACAAAATCACCAACGTTTCAGCCATTATCAAGTAAGTGCTGCACTTCTTGGGGGCTCACTCTTCTGTTAATTACCAGTGTCCTGATTAAAGGGCAAGTTGCTTTTAGGGATATTGGAATAGTGCTTTCAGGAGAAGAGAATTGCTTGTATGACAAGAAACGAGTTCTTTTCTTAAATGTAACTTGAGTTGTATGATGCAAGAGCTCATTTTAATTGGACCTTTAGGAGTGATTCGTATTTGCCCTGATCTTAGTGCTCATGCTTTGAGCTAGCAGTCTGTCTGAAACAGCTGTGCCTTTTTACTCTTAAAACTGGAGGTCCCTGATCCTGGAGATATTCTCCCTGTTGACTGCACAGATTGCAACTTGCCAGTGGATGGCAGCAGCTCAGCACACAAGCTCTGAGTCTCTTAAGTGTGGTTTCATTGCATACTTTTAAAATATTCTCTGGTGTCTGAAAGTATTTGAAAGTCATGTAAAATGTGTGTCCTGGAACATGCCTCCTTTAAACTGAAGCTTTGCCAAACCACCAGCATAAGGGCCTCAGGCTAAAGGACACGTCACAGAAATAGTCAAATATTTGGGTGCCTTCCATGTCCGTGTTAAGATGTTTTCACTCAGTAGGATGAGTTAAAATAATCAGGTTAGGACCTGATTATCTTCAGAATTAAATCTCTCTGGTGTTCTATGAAGTCATAATTAAACAACAGATAATAATTGTGGCTTGCAAGCATTGCACTTTGTACCCCAGCCTTAGAATGAATCTGTTTTGTGCATCTCCACTGTAAAGACAACACAGAGGAGATGCTCTTTGCTTTCTAGATTGTACAAATTAATTAATATATCATCTGTGATGATTTCATTAAGTGTTTTGTTGCTGCTTCAGTGATGTGCTGTACTGCTTAAAACAAGAGCATAGGTAATACCTTTCAGTTGCACGCTGCTACACCAAGTCAGCATGCAGGTGTGTGGCTTACCTCAGTAGATGGCTAACACCATCTGCCTTTGCACACTGGGCAGTTGTACATGCTAGCTGTTAACCATGCTGCCAGTTCCCCCGTTGACCCCTGCAGTCAGGCTAAGCATGTGAACAAATCAGGCATGCAATTGCACAGGTATTTGCTGGCTTGTTCTTAATTTGCACAAGGGAAATTACATTGCTATAACTGTAGCAGTGGGTTTGTCAACAACCTGTATGTCAAAGCAATGTTAAAACACAAAGCAAAACTTTAACCTTCATTAAGATAGAAAATGTTCTGGTTAGGTATTGAGCCTGGAAGTTCTCTAAAAGTGATGCAGTAAGAGGTCTTTGTCATTACAGGAGGAAACATTTTTACTGAAGTCTGTATCTATTTGAAACATATTTGAGGCTAATACATAGAATAATATATAGCATGCAGATAAAAATATATATTATTCATCTTTCTAGGCCATTCCCAAAAGGAGATGAAAGGAAAAAAGCTTGTTTGAATGCACTGTCTGAGGTGAAAGTGCAGCCCGGTAAGAAGTGATTTAATTGTATCATACAGTAGGCCTTTTGCATTCAACATGAGTCCTGTATTTTCTGCAAGCAAATCTTGAGAACTCTGCAAATGGCAACACTCTGGTTTTGATGCTGGTGACTGTTCTGTTACAGTTGGGTTGGATTTCTCTTGAAACAATTCAAACATGTTTACCCACCAAATAATTTCTATGTGGTGCATCAAAACTTGCCCAGGAGCAAGTTAGCTAACACACATCATGGATAAAAGTAGAAACATACTTCAAGATGGAAGATAAATAAGCTGTTTTTCTTTGGATCACCTTCTTTGTTAAAAAGATGGGGTGCTTTTGAGAAGTTATCTCAAGAATGAAGCACGTCCAGTTCCTTTCACTCTCCCTTTTCTCCCATCAGGCATTCCCTTGGAACATCATTGTCTGAAGGTCCTTACAAATCTTGAACAGATGTTTTCCCAATCTGAATCTTCTCTTTACACTGGAGTTTGATAAAAGCTTTTCCTGTTCTCTGTCTTAACAAATCTCAGTTCTCCTGCCATGTGTTGGTTGTGAGGGCCCTTCCTAGTGCCCTGGGACAAGCTGCCACATCTTATTAGGGACTATTTAGGAGAAGTCCTATCTGTACATTTCTGTGGTACAGACTCTGCAGTATTAGTTCAAAACTGTATTCTGTTAGTTTCTGGCAAGCATTCAGTAACATGAAGGACACTGCATCCTTCCTGTCTCACAGACTGTGACCTCCAGTTTATCTCTAACACTTTATTTAACTCAAAACTATGTCCTGAAGTTCTAGATACTAGTATCAGTTATTTGCCAGCTTGCCTTGTCACACTAGCCAGTGGATTTCTTCTCAGCTGTCTGCTCAATTTTGCAGGCTGTTACTTGCCCAGCAACCCTGAAGCTATTGTTCTGGACATTGATTACAAATCAGGAACTCCTATGCAGAGGTACCATGCTTTTATTATCTTCTCCCATTAAGTTAATTCATTATATGTGGGCATTTTACTAGAAATTCTTGTTTGGCTAACTTGCACTCATCATCATTTTTGTTTTCATTCCAATACAGTGCAGCAAAAGCACCCTACCTGGCCAAATTTAAAGTGAAACGATGTGGAGTTAGTGAGCTTGAAAAAGAAGGTTAGTAACTGACTGAATCACTGACACTGCTAGGTAAGAGTCAGGACTTCCTCTAAGATTGCCTTGTAGTGACCTGTCCTGCTGCAGTAAACCCACTTCCATGTTGAGCTTTTATCAGCCATGGTTTGGCTTGGAAATCAAACTGGATCAAATGAAGTGAGAAGAAAAGTCTGAAAGCTGAAATCCTTAGACTTAACATATATGTTGATTGCCTTTCCTGGTTTTCAGACTGCAGGGTTTGGCAGTTACTTCTCATAATACATGCTGTGTGATGCTCTGACTGACTAGCTTGATGCAATTCAGGCATGTGTCAGGTAGATCCTGAACACTGTGTTGATCTGTTCCAGTAGACAAAGGGAACTATCTTATGGCGTTCACCTTGCAAGGCAGCAATAGCTGTAGTGCACCTGCAGTGAAATGGTGTGGCTTTGAATGCAGAGAGCTTTTATGACAGAAAGTTACTCCTTCAAGTCCATGTCTGAGTTTTGCTTTGTCCTCTTGCTGCAGGTCTGCGTTGTCGTTCTGATTCCATAGATGAAAGTGCAGAAGAAGGGGTGGACAGTAAGAAGATCTGCTGGCAGGCAGCTATCTTCAAAGTGGGCGATGACTGCAGACAGGTACAGAGCTGTGGGTTTGCAGTGCTGGAAGAGAGATTGGCAGTGACAATAATCATAGAATCATAGAACAGTTCCAGCTGGAAGAGACCTTGGAGATCATTGAGTCAAGCCTTTGTCCTAGCCCTATCAACTTATTAAATGAAGAAGAAAATCATTTTAGTTTTCAAGTATTTTTCTTTGAAATTTTGAGATTGTCCACTAGTTATGGACTGAGGGAGAGAATTGTGTTGTACCGCTAGAGAAATTCTGGTTTGGAAACAGACCAATTTTTTCAACACATTTTACCATTATTTAAAATTCTTTTTCAGAACTTATTTTTCAGTAAACTCTTGGTAATGTAGCAGTAGTTTCTGAGGTGGTATCTTGTACGTTGAAGTTTGATTGGTTTTAATTAAGAGGGAATGCTAGCTTTTATCCCTGCAGTTATTAGTAGCCCTCTTATCAGAGTCATGGAAAAAATTGTTATTCATAGGCCAGCAGTTAAATCTTCAGTATTGCTTCCTATCAACTCAAACAGCATTTATCCTTTCCCATTTTGATTGCCCCAGAGCCAGAGTGCATGCACATGCACACATCTGCAGGCCTGCTGGGGCAACTTAATGTTCACTTCAGAGTTCTTCAGAGCATTTTTGTGATCTAACTTATGATCCATAACCCCTGTAATTCCTGTGCAATTTTTTCCTTGTCTAACAGGACATGTTAGCTTTACAAATCATCGATCTCTTCAAGAACATCTTTCAGCTGGTGGGCCTGGATCTTTTTGTGTTTCCATACAGAGTGGTGGCTACAGCTCCTGGGGTAAGTGGGCAATTAACTGTACTGCTGTAGAAGATAGTTCCTGATTCAAAGAGACTTTCTCTTCTAGCACACACACAAATTCCATGCTACAAGGAAGTACTGCACACATCACTTAGGCAAAATATTTGGAGCACCAGTGAAAAGAAGAGATTTTCCTCTCCTGCTTCCTGCTGAAGTTTTTTGCTCTGAGGTGTTGCTGCCTGTGGTTATTTGTGCTTGTTGTTTGATTTTTGGGGCCACATTGTACAAGTCAGTGGAAGGTCACAGAGCTTGGCTTATGCTCCATGGAAACCTAAAAAACTGGATACAGTTTTTTTATGAATAAAGTAGAAATTCTGTTTTGAGTGATCTGTAGGCTTCCCCACATCTCCCAGGGGACCTGTATGCCTGCCAAGAGCCATGAACAGAATGTGTGTTGGGAGCATGCTTTACAGAGCTGTTTCTCTTCTTCCCCTTCAGTGTGGTGTTATTGAATGCATTCCTGACTGCACATCCCGTGACCAGCTGGGCAGGCAGACAGACTCAGGGATGTATGATTACTTTACAAGGCAGTATGGAGATGAGTCTACCCTTGCATTCCAGAAGGTAAAAGACCAGTTGGCAACCACAGCAAAATCTCAACTGAGAAACATCCTAGCTATAAAAAATCACGGCAAATGATTGGGTAATGACTACCATAATGCTGTATCTGGTTTCTGATGCTGATAATCCGTTTTTAGCTATAAGTGAGTTACTGCAGCTGTAGATATATGAAGAGTATCATTGAACATTGCTTCAAATTAATCATGAATAGAAAAAAATGAAATAAAACTTTGTTCAGCTCTGCCTACTCCTGGGCTAGAGTGTTGTTCAGTTCTCTGTGTTCCTCTGATCTCTCCTCACTTCTTGTTTGTACAGGCTCGCTATAATTTCATCCGCAGTATGGCTGCATATAGTCTTCTCCTCTTCCTGCTCCAGATTAAAGACAGGCATAATGGCAACATCATGCTGGACAAAAAGGGACACATCATTCACATTGGTCAGTCACATCCACATTCACATTTCAGTAGTTACCTTTTCCTTCTGCTGTAAAGCATTGCTGATAATAAACTGTAAACCATTTCCCTTTGGAGGTCAATCTACAGACTGGTTACAGTTTGTAAATACATATGGGGTTTTTTTCCTGCCTGTGCAGTATTGTAGGGATATTTGTGTTGGCTGCTTCTGTGTAAATTTAGCTTTGCAAAGTTTTAGCAGCTTCAGGAAATAGTATACAGACATGTGTATGGCTTATGCATGCCTACATGTGTGTGTGTGTGTGCCCGTGTATCAATGTCTCTTGGGGTTCCTTTCATCACTGTTTGTGTATGAATTAAATGTGACAAGTAAATGTATATAATTAGGTGAGGCTGTAACCTCTGCCTTAGTTTGGCTCTTCTGGAACTGCACAGATGTTCCAGCAAGAACTTTTTATTTGATGTCATCGTTCTTAAATCTAGTCTGATGGCATGGTGATGATTCTTTTGTTGCTCCTATGCTTCACCAAAGGCTTTTTTCCAGTTGGAGTTGAAATGTTAGTAGAAAAAGTAGGTATTAATACATGAAACCCACCTCTCCTTTCTTCTGTAAGCTTTGACAGCACACAGTTAACCAACAGAGTTTATGAGGGAGCTTATCTTCTGTGCACAGATTTTGGATTCATGTTTGAAAGCTCACCTGGTGGAAATCTGGGCTGGGAGCCTGACATCAAGCTGACTGATGAGATGGTGATGATAATGGGAGGAAAAATGGAAGCAACTCCATTCAAATGGTTTATGGAGATGTGTGTCAGAGGCTATCTGGCAGTCAGGTAAGGTGTTCTTGACTGCTCAAAAGAGGAATGCATGTGTGCCAGAACCAGATGGGAAGATAAATAATAAACATTTGTCTGTAGGGGATCTGAGCCTGTCAGTGTCCTGGTACATCTTGCAGTCTCTGAAACAACTTCATCCTGCACTTTTACTACCTTACTTTGGGGGGACTCCTGTCCTTGTGTTATATTTGAGAATTTTATATATTATATTCCATTTATAAATGTGCTGTTACACACATTTTAGTATGCTGTTAAAACTTGGCAGTAAGAAACTACAGCAGAATCATAGTTTTTGCTGTTGTCCCAAACAATCACCATTTCAGCTGGACTTAACTAGATAGGCAATGTGAAAAAGTGCTGCAGTTTTCTGTTGTAAAATCTGCAGGGGCTCTGGTAGCTCAGCTCTTCAGCTGTGATCGACAGCCAGGCACCCTAAAGATTGCAACTTCACCTCGTGTTGTACCAAGCAAACAGGGTTTGCTTTAACAGGCAGGAGCACTAATAGATCTGTATGAAGAAGATGTGGCATGTGGGTGGGAGGAGAACAGTACAGTAGATAAAAGCTCATTCTATCATGAGGATAAAGTATTGTTGGTGTTACCTCACACAATCACAGTTTCTTCAACTAGTAGCCCCAGAAGGGGCTATTTCAGACCCAAGATCAGTTTGGTTCCTTGAGGGGCACCAGTCTGGAGAGAGTTTTGTCAAGGCAAAAATGTCACTCAAGTAGTAAAGTGATATCTTGGTAGGTAATGAATGTTCAAAGTGGCAGGAGAAGAAGGAGAAGGGAAGCTGGTCTGATGTAGCAAAGAATTGCACGATTTGGTTAGGCATTAGAAGATAATCTGTTGCTGTGGTTGTTGCTGGTTTCAGCCTTTTGTAGTTTGGATGCACTGATTCACCTTTCTGATGCTGAAGAAATGTTTACCAAAGTATTGCTTTGTATAATCCTCCTTGAGACTGTTCATCTTGCAGCATTCTGAGTATCTGATAGTCCAACAGAAAGGAGTGAAATTGAATTTAAGTGACAGATTGTAAGCAATGCTCTAGCTCCACTAGCAAATGTAAGAGGGTTATATGTGTTGATTTAATTACAGAAAAAGGTGTGATGCAGCTTATTGAGGTCCTCAGCTTGCCTGCTAAGGCTGCAGAAGTTTGAGTGCTGTAACCCTTTTGTTCTCTTTCTGTAGGCCTTACATGGATGCTGTGGTCTCCCTGGTTACACTGATGTTGGACACAGGGCTGCCCTGTTTCCGAGGGCAGACAATCAAGCTGCTGAAGTAAGTCAGCGTATGTCTGAGCTGGAAAATGTTCATGTGTTCTTCACAGAAGGTTTACTGTCACAGCTTGTGCACCGAGCATAGGTGTCATGCTGCTCAAATATCTTCAGACTCCTTATGGTGTAATAAAGGCTAACTTTTGTTTATAGAATATCTCAAAGTAGGAATTCCAGAGGCTTTTTCATACAATTAAGTTCAGACTGTTTGATGACGGCAAGTTCCTGGATTATCTTTAAGTCCCTAGGACTAGCAAAATAAGACTGTAAAGGAAAGATCTGCTCTAATTGAGAGGTCATGTGTCTGACATCCTCTGAAATGATACTGGACTCTACAGAACAGCATCTTCAGATTTGTTGTGCAGATAATGCAGTGCTTAGTGGGACAATGTTGTAATAGCCAACAGCTTAGGCAAAGACAAACTCTAACATAACACTTGAAGAGCCCATCAGGCTTAGGCCTCCAGAGTGAGCAGAGTTAGCTCAGCATTTCCTGCATATGGCTTGCTACTGTTTCCTAAAGATAAACACAGATTGACAGAGTGTGATGGGCTGGAGCACTGTGAGCTACTAACCTATTTTAAAAGCAGCAGCTGCCTAGAAAGATTGCTGTCCCTAGAGTTACTGATGAGAAGTCCCCAGCCTCTGTTTCCACTCTACAATTAGCAGCAAGTGCTTATTAAAACAGTACATCATTTGTACAAGGGTGTCTCACAACAAGTAGATGCTTGTGGCAAGTGAAATCAACTTCTGACCAAGCTTGTGCAAAGGCACATTCATAGCATACTCAAAGGAAACCTCACTCCTTTAACTCTTGCTTCTTGTGATTTTCTGCATACAGACACAGGTTCAGCCCCAACATGACTGAACGAGAGGCTGCAACTTTCATCATCAAGATCATCCAGAACTGTTTCCTCAGCAACAGGTTTGACATCTGTGCATATCTTTTCCCTATGGCTGAAGGAAGGTCATCAAGCTGTGAAAAGAGCTAAACAGTAGAGTTTTATCAGTCAGATACCAAACATTTTTGGGTTGTTGATGTTTAAATAATGCAGGATAGCTGCTTTGCTTCTGAACGTGCTGCATCTCTTCCCTTTTACATTGGGAAGGAAGTCTTAAGCCTAGGCTGCTCAAATAGCAAGGCTGGCTACTCGAAAGAATAGAAGATTTTGTGTCAGAATGAATCTTTGACCCAAAAGTTAGGCATTTTGGCTCCTGTGTTAGAGCATGGCTGACTGTACTATGAGGGTTCTATGTCCAGTTGTGATTTCTCCTTTTATATAGCATAGGATAAAAGGATGAATAGTAAAAAAATGTATTGGATGGCAACAGGAATAGCATGGCCTCTGGTCAGAATGAGGAGGATTTGTTCTTGAAGCTTGTTCCCTTTCATTTTGTAAGGAGAAGGTTTCCTGAATATGCTCCTGAAATCTAAAGCTGCTGTTCTCTTTAAAACCCTATTTGAATCTTCTCTAGAAATGGGTTCTAAGCTACTAATTTTTTCTTCATGACTTGATATTACATTAACATATTAATCATTTTCCTAGACTGTATGTTACTTTTTGTCCAATACTGGCTAGGGAAAATGCCTAAAGTAGAGAAGAGTGGCAATGTGGGGTTTGAATGTCTTTATAGCTGGGCCATGTTTGTCATATACTGTTCAGTATACTGAAGGGAATAATTAGTTCTATCAGACAATTAGCAATTTAAGAATCAACTTAACCACCAGCTAGCCAATAAACTGTGTGTTTTCTCCCTTCAGGTATACAGTTTGGTACCTTTTGTAAAAATCCTGAAATGAAATTACATAAAATGTAAATTATTACATTTAATACTTAAACATCTGTACTGCATGTTTTATTATTATCCCAGATAATACAGACTTTTGGGATACATTGGAGGGTCTGATACAAACTCTTGCCTAGTTCCATATGGGGTCAGCTTGAGACCAGGAGGGCTCATGGGCTCAGATACAGCCCTGCACAAACTGAATTGGATTTTCTAGTGCCTGCTGGTGCATCTGCTCAGAATCTTAGATTAATATTGGGCTTATGGAGGCAGTCACACTGCTGTGTGAATGCACAGAGCCAGCTTAGTTCTGACAAGCTGCAGCTTCGCTACCTGCAACATGGTTAGTCTGTGACCTGAATAAGCTCTGCCCATGGGTAATTGAGTTATCTGTAACAAGGCTTAGATATGTTTGTTCAGTCACTCATCATAGATGCTGTTATTAATGCTCCTATTTCCCCTGCACTTTTACTTTCATTATTATCATTCTCCTTAATTAAGATTCCTTTTATTTCCATATAATCCTGTCTCATGCAGCTGTGATAGCTTGCTTCATTGGTGAAGCAATGAACTCAAAGTGCCAGTGCAATGGGAGGTGCTTCTGCCTTACCCAAACACAAGATCCGAGTTACTGTTGCCACACAGGGAAGAATGGAAATACTTTTTTTACCTAGTTTAAACAAGAGCAGGATGTTTTCTGCTGTTCATAACAGTAACTGGGCCTTCACAATATCTTCAAAGCATGGAGGGCTAATTTTGATTAGCAGCTAATTTCCTTCACCCACTATTTGTTCCTGTGGGATCTCGATGTTTGTTTGTGTGACAATGAGTGCAGTGGGTTTTTTAAACTTTTACTTACCTCTGGCTTTGCTTTCCTTCTCTAGGAGCAGGACATATGACATGATCCAGTACTACCAGAATGACATCCCATACTGAGAGAGATTCAGTGCCCAAGTCAAACATGCAACCCCATGCCCTTACTCCGAGCCTGTGATAAACAGGAGATGCCCAGTCACACCTTGCTATCTCCTGTGACTGTGTGTGTACATGTGGGTATGTGTTTCCTGGACATTGCAACAATCCTTTCTCTTGACCAGGTTATAGATATTTCTGGTTTTCCCTGGATTGTTGGAGTTGGGCTGCAATCACAATAAGAATTGTACTACGATTATGAATGTGCGGAGGAGGTAAAGCTTGTGGAGCTTGATAACTTTTCATGCAATGCAAGGATTTTATAATACCTGTAAAAAGTTAAAGCCTTTCCTGCACAATCCCACAAAATGCCATGGAAGGGAAGGGTATGGATTCCTCTTTGGAAGCAGAAATGTTAACTAGTTCTAATTTTACTGTAGAAAAAAGCCTGATAATCATCCTGGGTGGTGATGTGTTTGTGTAGCTGTGTTCATACTGTGCACTGTACATGGTCCCTGCTCTGTGGTCAGTATTTCCTATGTACATGAAGAATGTATTTTTTCCTTTTGTGTGTTTTAAAAAAGAGAGTCTACTGAAGGTATTATTTAATCTATAAAATGTAATAAAAGACCTTAGACTTTGTGTCTTGCAAATCTTTTGATTTGTCAAATACAGCATTCTGCACATAAGTAACTCTTCATTATATTATGACCTTTCTTTCTCATGGAGACATCAGATTTCTTCTCTGGCTTCTTGTTCCCTCTTAAATGACAGGGTTTGTTCAGAAAAGAAATGTTTTGTGCAAGATTTGCATGCTGAGCTAAAACACAGGACGGAGGTAAGGTTCCCTCCACGCTGCTTGCCACGAGCCTGTGGGATCATCTTTGCCTTTCTACATGCTCGTCATTCCGGAATGTGCTCTTGAAAAGTTTCTGCCCCGTCCATAGCGCCGTTTTCCCCCAGAGGTCAAGTCCGTGCCCGCTCTGGGAAAGGGGCCGGGGCTGGCGGCCCGGGGGCTGCGCGGCTGCGGCTAATGAGGCCATGGGCAGCACCTGAGGGGAAACCCGCGCGCGCGCCCTCAGGAGAAAAGGCGCGCAGAGGCGGGGCTGTGGCGTCCGGTTCTGAGGAGAAGTCGTGCCCTAAGGCGGGTTCAGTCTTGAGGGGAGCTCAACCCTGATGGTCGTGAGAGAGACCGAGCCTTGATGAGAAGCCGTGCCTGGAGGGGCTCAGCTCTGAGCTGGGGACGCGCTAAAGCGGGAGTGGGGGGGGGGCCGGTTCTGAGGAGAACTTGTGCCCCGAGTGGCTAACCCTAAGGAGGGGTCAGCGCTGAGGAGCAAAGGCGTCGTGAGAGAGACCCAGCCCTGAGGAGAAGCCGTGCCCGGAGGGGCTCAGCCCTAAGGTGGCATCTGGTTCTGAGGAGAATCACAGAATTGTGGCCCGAGGCGTCCAGGCCCTGAGGCGGAGCCGCGCTACAGCGGGGGCTGCCTCTGAGGAGAAGTTGCCCCCATAGGAGCCAGCCCTGAGGAGGGATCGATGCTGAGGAGCAGAGGCCTCGTGAGGGAGAGCCAGGCCTGGCCGTGAGGTGGGTTCAGCCCTGAGGCGAAGCTGCACCAAGAGGGACTCGGCCTGGGGAGGTTGGGTGCATCGTGAGGAGGGCCCAGTCTTGGGGAGCAGGTTGCTGTCGTTCACACGAGGGCCTAAGCCTCCAAGAGGTACCTGTGGCCCTGAGGAGAAGAGGCATAGGCTGTTGTTGCTCAGGCCAGGCTCCTGGATCCTGGTGGCAGGCATAGCCTTGCAAGGCAGCCTCTGTGTGAGGGGATGGGTGGATGCCAGTCCTGCAGGTCCGATGATGTGGCTGCACCTGTGTCTTCCCCTTTATGTGCCCTTCTCAGCGTCTTTGAATCAGCACGTAACTCTGCCAAGGTGAGTTTCTGCCTTGCTGAGGGAACACCTAGCATGACCCCTTGGTCCAGAGCAGCTGGAGCTGCTTAGTGGGGCAGCCAGGCTGGCTGAGGAGGTCCCTGCCAGAGATGTGGTGCTACATTCGCAGCTCAGGGAGGCAGGGTAAGGAGTGGGGCAGTGAGGGCAGCATGCTTTGATTCTGCCTGTGAGGAGGGCCTGGTCCTTTCGCAGTATGGAAGGGCTGCAGCCTGCCTGTTATATTTGGAATGACTCCAGCTTTTGCTATGGATGTTGAAATGGGTCTTGTGCTGCTGTCTGTTCCCTGTGCAGTGGGTGGCTCACGGCAAGGTGGGCTCTGAACCCCTTTATTTATTAACAAAATGGGGAGGTGCTGCTGGCTTCAAAAAACATTTGGAGGTTCACCTGCAAGAACTGCATTAATTACTGATTTAATACAGTGTTATTATAGAAGCAACTGGGGTATGGATTAATTTGTGTGCTCTGTGGCTAGTTGTTTCTATTCAGGCTCCATAGGAAAAGGAGCTGACTGACACTACAAATGTGAGGTACTTCCTCACCGCTTTCCTGTAATGGGGAAAGTGGAGTGATGAGATGTGGTGGCTTCTTCTCTGGGGAGGTGGTAAGGGGTTCTAATATTTTGCTAATTCAAGTTAATGCTTACACGCATATATTTTCCTTTCCTGCAACTCAAAATAAATGTGTTATATAAAATGAAAACCCAAATAAGTCTCTCAGGCAGCCTTATGATGAGATCAATTAACAGCTATCATAAGTGCAAATGGCATCAGAAGCTGCTCTCTTCAGTGAGTACAGGACAGATGAACGTTGTTAGGTGTAAACTTCTTAAATGCTTGTAGTAGTATTGTTAGAAGCATCTGGGGCTAGGAGTGAGCATCAGCTACTGAGTAATACTGGGAATAATAAATGGAGCTTTGCTAATGGAGACTTCAGAAAGTTACTGCCAGTTGCAAATCTCAACCCGCATAGCGATTTATCTGTGTTCTAGCTTAGGATGCGTAGAATCTTCCAGAGCCTGATTGAAGACATACAGGGTTTTGTATCAGGAGGTGAAAGAGTTTGAGTATTCTTGACAGTGCTCGCTAATTTTAAGGAGTTCAGTCAGGCTGTCTGGAGAGCTGGCATGGTCTTAGTTTCTTCTGTCAAGTTTGACCAGGGAGATGAAAGCAGCTGGATCCAATTACATGTAGAGGTCAACTGGAGTTATCACAAAAACAAGCTCGTTTGCAGTATGTTGTTAAAAACTGTAAGATGACTGCATTTGAGATATCTTGGCTGTCTTGTTTGTCTGCCATGAAGCTTCTGGAAGTGTTGTGAATGTGTTTAAACTTCACCTTAGAAAGAACTATGAGTTCTTGTCACTTCTTTTCTTGCTGTGCTTTGTAGTGACAATGTGTGACCCAAAGCTTAGCGGCTGACATCTGCAGATTTCATTTTCACAAGTTAACGGTGTCTCCTTCCCCTCCCCTCAGCACAGAGGTGGGAGAAAACTCCCCTATAATTTGAGCATCCATTGAGATACAGAGGGGATTAGGTAGTTATATTTAATCATGCAAGGCAGTATCCTAAAGATGATTCTTCCTAAAAGGGATGTGTTCTCTATCTGCCTGCAGGGAGACTGAGGAGGTAAGAATACTAAGATGCTCCAGAATATTGAAAGCGCTTCAGAGATACTGAATCAGTGCAGCTGCAGACAGCATGGACCTAGTTCAACTTCATCCTCCCACCAGGGAAGGACATGCCCTCTACACAGGAAGGCTGGCAGCACTCTTAGAAGTTGCTCAGGTAATTAAGAAATACAGAGTTAAGACCTACACAAAAGTACTCTGAAGGTTTTTGTCCCTGAACTATATGCCAGAATAGTCCTGATGCCTCTGTAGCCCTGGGAGAAAAGAGGCATCAAAAAGAGGGGGGAAAATGTTCTTTTAAAAAAAATTATCTAAGAAAAGATGCACCTGTGGTTTCTCTGGTCTTGGAAATTGCAGGTCATGGTGAGAGACTGACTTCCCTGGTTCTACCCACTGCACTTCTTTCTGTGTTGGCCATGCATATAAAGAGCCCTTCAGAAAGGAGCAAAATTTACAGTGTTCATTTGCATCTGATGGACCCAGGGTTGGGTGCTGCTGGTAACTTGATCAGCACTATTCAAATGCTAATCTCACTATGTGTGCTAGAGACTGAAGCTCAGCAATCCACCTCCAGCGGCACCGTGTGCCTCTGCACATGTTCTGGCTGGTAGGCAGACATGCTGCACAGCAGCAGCGTTGATGGGGCAGAGAGAGAGAGTGCTGTGGAGGAGCCAGTGGAATGGGCACACATGGGAAGAGGAGCTAGAGTCCTCTTCAGAAAATGCTGGATAGGGGGAATGGATTGTGGCCAGCAGAACAGTTCAGACTTTTTTTCCTTTTCGCCATAAATTTGTCCATCCTTTCCCCTTGCTTCCACATGAATGCTGCCAAAAAAAGAGCAGTAAACAAAAGAATTTGTTGTGAATATGTAGATGCAGCTTAAAAATACAATTAGTGATTGTTTGACCTTATAAAAAATACTGTGCCTGTGCTCTTTGGTGTTAAGACATGGCATTTTTACTTGTCCTGTCTAACAAGGACTAAACTGTGCTGGGCAGCAAGTGGCACACTCAAAGACAACGTGCACAGCCTTTCTCTATTTCTAGAGAAAGGCTTTCTGACAGAACCTTGTTACTAAAAGCACCTTGAAATAGTACTTGGAGGTGCTGTCAGAGTGTCCAGGCCTGGTGTAAAGGACACCTACCCCAGGCCGTTACCTACAGTGTGGCAGTGGTGGGTTGGTTGGTTGAGAGGTGAGCTGAGGTACAGTTGCCCCAGAAAACAGGCCTGAAAGTCAGTCATATGTGCAGCCTAGTAGGTGGCAGCGCTTTCCAAACTTGTTGCCTTTAGAGCTCTGGTAATTAGAGCCAGATGCTGAGCTCGGGCCTCGGCTCAAGCATGAGCCCTCTGAGCTATGTGTGAGGCTGACTGCTGCTTGTCCTTAACCGAGATCCCGCTCGTTTTGTCGGTCTCGTTAGCTGTAGCTTCGCAGCGCTGTGGGTGGGCAGCAGAGGGCACTCCGAAACAGCTGATGGTGCCTGGGACACACGGACCTAGCAACCGAGGAGAACCAAATCTGCCTTTCCTGTAAGGAGAGCGGGTCTGGCAGGAAGAACCTTGCCGTGACCTTTAGTTGTGACATAGCTGTCACGGCAGGCACTGAGTGGTAGAGCTAGCAAGTACCTGAATGTCAGATAGGGAACTGGTCAAAAGCCTGGCAGGTTGTATTCCAGCATATTCTGCTGGGGACGTTGTTGACCTTCCGAGGGACGCAGAGGCAGTGCATTTTGCTGACTCTGCGTTGTTGTCTCAGGTGAAACCTTTAATAGATGGGTCTGCTCTGATAGAGCAAGCCTGCAGAAATCCATAGTGCCTTTACCAAAAAGCCAGAGGCTTGTCATGGGCAGTGCCATAATTCTCCTTGTTGCTATGACACTGTTGGATAAGCAGCAGCTCTCCAGCTCCAGAGGTGGATGCATTTCTGTGCATATTCGTTTTTGGGAAGCTGTTTTAGGGTGGAAGGTACTCTGCATGCAGGCTCTGATGTAAGTTGTCCATTATTTTTAGGGTTTGAGTACTTACTAAACAATAAAAACCTCTCCACATAACAGTAGTGTAACATTCTCTCTTACCTTTGAGCAGTTTGCCTTGGGTTCCCCTTTGCAGTACACATAGTGAGTAGGTGGCACTGTGAAGTCTTTAAACATCACAGAATAAGCAGAACACAGGTGGTAGGATGGGAGGAAACCAGGTCCAAAAGAAGAAAACACTTTGTGCAGCTATAAAGAGCTTATTGATTATGAATAACTTCTGTGGTCATTG
The DNA here is from genome assembly GCA_013396975.1 of Bucco capensis. Classification (NCBI taxonomy): domain Eukaryota; kingdom Metazoa; phylum Chordata; class Aves; order Piciformes; family Bucconidae; genus Bucco; species Bucco capensis. The sequence goes on along the minus strand of VWZO01022439.1, from coordinate 1,262,264 downwards.
AGTCCAGGCAGGTAGTAGTTAGTCTTCGCCACGCTGTCTGTAACAAGGGTGAGATCGCGTGTTTGGAATCCTCTGCTATGAAGACAGCCCTAGTCCGTGCTGTTACTAGGCTTAAAAAGCACTATCTAGTGATGGGTCCCAACAGAAATCTGGCCTCTGAAAGTGCTTTCTCCCTCTTACCTCACATGTAAACTGGGATTTGAATTTTAGTGGGTTTAGTGTCATGCTTGGTCTTTAGGCTGCAGCCCCAGCCAATAAAGAAAGAAGCAAGTTCAACTACAGCTGTGATTGTGTCACAGATCAGAGCTCAGATGGACACACAAATATACCGTAATTTCAAGCTCATTAGCTTGCAGACAGGATGACTAGATCAGGAGGAGGGATTAAGCTCTAGGTAAGAAGACAAACCTGCCAAGGAAACACCTGAGCTGGATCTGTGATGAAACCTCAGAAGGACTTCAAGAACCTGAAAACCCAGTTTGTTTCCAGGTCAGTGCTGAAATAAGGTGGTTTTTTTTCCCCTACCACTCTGCTGACGCTGTGATCCTTCTTCCAATTTGAAGAGAGTTTTCTTTCTTTGGAGTTGTAGCTCTTATCAGCTTGTGGGACAAGTGAGTCAGTGCAGTGCCTGAGGCTATGGGAACAGGGCTGATGGTAACTGAGTTCCAACCATCAGCTGAGCCTGGAAAACCAATCATGTTTGTGTTCCTGCTTCATCTCAGCTGAAAGGTAGAACTCCTAAGCTTAAATCTCACCAAAGGTTCCTTAAAACTAGAGCAGGCTGAAGAACAGGTACCTCAGTTCCCAGCTTCACTGAGGAGCAGGAATTCATGTTGCCGTAATTCTGTTGCATGGGACATGTAATATGCCGTATCCCCTTAGAAATGCTTGAAGTGAGATGTGGGGAGCTTGGTGCTCTGAATTTGGGAGCATCTTTGGCTGCTCAAGTCATAGGGAACTTGAATCTGATAGGGTGTAAATTGGGAAGCCAAAAATCAGCTGCCATTTCTTGAGAACTGAGCACCATTGTGTGCCTGTGCAAGGTAGCTCTCAAAGTACAAGTTGAAATTGGAGTCCTTTTTCCTCTGATGCATGTCAGTAGGGTTTTTGAGCATTATTGATAACAGTGTATATAAAAATGGTATTTCAGCAGCTGCAGCTGTTATGCTGAGAATGACGCCCCGATTTAAAATTCATTTACAACTGAGCAAACTGCTGATAGCTATCCCTTAGTTATTGTGGTGTGCCCTTTTCCCAGGAGATTATCAACTAAGTGTGTAAAAGTGATAGGAAAAGCAATGCTTTGCCTTCACTTCCTTGGGGAGTCTTTGCAAAAAGCTCTCCTCGAGGTGAGAATAGCTTTTGCCGAAATGGTGGGACTGTTCTGCCTTTCAAAAAGCTGATGTACTTTGTGAGGAGGTTACTCACTGGATCTGCAATTGCATGACTCTCTGAGGGGATGTTTGGGGTGGATACTCTGTGTATGCCCGTACAATTTGTCACCACTAGATGACACCATGACTCTTGACAACGAGGTCCAGATGACCCCTAAAACCAAGAGCATTTTGCCTGGTTTGGAGGGTTTGTTACAAACCCAGAACACAGGCTGGATTTGCAAACCCTTCAGTGAACTGGGGCCAAGTTTCCCCCAAATCCAGGCTGAGGTTTGAGCAGAATGGGCTCAGTTCCAGGTGACAGGGTGAGATTTGTGATTTGGGGTGGAAAGCAACTGAACATTTGACTTGCAACCAGGCTGATCTTGGCTGTGGTTACACTTGGAGGTCCTGTGTGTACTTGAAAGAAAATCTCAGACCAAGGTTCAGGGAGTATGAGCCTGCCTGAGCCAAAACCAGAAGGGTTTGCATGACCCTGCTGAGAACTGCTCTAAGAAGGTTTTGCATGACTTTAGTGCTTATTCCAGACGTGAATCCAAAAGCAGTATCCAAATCTGGTCAGTGGTACCCCACTTCCCTTTTAACCCATTGTCACTGAGGGTGGTAGATGAACACTTGACAAGGAGTTGGTGAGCATGCCTTGCCATGCTGCCACCACACCTAGCTGAACAGCTCACCATAGCGTAAGGGTGCCTTAGCCTTGTCTCCAGGAACACTTTGCTCTGTGATCAGCTGATTACCCTCCAGTGGAAGGTATCCATTTCTCCTGGAGTGTCTGTCTGGGCTCTAACTGGGTTTAGCAGGTACAATTCTGTTCATTGTTCCCTTTTTTGGCAGAGGAAATGCTTAGTTATTCCCTAGCCTCAAAAAACTTCTCTCTAATTACTGTGTATGTACACTTACTTGAGTCACCTTTCCATTGCTTTTTTTTTTGTAAGTTTCAATGAGTCTCAGAGGATGTTCACATGAAGCATGTTAATTAACCAAACTGCATGTCTTCTGCTCTTGCAAAAGGTACTTCTGCATCCCAGAGTTTGGCAACTATCATGTAATTATGTGGCTCCAAGGATAGATTCAGGGATTTGATAGTCTAAGAGATGTTTGTACATTGTTCTGTAACCTCCTTTGAAATTCATGTCTTCCCACTACCACCTCACTGACAATCCTCACATGCAAACTGCTTAAGTATGTTGTAGCAAGGAGTCAGCACAGAGCTAGGGCATTCACCTCATGAGCACTTTGTGCGTGAGTTACCCCCAAATGCCTCTTGTACATGTGTTCCACACTAGTTGTGGCCTAGAGACATCTCAACAGTCAGGGACAGGTCTTTCTGGTAACACTGTGACTCCCAATAATGCTTGGAGATTCAGATTTTATTCTGGCAAACTTGCAGTGCATGGGGGTTTCCCAAGTTATTAACTTCATGCATTGCCATTTTCATAGGATGCTCAGATGGCTACCTAACACAAACTAGCTATATTAATACAATTATTTTGTGCTAATTTGTTGTTATGTCTGTAGAGAACGCTTTCAAAATAGCACTCATAAAGGCAAAGTGTCTAACAGCTTGGCCTTGCACTGGGTCCACCAGCTAGTTTCAGGAGTTAGTGTTGTCTTTGCTAGCCAAATTTTACTGGTGTTTTTTTTAACCTCATACTGCATCCACTCTGCAAGCTGCTTCTGCAAAGGTAGCTGCCTGCATGGATGCATGAGAGCCATAGGTTGCTCATGCAGATAACCTGAATGGTGTGAGTGGTGCACAGAGCTGCCAAAATGAGACTCTCAGCCATGTCACTTGATGGACTTCATTATGCTGGGAAGGTCAGCAAAACAGTCTGAGTCTGTTTGCCTGTCCGTAACACAGGGTGATATGACAAGACTGGACTTGATGATCTCCAAGGTCTCTTCCAGCTGTAACTGTTCTATGATTCTATGATTGCTCTGTGACCTCTGGATTGGAAGTGCCAAGGCTTGGCATTTCATCAGAATGACTGTCAGGCTCCTGGCATTGCTCCTGTTTGTTGGGCCTGCTGAGACCGTAATCTTCTCTCTTGCAGCTGGGAAAACAGAGGCCTAAATAGACTTGAGTCAATGGTGCAGACTTCTGTGTACCCAGCTCTAGCCCAAGAGATGCTGGTGCCTGTCATGGAGAAATATCAAAGCTGAAGAGCTTCGAAAGCACACTGAGGCTCTCCCTAAAAGTGAAGCAAAAGGTTCAGGGCCATTCAGTGGGGCCTCAACTAGTGCATTGTCAGTATGTCATGGCAGTGCTGTACAGATACCCTGCTGCTTTAGGGATTGAGAGTGTGACTGCAGGGAATGAAGAAGACTTCTTGCTTGAAGTCCTGCCTATAGGAAAGGAGCTCCAGCAAAGGTGGTCACTCACCCATTTGATTTTTTCATTCTGTCTCTCGTTCTTCCATCTCTCTGTCTGGCCATTTGTGCTGCCTGCTTGTTTGTTTGTTGGCTGAGTGCCTGCTGAATTATTTACCGGCCTGACTGAATTAAGCAGCAGCAGAAGCAGGCAGGGGAATCCCACCTGAGACTCCTCCAAAGGGGAGGGGGTGGAGAAGTGAGGTGTGCATATGGGGGTGTTGATACATAGTGCTTAATTAAATGTACCAGGCTGTTCCAGGCAAAGCCCTGTGGGAGGAGAAACTGCCTTACTGCCTTGCAACGGGGCAGAAGAAAGCTGAGCGCATGGCTACCACACCAGCTCAGGTGGCAGTGTGCCCCATCTCCAAGCTGAGTGGGGGTCCTGCCTCTGGGAGTTGCCCTCAGCCCTTGCAAGAGTCATGTCAGTGCACTGAGATGTGGCAGGGCTGTCACGCAGCCATCGCCCTCCACCACATCACTTGTGTTGTTTGTGATGGTTGTTGTGCTGTGTGGGGTTAATTGGGTTAATGAGCGCATTGTACATTATTAGAGGCTGAATTGGCAATTATGCTAATTATTGTGCTTCCCAAAGTGCCACAGATACTGAGGATTTTTAAAAGGACAGGGGCTCTTGTACCACACACTAAACCAGAGCTGAGTATCTGGACACCAAAGGACCTCTAACCAAATGGTGGTACACTGGATGTTTGATGTCTCCTGGTTGGCATATGCCTCCCAGCAGGAACGCCCAAGCTTAGCCTACAGTTCTTAGCTCATGCAGTTCCTCCCCTGTCTGTGCATCTCTCAGCTACAAAGTCTTAGAGATGGGGAAAATGAGACATGGATCATTCTGTAATATATCTTGTTGGGTTACTCTCTCACTAGAGAGCATGTGTGCTCTAGTATGATTGCTTTCTGCAAGCCAGCGTTCCCTACCCTGTGGCAGATGCAGCCTTGTGACTCTGGAAAGTGCTGTCATCACAGTTCTTCAGTCCACAGCAGTTGGTTCAAGTGCCGGAGATCTTCCCCAGGCTGTGTTCTCCTTCCCATTACTCTCTGCCTGTGCTGGAAAGCAGCAGTATTCCTGTAGGTCACTATTTACCAAGGTGCAAAAGCAAAATCTGATTTGTAGATATGCTAGTTTGGGCTGCTCTCTAGTTTGGATCACTTTGTGATGCAATTGTTTGTTACTGTCATGCTGCTGTAGTAATGCCATCCTGACTATTTCTACTTTGTGAGTGTCCCAATAAAGATAACCCAGGAATGCCTTCGTGCCCTAAAACTGACTTCAGAGCATTGCTTCTGGGTGCTGAGCAGTTGCAAACCATAAAGCAGTATGGAGTTTGAGAAGGGTTATCTTCCCTGCTTCCATGAGCTCACGTGCAATGCTTGCCAAGATTCCTGCTGGCTTCAGTGAGAGCAAAACCGAGGCTGAGAACTGAGGAATGTTAGTGTGCTTAGAGTCACCCTTAATGCTGCTCCGAAAGGTGCCTAGTACCAGTGGGGGCTGCACAGGCTTTTAAAAGACTGATTAGGTATCCAGTGGTTACCCTGTGCCAGGCTCTGTGCTGGCTGCAATGTCTCCAGTTGCTCCTTAGGTGTAGCCATGCTCATGCAGTATAGCTGTAAACTGAGGAGTTCAGACTGCAGAATTTCTGACATCTGAGGTCTAGGCAAGGAACTGATGCACCTTTGTGTCTGTAGACTGTTGTTCTCATACTGTCTTTTCCCCCAAAAGAGTTTTCATCTCAGTTTAGCAGTCATCCATCCACTAAGTGACTTGTGAGCCTGGGAGGGCTTTAGTTGCATGTGTACAGGAGGGGGCATCTTTGTCTTAGGGCAGCTGATTGAGAACTGGTCCCTGTCAGCCCTTTCTTCCACATATGGATATCCATGCTTGAGTATACTAGGAGAGACTCAACACCTCTGATCACCTGCTTGCACTGCTGTCTCCCAGACTTCTCTTCCCTTCCAGAATGTACTATGTCTGAAGAGGCAATAGATGCAGACTAGTCCTTATTGCCTGTAGCATCAGTTTACCATGTGTGAAGGTAGAATACTGTCTCCAGAAGGTGGATAAAGAGGGAGTTGGAAACGGCAAGACATGAGAAGAGCTCCATGTGATCAAAAGCACATGCCTCATGAATTTGTCATGAACTAACTCTGTGGGACTCTTGCTACATAAATCATCTGATAACTCACCATGTAAAAGATCATATACAACAATTCAGCATTTCTTTCCCATTTCTGCTGTATCCCTCTTTATGAAATCCACTGTAGGATCAGTGGGAATGTGCTCACGGATGCTGCTCTGTTGCAGAGATATGGATGTGGCACATCAAGGTAATGGATTTTTCTTGAATAACCTATGCAAGTACTGTCATGTTTTGCATCAACAGTAAGTGATTTCATATTGCATAAAGTGAGGAATTTAAGGCAGTTGATGAGCCTTTCTGGCTTTATTCCACATTCGGGTCATGTGTCTGGGTTACTGTCCAACCTTTTCCAATAAGTTAATTCCCACTTTTAGGATTGTAATGGATGCATTGAGCTGTGCTCCTCTCCATAATGATTACTTACAGAAAAGAAAAAGTACTTTTTCACTGGACTCCAGCATTCCTCCCCACGCTTTGCCAGCATTTTGTGTAAGTGCCTACACTTTGCACTTGCTGTGGAAACTGAGGCATCAGGTCTGAAACTGCTTCTGGCATGAGCATCTGTGTCACATTCTGAGGCTCTGCAGCAGCATTCGAGTCAACCCATTCTATTCTGTCCTTGTGCCTATAACTAATTGAATGTATTTCTGTAGTAAGAAGCTGTCTTGGATCATCAGCAGACATTGTATAGCTAGATTTCAGCAAAGTACTTTATAAAGTATCTCATGGGACTAGTTACACTCTCAGAGAAAACAGGGATTAGCACATGGCTTGTACAGTAGAAGAGGGGCTAACCATTGGAGACTGCACTGGAAGGAAAGTCGTAAGGGTGGAATTCTGCCAGCACAAAGGTGAGGTATTTACAAATGTTAGTTCTGCCACTTAAGTACAGATTCATTAGACAACGTTAGGATTCTGCAGAACTATCTGTGTATAGAAATGTTTCCGAGGAGCTGAGGGCCTCTCTTCCTTTGCCTTTGTACCCACTGAATAGTACTTGCCTGCTCTAGTCTCTGCAAGAGGAAATTACCCTTTCTGGTGCTGCCATTCCCTGCTGTTTCGGAGAGATTTACTGCTCTCTGCTCAGTGACTGTACTCAGGAGCTGGTATAAAAACAAGTACCTAAGGGATGTGTTCCTCAGCAAAACTTCTTCTCCCTGATTACTCAAGTTAGGCCAGGGATGGGTTTTCTGTCAAAGGAAGGATTGTAAGTCTGGAGCTGTTTTCCTCAGGTGAGGTCAATTTCCCCCCTAAATCTGCTCCTGGCCATATATCTGAGCTTGGAAAAAGGGAATAGTCCTACCTATCATGTCCAAGGAGAGACAACATTCCTGGCTGATAGCAATAGTAGTGTGGAAGGGAAATCTGTCTATGGAATGTATAACCAAGCAGTTGGCTGTATGTGAGCATCAGGGTCATCCTGCCTCAGACTTGTAATACTTGGTGCAGCTGCCACTCGGCAGGGAGGCGATGGAAGAGACACACCTGGGGAATCAGGTACTTGGGTGGAATAACTGAGGGAGTTCCAGACAGTACAAGAGGGAGAGATTCAGAGATGACAATGGAAAAGAGATAATATGGGACTGAAAGAGAGGAAGGAAGGTTTTCAGAATAAAATGAAAACAGAGGGTGGAGTATTGTGGGAGCACATGGACAGGGACTTACCTTGGCAGCTGTCTGGAGAGGATTTTTTCTTCACTTTTTATTTCCCAGCCTTTATGCTTTCTCACCTTTCCCATACAGATACCTTCACCGGCTTCCTCCATGGCAAGTCAGTCTAGCATACATTCTGCGTTGCTCAGCTTTCAGTGACTGGTCAATCTGTGCTGTTTCTTTTTATTGAGATGCTTTTCTCTTTCCCTTTTTTCCATGCGGGAATTTGATAGCAAGAACAATCCTTCGGATCTGTCCCACCGACAGGAGGTGATGTGTTAACAGGGAGAAGTGACAGGAGCCATCCATGCCTATCACTCTGGAGCCATTTTCTCTCTCACTCACAGTTGTTTGCTAAAGAGGTGTTTTAGTTTAACTGTAGTTTATTGGATTATGTGATTATGACATTTGAATTCTTTATTAGATCTTTTCTGTTGTGGTCCCTGGGGTTGAGAGGGACTTGTTTTCTGCCCTTTGATGCATTTGAAAAGTCAGGCTATTTGTAACTGCTCCTTTGCTTTGGTTGTTTGACTACTCCTCTGGGGAGCGTTCTATTGTGCAGAGCTCAGCTTTTTGCATGTCTCTTGCATGGGATGTCTTTGTGGTTTGTTTTTGTACCAGGCACAAATTGCACGTCTGCTCCCTTCGTTGTGAATTGTCATTAAAGCAGGCTATTACTGACCAGTTCTTTTGGAAAACTTGTGTTTGCTGAAAGCTGTGCAGATAATTCAGTGCTTCATGAGAGACACAAAACCTTTGCTTGGAGGGCATGAGTGGTGTGGCAGGGTGGTGTTGCAGCAATGCTCCAATTTCCCCTCAGCCCCTTTTTCCTGTGTCTAGAAAATATCTTATAATTCATTCATCCAAAGAGTATTCCTTATGTTCTGTATCTGCTCTCTCCTGATGATTTTGACTGAGGTGCTAGGAGAGGAGGACTCCTAACAGCATAGGGGGAAGTGAGAGGCTTCTGCTCCGGTGCTTTGCCACAAAGCAGTCCCCTGTGAGCAGAATATCAGAGAAGGGAAATTTGCTTAGCCTGCAAGAAAAGGTCAGGCCCAGCCCAGTATAGCCTGCCAAGAAGGGTCAGTGTGGTGAACCAACTTGCACTTCATTTGTCACCTGTCAGCGCTGAGTGCGATACACTTAATAGCATGGCAGTAGGAAGGACAAAGGGGATTTCTGATGGGGAGAAGGGAGGTAAGCCATCATTAACTAGAACACTGAGGGAAAAACACTGTCTTGGAGCTGCTCAGTTTCTCTTGTGAGCTCAGATGTTTTCACACACGCTCCTAATACACGGCACAGCCCCTCCTATATGCCCTGACACCTATCCGTGGTTGCATTCTTCTCAGTGTATCCTATTGGGAGATGGGACCATATGAAAGAATGACTGAACCTTTGTGGACGTAGGCAGTGAATGCAGTAGGAAGATCTGTGAGGCTGAGTATTCCTGCCAATCTAGAGCACAGGCTCAGTCTGAGGTGTTGACTGAGGGGGCAGAGAGGAGTCTGCCATGCTTATGTTAATTTTGGAATTAATCTCCTCACCCAGCATGGGTGAAAAGGGGGCTCATTGGCCCCAAGGAGAACAGTGGTGGTGTTAATGGTCACCGTAGCAACCAGAAACAAGGGGATCCTACCCACCACAGCTCTTCCTTTACCTGTAGGATGAGCTAATGCCTGTATCTCTGTAGTGACTGGTTTCTATATAACCTCTCATGCATAAGTGGTTACTGCCACATTCCTACTTTTCTTGACACTGAGAACATGCATGTTTTCTCCCCTTATTCCTGAGCAGTTTCCAGCCAGTGTCATGTCCCTCTACAAAGTACCTGGCACAGGCTGCTTCAATGATGAAGCATTCTCTAGTTGGAAACAAGCAGTTTAGTGACCTCTTCTTTTCTCAAGGCATAGTTTGGAAATAGCTCTGCAAGGGCAGTCAGTGCCCAAGCAGTGGTTTGATTCCCACATCCTGCTCATCATATGTGAGAGCTGCTCTTGTTTTGTATGGCAACAACTGGCAGAGCAGGCTGTGAGTGCTGAACCAGCATTCTACCTCTCCCCAATACTTGTAGCTTAAGTAGGCCTGAACTTCTTTTAAAGGAAACCCTTCAAGTGTCACTAACAACGAAGTCACAATGGCAGATGGAAAACATCTGCAAACACTTGGAACAGGTAACAGTTTGATTAGGGCAGAGTTGTATCAGACTACACATGGCTCTTGGGGATTAGAATTCTTAGCTGGTGGGGTTAGCACAACCTCTAGTTTGGATTCGAAGCACATTATGTTCAGGAAATCCTGGAAAATCAGGGCAGCTTCTTGCTTCTGGAGAGTATCAGGATGTAGAATACCAAACAAAAAGATTATTTACCTAATAAATGTACCCCTATTCTTTATGGAATTTTCATCTTGAATTTGCTCATTATTCAAAGGTTATGGGATTTCTGTGCCATTTTGAATCAAGGGTGGGGACTGAGCTTTTTGGGTTGTCATAGGCTGTCTTTTTAAACAGCTGCCTGCACTTGGTAACTGTGGTCACTGTTTGTGGTTAAATGACTAATGTCTTACATTCCATAACCTTGAAAGTAGTTATGGTGCAGAATTTGCTGGGATTTTAGGCAAGTGGCTTTCTGCTGATGCAGACAATCATGGAAAGCATCTTAGGAGCTTCATTATTCAGAGAGCAGGAACACAGCAATGACAGAGTTATTCCCATAGCCAAATAAATATTTCTTTTGCTATGTTTGCTCTGAAGAGTGTGTGTATGATCAGGATGTCATGATTTCTGTGTTCCCCCTATTTTGACCAGAGATCTGTGTAATGATAGGGAGACCCTAAGGTGTGAGGAGAACGTGATGTTGTGACTATAGCAAAAATAGTGTCTTGTTCTGTGTCCTCTCTGCTTACCAGCTCAGGATTGCCATTGTCTATTTCTGATGTCAAGAAAGCCACAGGTTTTGGGGTTTTTTCCCCCCTCTGCTTTTCTAGTACATCACGCTTCTCACTTGAAGCAGGCATGCTCAGAGCGTGAAGCACCTCCTAAATAGACTTGCATATCTGCATAAATTGTATTGGTATTGAGTAGAGCTCTTTGTCAAAAGCCCTGGGACAGCTGTAGGCTGTATAAAATTATGCAGATATGGGGCCATATTAACAAATGCAGATGTTAATTCATTAACATTATTCTTTTCCTCTGAAGAACGCGGTCAGATTAGAGGCAAACTTTGTCCTCCAGATTCAGCTGTGCTGAAGATCAGTAACTGATGTTACTCTGTGCACTGATCAGGGGAAGAGCCCCAGGCAAAGCTGAGTGTCTGTCTTAAGCAGTTTCAGTTGTTGGTCACAGCAAACCTGTTGGCTCTGCATGAAGAAAATTAGGGAGTGCTCACAAGAAGTGTTCCTTTGGCAAATTGGTGGAAACACAACCTCTGTAAGGACAGAAGATGTGGGAGGAGTAGGTGAGCAGCTGTGGGAGGTAAGCACTGATTGTGGGTGAGGATGACTGGCTGTGTCCTTAAACACCTTTGTACCACTGGGATGATAGCAGAAAACTGCCTACATCTAGATAGGTCTTCTGTTACTGCTTAGAAAGGAAAGTTGGAGCACGTCTTAGATGACTTCTTTACCTGTCATAAGAAAGCAAACTAGGGTAGGTACCACTTATCTATAACTCTTAAGGTTATGTGAATTCAGTGACAGATCTAGAAACAGAACATAGAAGTCCTGGCTTTTTAGCTGTCTTCACTAACCATTAGATGATGCTTCTTCCAGATGTTTCAGTAAGGGGTGCTATAAAAAGTTCTTGACGTTGCTGCTGCAATTCCTTGTTTCCAAAGGGCTGCCTGCCTTTATGTTTTTAATATCATTGCTTTGAAGCACCATAGATAGAAGTGACAGTGCCAGGAATAATAATAACAGTAATAATCTGCATAGCACAACAGGCTTTTTACCAACATGTAGGAAGACAGAGGTCTCTGTGTGTTTTGTATTAGCACACTGAAAATGTCCTATTGAGTCTCTCTGGAATGCATAGGTGGGAACCTTAACCCATCATACGCTGCGAAGAAAATTGTGTGCAGACCTGAGAGGTGAATTAAATGAATAAAAGGGCATGAGCTTCATTCCTTTGGCAGTGGGAGGTCTTTCTGGACCATATGCCTTGAGAGCCATGTTCAAGCTTATGTATTTAATACCCATGTGACAACAGAGTAGTTAATTTACAAGTATTTTCCATTTTCTTCAGTCATATTTAATTATTCTTCACCATAGATCGGAAAGGACAGAGGAAAGGCAAAAGCTAACCTGCATCTTAAAATTCTTTGTTCCTCTGCAAATTCCATCCTTTTTTTCTGCTGTGGCCCGTGTTCAAAACCCGAACAATAAAACATACAGCTGTGACATAGGGGAATTGTCCAAAAAGGACGATGTCTGAAGGTTTATGATTAGGTTTTATATTCCCTCTGTCTACAGAGCAGCACTTCCTGAATGTTTCTGTGGTGGGAAAAGCATCCCAGCCATTTCCCCTTGTGGATGGCGGTGTAATTAGAGCTGTAAAGAAAGAACCCATGACACTAAAAGGCTATAAGTGCTGCAGATTTAGGACAACAGGTTTCTATGGAAACTGAAGTGAAAATAGGACCTTAAATGGGTGAATAACAATAATATAGAGTTCTCAGTTTGGATCAGCCTATAAGTTGCACTGAAATACAGCTTGTCTTTCTGGCAGTCATTTGCATAACCTTTTCCATGGTGCTTTCAATGAAACCTTGCCCCACCCCAGCTCTTAATTTCTATACAGAAACGTTCTTTCCTTAAACAAGAAAGATGAGGAATTTCCAGTGGATGACTTGCACCCATTTATAGGTGTTATCAAAATTATTTGAGCTTAATGTAAGGAGATATGCAACGTAAGTTAGGGCATCCATTGTCATCACTACTAGTCCTTCGTAGCAGCTGAAAATTTTCCTGCATCAGATGGAATGTGAAGCCTTCTTGCATTGTGATTCAGTGATGGTGCACTGCAAAGATGGGGCAATGCCAGTGATACCTTTGTGATACCTCTGTGGAGTTCACTGTGTGCTGTACTTGCCGGTTCTTGCTAGCAAACTGTCTCCTGAAATCCTGAGGGAATGCTTTGCAGTCTGAGTCTAGTACTAGTCTCTGCAGTGGGAGATCCTTTCCTTTGGCTCTCTGTTTTCTGAGGAAATTGGGAACAGTCTTCTACTGGCAGGAAACCTTTCAATGTTCATCAGAATATAGTGTCTTGCATTGGCTGTGCCATGCTTCAAGCAGCATCTGAAAATGCCACTGCTGAAAATGCACTAGGAAAGAACAAAAGGGGACTTGGCGTACTTTGCACTGTGTTGTTTTAGTTTTTTAGTGGTTGGTTTGTTTTCTTGTTGAGCATTTAACAGTGGAAGAAATGAAACTGCAATGAGGAGAGATTGAACTGCTAGTGACAAAAATACCCATATGGTCCTGTTTGTTTTTGTAGAAACAGCCATGCAAATTTGTTAGTAATAAATGTACTAACTCAGGGATATTTAGGTGAAAACTATCATAGGTCGCAGACTTCTCTGCAACTAATCTGTGTAGACTAAATATATAGAAATATGGATGTGGAATTATTACTAAAATCAGTGGCAACCAAACTGGGACACATCTGTGCAGTAATTGACCCTAAGAGCATATCATCCCCCTGGCACTCTGAATAGTTCACGTTCTCTACAGCCTGAAACACAGATTAATTTTGCAAGCAGTGGGCTAAAAGTCACATAAGCTGCAATTTAACTCTTTGCACACCATCCCAGAAGACAAGCCAGCCTCATAACATGCTGGTTAGAACAGTTACAGCTGGAAGAGACCTTGAAGATCATCGAGTCCAGCCTTTTTCCTAGCCCTTTCACCCCACTAAATGATGCTCCCCAACACAACATCCAGCCGTCTCTTAAACACCTCCAGGGACGGTGACTCAACCACCTCCCTGGGCAGCCTGTTCCAATGGCTGTTCCCTGCCTGTACTGGTGCAAAACCATTGTTCCAAAGTGGAACTCCTTCAACCTGTCTGTTGCCAGTCATCGAGTCTGAGTCAAGATCCTGGTTTGTGGCAGTAAGGTATACAGCAACACCATATGCCCAAATGCCAGTTTCTGTCATACCCTTTTGAGTTTTAGTGAAATAATGAGCTTCCTTGGCTCTCCAGCTTTATATTGTCATAAATGAGAGAGAAACCACTTCTCTGTGGTGTGTCCAGAATCTCTCATAGCGTGGCAAGCCAGGCAGATTCGTGATTCTGGCTGCTCTGCTTGTGCAGGCTCAGGGCGTCATCCAGATGCTGACACGCTGGCTCCATACAGCCTCCCCGCAGAATAAATGCTGTTAAATTCTTGATTTGATTGGCAGCCTTGGGAATTCAATTCAAGTCCCTGGGGAAAGTCAGGAGAGCATTTCTTTTCTCTGTGGCTATTGTTATGAAAATGAATAAATCTTTCTCCCTCCCCCCCATCCTCAGGTTGTCACTGGCCTGGATTAATTTTGTGTATGTTTTTCATATTCCTTCCCTAGCTGCTCCTTGAGGAAGGAATTGGCTCATTCTAGTTCAAAGCAAAGCAACCTGGTAGGTGTGAATCCAGGAAGGGGGAAGACAGGTGACTTGGCTGAAGCCTTTCCAGCCTGATGGCTTTGTGAATGCCTGGTTGTGATGCCTGGCACAGAAGGAGCCTCACCGGGGCTGATGGGGCAAGGCTGGTCACACTCTCGTTTCGTTTAGCACATCTCATCAGTGTTTTCTTCTTATTAAGATACTACTTGATGATTTGGTCATAGATTTACTCATTCTTCTTGGCAAATGTAAGTTATTCAGGGCTGGACTGGGGCTTGGCACGCTTCCTCGTCTGCCTCCTATTCATCTGTGTGACATCTAACATGGGATATTAGCTCACGGCACACACCAGTGAAGAGAGCAAGCCCCTGTGCCGCAGCGTGCCTTAGGTCAGGCAGAAATGAATTGAAGGTGAAGAGCAGCTGGGACCAGAGCAGGGGCTGGGCGGCAGCACTCAGCCATCACCGAGTGCCTTGGGGATGCTGCACTGCAGTGTCAGGGCAGGCACCGCAGGGACCAGTCCTAACATGCCTGCCACAGGACACCCTGTCTAGCCTTTGTTTCAACAGAGCATTTAAGCATAGTTAAACTTCACACTCATGGAAGAGCTTGCAGGGGAAAAATGGAAAAAATGGATTTTTGCGATTAATTTTTATTCACTGAAACTTTCTGCTCTGTCTCTTACCTTTTGAAGGGAAAACTGAAAACAGAAATTTAGGTTTTGGGGAATAAACTATAGTTTTTGAAAATGTCTTTTTTAAAATTATCTGGTTTATGGTTAGTGAAATAAAACATTTTCATGGGAATTAAAAACTCCCCCAGAATTGTCTTTTAAAAAGCAACCAATATTTCTCAGCAAGCTTTATTTGTATGTTTAAAACTACTTACATGTTTAAGCCTCTTGGTGAATCAGGACTTAAAAGACAAACCTTTTTTTATCCTAGCTACAATATGTTTTAATTTATGCAGGACATTAACTATAGTTATGCTCTTATTTTATCTCATAATTATAGATCTTAAAACCCTTTTTTAGTAAAAGTATGCAATTATTATATAGATCAGAGTTTTTACCTGTAAATGTAAGGCATGTGCATTAAAATTTACATCTATCATTACTTATCAAGGCTATAGGAAGAGAAACAGAATTTCACTAAACTCCTAGCTCTGAATTAGGGCTCCAGTGTCGGAAGCTGAGCTGAAAAATACAGATGTTGACACCAGCTGTGTTCCCCAAATCCTTGCACAAGGGCAGAATTGTCTGCTGTTTCTGTTGGTCATCATTCTGTCAGGCTGGTTGGGAGTGCTGACATGCAGGCTGCTGTGGCTGCGCTGTGGTGTTAACACCTTGTTGAGCTGAATGAGAAACTTGCACCTCTTTTTAAGGCAATTGATTTAGTGATTTATAATCTGTGTGCTGAAGGCTCCCGGAGGCTGTTCTGAGAGCGCCGAAGGAAACCGAGCCTGTTGTCAGTGTGCTTAGATTGGCTAACAAAGCCTAGGACAGACACTGGGAAATTTTTAGGATCTGCAACCTGGAAGAGGTTGATAACTGTTGATTTGGACTGTCAGCGGTCTCAGCAGCCAGAGCTGCTCCTGGTTAAGAGCTACACATTTCCTCTCTGGCCTTCACCTGGAGTTCTGGGTCCATTCTCAGTCCTCCTGTGTTCTCAAATGCATTATAAAAATAGTGTTCAGGGAGAAGTGATTATTCTTAGAAACATGAGGCAGCTTCCACACAAAAAGAGAGATTATTTAGGTTGGGAATAATGGAGAGTTATTCTAGAAATAGGCTAAATGAGGGCTAGTGTAACGAAGGTAAGGATCTTCCCTTTCTGCGTTTTACAGTAGAAGAAGGAGAGGTTGAACAACTTTGATAAGCAACATTATAAAAAAGGCTAAGGAAAAGGTTCTGTCACATGCTACAGAAGATCTTGTCAAAAAGTAGTACTAGGCCAGGAGTTCAGCACGATCCAAAGGACTAGAGAGGAGAATTTTCCAAGGCAGGAAAAAAAGCTGGGCATTCAGATCCCTGTGGAAATTAATGGAATGCTGAACCTGCATTCATGATCTTAGGACTCCCTTATTGGTCCTAAATGCAGAGAGCCACACAGTTGAATTTAAAAGGGTAAAGTGAAATAAAAGGGTAAAACTACAAGAACCCTGTATGTCAAGGCATAACCTCTGACTTGTGCCTGCTAGGAAGGAGCTTTCCCTCTGGGTGGATTGTTCTGTAATTTGCCTGCTGTGCAGCTCCCCACATTTACATCTTTGCAAGGAATTGCTTAACAAAAAAGAAAAAAATCCAGTTTATGAAGCTCTGAAATCCCAGAGCCACAGACTCGGAGAGGCCAAGGTGCCACCGCTCAGGCGAGTGGAGCTGTGCTGCCCTGGCTGCCTGCCCGCGGCTGTCCTGCCCAGTGCTTGTGTGTTGTTTGGAATGGGAAGAAAAGCTGAGCTTGCTGGAAGGGGGAATTATTTTTCTGAACTTGTTTAAATGTTGATGTTCCTTTGTCATGTTTCTGATAAATACTTGAGTATCTAGAAGCTTTTCTTCTGCAATAGTGAGTGCAACAAATCCAGATTTGTACCAGCCTAGAGCACCAGCATCTAATCTCCTATAGAAGGATTTCTTTCAAAGCACAGGCCTCTCACATAAAAATTAAATGAATGTATTCTCATTTAGGAAGTAATTCATTTACAGTGAGCAAGAGCTGAAAAGGAGTCAGTTACAATGGAGGCATGGTAGCCAAGCATCAACATGTAGCATCAACATTTGTATCTGTAGATAAACAGTGATGCTGTAATAGTATTGTTCTGTTTGTGTAGCATGAGCATGGATGTACACAGCCAAGTGTATGGAAGGAGGCCATGCTATTTTCTTTGAGATCTGCTTTTGTGCTATTTTCAGATGGCATCATTTTCTAATAGTGATAGCAGCAAGCTTGAGGTGGTTTATAAACCTTTAACTCAGCAGTGGTCTGGGATGGAGAAAGAGCCCACCTGCCTGTGTAAAAGTCATCCCCCTGCATCTTGCTTGCAGTTTGAATCCTAGAAAAGCAGGGCTTTTTCAGCCAAATTAATATGTAAAAGCTAAGCTATATCCTGTTGTGAGACATCTAAGGCAATTTTAGTGTCAGTCTCTGGGATTATGGTTTACACTATGTATGCCTTTTGACTGTGGTATGGAATAGCTTAAAAGTATATTCTGATTGAACATGTGCTGCTGCCACCTTTGTACTGGTATGGGCACAGTCAATCCACAGGCATCTAGAGCAGAGCTTAGTGTCTTTATTAGAATGTAGTTCATTGGGTTTTTTCTTTATGACTTTGATTTACAATCATTTTTCCCCTCTGACTCATGGGGGGGGAAAGCTAGAATTTTTAAGAAACTAGTTTTTGATGAAAAAGGCAAGAAAAAGTGATCTTTTACAATCTATAGTCATTGTAGAACAAAAAAAGGAAAAAAAGAAAAAAGTGTACGGATGAGACCTGTGCAAGGAACATTTTAGAAAGCTCAGTATGTACCATTACTAGAAAGGGGCACAGAAGGTAGAATAATGTGTTCCACAACTTCCATTCGTATTAGCAGGTCTGATTCTGCAGCTGTGGGTGCCAGTTTAATCCAGAACAACCCAGATTGTCCAGCTAGGGAGAAGTAAGCATACCACAATGCTTATACCTTAGATGAGGGGGACAGAATCAGGCCCAGTGAATGCTGAGAGTCAGGCAGAGTGAAGCTACTCATGCATTGCAGGGAGAGTATCATGAATCTGAGGCTTCTGTTTGTGCAATATACTGCAGAGGGTCTGTGCATGTTTTATTGCTGTAGAGGACAGTGCATGCCTTGGGTAGAAGCATTAACTACTGCTCAGTGTTTGATCATAATAGTAATTTGCAGAGCAGTTGTTGCACATTACACTGGTGACATCTGAACACTAGGACCTGCAGTATGCTGCAGGGCAGTAACCCATGTGATAGAGATTAGGGGTCAAATTCTTCTCCCTTGTATACCATTGTAAATACCAATAATCCAATTGATTTTATCAGAGTAACTCTAGATTTAAACTGGTGTGATTAAGGGCATCTGACCTCCCTGTTGTGTTATGTTTGTTAATACCTGCAGTACGGCACAGCAGCAGCCTTGGTAACGGCTAGGAGAGGAATCGATAGAAGAGATTCCAGTATGTTACTGAGATTTTGGGAGGAATTTGAACTGTAATGTGAGCCTTTTCTTAACTTCAGTGGTCCCGGGTAAGTGTCTGAAAATCTCAGCCAGGGAGTGTCAAATGGAAATGATGTTATAGTGCAGTTTCATCAGTATGCTCCAAAGAGAATGCCCTTATCAGAGACAGAATTGTGAGGAAGAACAGCATGCTGCAGGATGTTGCAGAGACAGCATCATGCACAAGAGATATAGCACTGATTCTACAAGATGAACAGGCAAGTGAATGCAAGTAAAGTTAGTGGTTACTCATGGATATAGTACTTGATCTATTACCTCCAAAGCCTGTAACAAAACTTCCTCCAGCTCCTGGGGAAGGAGACTGAAATGGTGCTGTTATACCAGGAGAGCACAGCTGTCTTGGGTGTGCTGCGGAGAGAACAGTGCATTGTACTGCAGATTGCACTTTGCTGCAGCATCAGGGAATCTCCTGATGGTGTGTGCTGTTATGGAAATGTCATGTGTAGCCTGCCTGCTTTTAGAAATAAGTGTAGTTATTTTAATACTATTCTTGTTAAATTCACAGCTGCTAAAACAGCTCTGAGTGGCAGAGCTAAGCCAGCTTCACTTGCAGCCACCCTGACAGGCTGTAGGATTTTAATGTTTGTTCCTCCAAGGAAGAACAGCAATTTTTTTTCTCAGACCTCCTGCCTGACCTTGCAGTTCACTTGCACAGCAAATATTGCAGGGAAGGGAGGCTCATTGTGAGGTTGTGAGACAGAGAGGTTTCTCCTTGCAAGTGGAAGCAACCTTTGCCCAGTGTTGCCCTGCAGCTCTGCCATGTGCTTTGCCTCCCTGAGTGGAAGTAGCCAGGGACTAGTGACTTTTTTGGCCTTGGAAGTAGGTGCCATCACTGGCATTCTGAGTGGCTGCATGGGATGCTGGGGCTCACAGAGGAAAGAGCAAAGCTCACTGCTAAACCTGCCCAGAGCCAGTTCTGCATGTGGGTTGTGCGTGTCTGGCTGCATCCTGCTTTGGGGCTGTTTCCTATGTGAGTAGACCAGGCACTACAGCAGCCATTGGCTTACTAATGATGCCATAAATAATGCATGTGCCAGAGTTTAATTGGATGGCTACTGGGCCCTGTATTTGACCCCTTCAGGACAGAGTCTTTCTTTGAGCCTTGTGATCTTTTGCTCTTTGGATTTCAGGGTTGCATCAACTGCTTATTCTTCCTAAGAAATTGGTCCTCCCATGGGTGATGAGCTATCAAAATGACAGTCACAAACCTGATAATTGATAGTTATTTTTTTTTCTTGATACTTCATATGGGAGAGAACTTGCCCCCTCTTCCCATGTGCTGAGGGCACTCATTGCAAAATGTAAGCTGCACTGGTTGGAGAAAACAGTGCAGGCAATGGGTGGACAGTATGGTCTTACCCTTGTGCTCTGCATGGCAAAACATGGATAAGACAGAGGTGGTGTGGTGTCTTCATGAAACCATAAGCCACTACACGAGAGGCTCAAGCTTTTTCCCAGCCCTGATTCTGGTTTGCTCTCTTGCCTTTAGCTCCTCAACTGCCTGTCCTGTTCCCCACTCATCTGGTGAAATGTTAGGATTTCAGAGCCAAGGACTGTACTGTATTAGTGTGACAAGGGAGGTAGGGCTTTAGTCTTTGGCTGGAGTTTTTAGGCCAGGTCCAGATGTGATTGGTGTTTGTTGCCCTATCTGATTTGTTTTAAAACACCGTTTCCTGCCCAGGTATGAGTCCTATCTGTCAGTGCCAAGCATTGCAGGAGGTGGTTCTCTAATGGCGCTGTAAGTGCTGTCATACAAATAATGAACAGGTCCCACAGATGAACACTGCAGAAAGGCTCCTTTCACACTTGGGGTGTACAGAAATGTGGTAACTGCTTAGAATTCAAAATGTTCTCATTTTATTCATTGTCTTGTCTCCTCTTCCACCCATCTCTTGTGCCTGTCATGAACTGAGAAGGATAATCAGTTCAGAGCAGGTTTTGCTTAAATAAAAGCAGACTTAAATGTTCCTAGAATTTCTAGCATAACAGACAACATATTACTACTTACATAGACAATATTAGCTGCTAGAAACAACAAAAATAAGCTTTTACTCTTTCATCTCTGCATTTTTGATGAATCTAGAGTGTGCTCTGCTTAAAAATTACCAATAGATAGATCACTGAATCTGTACTCTTTGGCCTGTGTCCCGCTGAAAGTAATGGGATCACAGTCTTGTGCTATCTGAAAGATCTTTTATTAATGGAGTTGATTCACCAATAGTGGAGTCAAAGTTGAGCATGTGGCTGAATTTGCCTCACTGACTGCTCATCGTTTTGGTCTGAAAACTGATTGTGTTTACATTGCTTTCTGGAAGACAACTATGTGGTCCTGTGCTGTTGATTATAATTAACTCTCTGAGCAGAAACAGCCTCCAAAGGAAGCATTGAGGCCTTAACTTCATTGAGAGGAAAGCTTTGTGTTGTGCGGTGGCAGCAATGAGTGTGCCAAGGTTGGCTTAGCTTACAGATCCGAGAAGTTTCTGTTACCAGTTCCCCCATTCATGAAAAGCAAATCCCATTCATCTTTCTAGTACTCAGTTCTACTCTCTGTAGGTCAGAAGGCTTTAACCCACAGCATTCAGAGTAGGAATTTTGAAGCAGTCAGATGCATTTGCTTACTTTACTGTCCCATCGTATCACCCCGACCAGCAGCTGCATGCTGACCTGCTAGGACTGCAGTAGTTTAACTCTCAATTTTCTGCCCTCAAGAACTATGCATTTTAATAGGCCAGGGAGGTTAGAAGATCTGTGTGATCTATGATTGTTAAATGGATTTATGCAGCTTTGACACAGCCAGAATCACTACTTCTTAGGTCTGTCATCATTACTATAACAACTTAATTATTTTATTTAATTATTTGATTAAATTAATTATTTGACTTTAGCAAAGCTTTCCATACTGTCTCCCATGGTATCCTCATTGCCAAACTTCAGAAGTATGGATTGGGAGACTGTGCTGTGAGATGGATTGAGAACTGGCTGAAGGACAGAGCCCAGAGAGTTGTGGTCAGTGGAGCAGAGTAACTGGAGGCCTGTGACTAGTGGTGTGCCCCAGGGGTCAGTGCTGGGTCCAGTAATGTTCAGTATATTCATCAATGATCTGGATGAAGGGGTAGAGT